>WEIV01008308.1:191363-370377 GCA_013390005.1 Calyptomena viridis
GGATTTGTTACTAACAACAGTTTTTTCAGGTATTGTTGTCACATAAGTCACCTTAACATAGGTTGCAGTCATTCACGTGCCAGCTGCTCAGCTGCTTCAGTGTGGATTCTTACGGGCCACCAGTCCTCCCAAGAAATGCTGCTCTGCTACTCAGCGTGGGTCCCTTATTCCCACGACCCACAGGACTCTATCAGGCCCCTCTGCTCCAGCAAATGTCCCACAGGATCACAGCCTCTCTCCTCCAGCACTTTCTGCTCCGGTGTGGAAATCTTCCAATCTTTCCACGGGTGTGCATAACATATGAATCTTTGCTCCTATGATCCCCCCCAGGTTTCCTGGGGCCTATTCCAGTGTTTAAGGCATCTTCTCTTTCTCCTCTCTTCGACCTTGGTGTTAATCAAACTTCCCACCCTCCTCTCTCTTAAGCCGCCATGATGTTCTGCCTACTTGTTTTTTTTCTCCTTCTTAAATATGTTATCACAGAGGTGTTAACAGTCGACCTTGGACTAGCTTAGAGCAGAGAAAAACTCCAGCAGCTTCTTAAAGAATCCTCTCTCCTAGACCCCCCCAGCTAATAAAAAACTCTGGCTACTTAAAACCACAACACCCTGCAAATGCTCTAACTCTCTGGAGCATTTAAATCATGAAAGAGAAGAAGAAAGCTGGGTGAGTGTTGTGCTGCACAGAGAATATTGTGTTTCTTTGCATGATTTTCTCCAGATGCAGGGGAAGGCTCTTTGCTCACCCATCAATCCCTGTGTTTCATAAAATCTCTGCAGCTACACTGGAACAGAAATCACACACACACACACGCCCCCCAAAAAAGGTATTTTAAGAGTAAATAGTCCCAAACATTCCCAGCAGGAACCCATTACCAATAACAGAATAGCTTTTAGTGCTGGGTTTTAGCTTTACTCAAAGCACAAGCGAGTGCGAGCAGTTCCAAGGCTGTGTGAGTGCTGGCTGGAGGCACTGCAGGAGCAGCATTTTCCTCTGATCCCAGAGGAAAGTGGAAGCTCCCCCCAGGTCTTTAATTAATGTCTGCATGATGAGAAATCTCATTGTGGAAACCCTCCACATGGCAGAGTTAATTTTCATCTCTCAGTGTTGGGTCACCCAAGTGTTGGATCCTCACAGCTGCACCAGTCCCACCACCACTTCCTGCCTATTCCTAAAATATTCTAAAAATTGACACGTTGAACTTCCCAGTCAAGGCATTGCCATCACTTGTGTTGGCATCCCGCTGATGCTTGGTCAGGCTCCAAGTTGGGCAGGGCCAGAGTAAAACTCAAACTGGGGGGGGAAGACCAGGGCAGGGGGCACCATCCTTCCCTCCCCCACCACTCCCACTATAATGTACAATCTCCTGTAATATGATTTTGTGTTCAAACTTTTTAAAGGAGGAGACAGCTTCTTTCCACCTTCAGGAGAAAATGGAGGTCAGTTGTCCAGGGCCACATGGTGAGACTTGGCAGAGACAGCAGCGGGTGAGGGATGTGTGCTGCCAGGTCCAGCCAGAATCTCACTTCTCTCAGGCAAATTGCAGGTGTTGGATGTGGAATAAATAAAGGACATGAGTTAAAATAATACAGGAGTTGCAGAAAAGCCCAGCTGGCATCTCCTGAATAACACAGAATCACACTGTCTTACAGAAGGTTACTGTAGATCAGATAAGACCTGGAATTCTGGAAGCCTGGAGGACGTGGAGACCTTCAGCCATGCTCTGGTGAACACAGGCCCAGATGGAACTTTGATAACCTTTAACTCTGCCAGCTATCTATCAATAAGTTCCTGTCATATTATTCCCATGGAACTATATTGACACCAGTCACCCAAAACTCATAAATCTTCTAAACAAACCCCTCAAAAATGGTATGTAAAGGAGTTAAGAAGTGAGAGATGTTGGGAGAGAAGCTTTCGAACCAAACCATGGAAGATGCTGACGAGCTCTTCTCTTCACTCCCCTCTCACACTGGGATGCTGGGTGAGATAAGCTGTAACTTATGTGTGTTAACTGCTTACTTTAGAACTAACACTTTGCTTTCCTTCATAATATTCTTTGTAGATCGTTTTGCTTTAGAACTTGTGTGTATGTTTCATCTTACAGGGTTTTAAAATGTGTCTTTGTAATTAGGTTTTACTCCCAATATTAAAGAATCCTCTATCTTGTCATAATGAATCTTAATAAAAGCTATTTTGTAACTGTTTAGAGTAAATCCTTATAGAAAGGTACTGACAGTTTGGTGACGACAGAATAACACTTTGGGCAGATCTGGTGAGAGATCTCACCGTCTGCTTGGTGGAAGTCCCTCCTAGAAGGGAATATCTGAACACCCCCTCTGCTTCAGTGAATCTGTGGGTGGAGGTCCCCCGTGTGGGACACCTGAAGACTTATCAGGTCACAAAGGGGTTTGATTTACCCAAGACTCTGACAGACAAATAAAATATTAAGGGTCAAGAGATTCTGTCCTTTGAAGGGTTGGTCTAAGCCATCTCCCTTTTCATGGCAGCAGGTGAATCAGTAATTTTTTTCCACTTTCTTCTGAATCTTCAGCAGTTGCAAGCTGTGGGGCTAAAGGCAGTGTGACCCCCAGAGCTGGAGTCTAATCAGGTTTTTCAGTTTCTAAATTCTCAAGTAGATTAGAAAGTAAATTTTGTTGTCATATTTAGGTTCATTAGTAGCCTGTCAAATAAATTATCTCTGGTCCTATTGATGACACTTGGTTGGGCTCCAGCTCCAAGCACACCATGACACTGCTGGTGGTCTCCTGTGTTATTCCCAGCCAGTTGTCAGCAGGGGAAAAAAATCATTACAAATTTTGTCACTATTATTTAGTGTTGATTGGACAAACTATGATGGAAACCCTAATGTTTCATGAGAACAGAACCACTGAATAGAAGCAGCATTTATGCTCTTTAGAGTTGTGTCTGAGTCATTTCCAAGAAACAAGTATTTGAAAAGGCTGTCTGATGGCAAACATGATCACAGGAGCTTCAGCTCTGGGTGGAGGTTCCCATAGGAGAATGGATTTAAACTAAAAGAGAGATTTAGATTAGATATTGGGAAGAAATTCTTCCCTGAAAGAGTGTGGAAGGCCCTGACACAGATTGCTCAGAAAAGCTGTGGCTGCCCCATCCCTGGGAGTGTCCAAGGCCAGGTTGGATGGGGCTTGAAGCAACCTGGTCTAAGGAAAGGTGTCGCTGCCCACGGCAGGGGGTGGAACAAGGTGGCCTTTAAGGTCCCTTCTAACCCAAACCATTCAATGATTCTGTGATTTAAGCCATTGGTGTGGTCACTCTCCACAGCCACAGCCTTGAAAGCGGGGGGACAAAATCAAAGTTAGAAATGATCAGCACCAATGCTTCTTGCCTTTTAATTTATTTGCCACCAATGACTTACTCATGGTTACAAGCTGCTCACATTTTAAACATTTTGTCATGTTTCCGCCCCCTAATACCATGGAGATAATTCTCTCAAATGTACCAAAGATAATGCAATTAGCATGGAGTTTCCATAGGCATGCTTTATATTATCTACTTAAAATAATCCTATTTCCTTGCTGTAATCTAATATAGCTGTGACTTGGTGTTCCCTGAAGAAGATATATGGTTGAAGGAATAATAAACAGGGGGAGGATAAATGCTGTATCATTGCATTTCGATTGATACACTATGGATTCAGTGCTAGGTTTGGCTTGGAGTGGTGTATTTGCTTGACAGTGCATATTTTAAAGGCATTTCTGGTCACAGAATCATAGAATCGTTTTGAAAAGTTTTGAAAAGTTTTGAAAAGCCTTCTAAGATCATTGAGTCCAATCATTAACTTGGTTGCCAGGTCCACAGCTAAACCATATCCCTAAGCACCACATCTACATATCTTTTGAACACTTCCAGGTACAGTGATTCAACCACTTCCCTGAGCAGCCTGTTCCAATGCTTGACCACCCTTCCAGGGGAAAGTTTTTCTTCTCTGAATGAAGGAAGACCAAAGCACACTACTGAAAAAATACCACTGAGCTCTTTTGTCAGTGCCTCAGGGCTTAGTGGCGGCTCATGGTTATGGAAGAAGGCAACAGGATTTGTGGCTCTGATTACGGCTTCAGAGGTGTGTGTGACTTGCCAAAGTCTACGAGAAAATAAGTTTAACCCATGGAAATCCCATTTACATATCAGACGAGATTCTGCCGTGCCTTTTCATGCACCCTGTGTATGAAGGTACAGCTCTTGCAGGGTCTCACCTCAGGAGCTCTCAGGTGGAGTCAGTGCCACAACCCATGTCCCGAGGGCAGGGGCTCCTGGTTGTGCCCAGGGCACAGAGCTGAGTTCCACCACTCAAAATCCTGGGAACAGGCACTGATTCCCCTTGCCCTTAGCCACACAACACACAAATGTGTTTTTGAAGAAAGATTACGGACAAGTACTCCAAAACACCAGGCAGTGGAAGGACTTAGGAAAATTTATTTCCAAAAGCCGAGAACGTCAACATGACGGCACGAAGCACACTGGACCTGAGAAGGACATGCCCCCTGTTCTTCTCAGGGCTTTGATCATTTTCTCACATGCCCTCACCCCTCACAACCCCACCCTCCCACGCCTCTGCAACGAGAGGCTTCAAATGTGTCTGCAAGGACTTACCTTCTCTCGTCCCGGGGAGTCAGCCCTTCTGGAATGCAGGAGGAGAAAACACATAATAGTATTCCTGGGAAAGATGCCTCTTTCTCAAGCAGGAAAGCTTTTTTGAGCGACATAAACCCCTTGCCTCCTTGAATTAAATCTTCCAGACAGATTCTTCTGTACTTACAGTGCTTTCCTTGTAGACATGTATATCTCATAGACGAGCATTCAGCCCGTGAACTCCAGATATCCTTTGGAATTGTTGTCACAGCTGATTAGATGGAAATTAGATGGAAATGGGAGGACTCGCAGGTATAACACAAGTAGTGGGTTTGCCACAGTTTGAAGTCAGATTATTCAACATAAACAGCAGACCTGGTTGTGCTTGCAGCATCAGAGATACACCATCTCTTCAAGCTTCTGAGTAATTTGATCAGCAAGGCATTGAAGCATGTGCTCAGCTGTGTGAACATGAATCCCATCTCCTGCACTCTGTGGGATTTGTGGCTTTGCTTGTAGGTAAATACACCTCCAATGTGACTTAAGTACTCAATGAAGCATCTCATCAGCTTACAGCTCTTTGCCAGACTGGCTCTTTAAACAGGTTTGCTGGCTTTTAAAATGTCCGTGGTTTTGTTCCCCAACATAGACAAAGCCCTCACCCCGTGAGGTGTAGAGGAGGTTGAGTACCTGATCGCACCATCACCTGGCTGTCTCCAAAAGCCACATTTATCCCCATCTGTCTGAACTGCTGATACGTGCCTTGGACCACAATTTCCACTCAAATCCCACCACTGTGATCAGCGGGCTTCTTCAGGCTTCAGTGTGTCTGTCCAAGTACACGATTTGCTTGCAGTTTTAAACGCCTGCATTTATTTTTTCCATCTCTCTTTTTTTTTTTTTCTTTAAAATTACTGTATCACCACTGAACTGCAGCATCTCTAATCCATGTGAATGAGGATGCAGGAAATCCAGAGCACATTATTAGTATATAGTAATTTCCAAAGCACTAAAAGCAGACACATATTGTGGCAGATGCTGTAAACCGGTAGAAAAATCTAATAATATGTAAAGGAAGGGCAAACCATATTGCAGAAAGCCTTTTACAAGTTGAAATATGATGTAAAATCCAATGGGCAGGAGCATCTGGACATAAGAGAAGACAAGCAAATGGGCAGGTAGAAATGCTGTTCAGAAATGCTGCGAGCATCCCTTGCACAGCTCAATCACAGATTAATGACTGGGGGAGCGGATCTTTTGATCTGTGTGTCACTCTCTCTGGCAGTGGGGCTGTGAAAGGGTCCCAGCTCTTCTTCCGTCCCAGCCAACTCTCATGTCCTGAAGGCAGGAGATAATGGCAGGATTTATCACTGCTATCACGCTTCATTACAGCAGTTTAGTGTTTAATAGAGCGAACAGGGCTTTTCTCTGCGCTTGTCCTCGGGCTATGGCTCTCTGGGAGGGAGGGGGAGAGGCTCAGTAGGGGCTGAGGGGCTTTAAGAGTTAATTTAATGAGCTCCTCAGCAAGACAGAAATGTTTACCTTCATTTATCTGGCAGCTAGCCATGGTAGCCCCGAGTGGGATGCCCAAAGCCCCTGAGCGATGGCAGTCCCAGGTGGCACAGGCAGAGATCTAGAGCGACTGCAGTCCTGGGAGGGATGTGCAGAGTTCCAGGGAGATGACAGCCCTGGGTGGGATGCACAGGGTCCTGAAGTGATGACATCTCCAGGTGGGATGTGCAGAGCCCGGGAGCAATGACAGAGCAGAGTCTCAGAGAAATTACAGCCCCAGAAGGGATGCACAAAGCCCTGGAGGAATGGCAGCTCTGGGTGGGATGCAGAGCCCTGGAGGGATGGCAGCCCATTGGGGGTTTCATGGCACAAAGGAGGCAAAATGTGGAAAAGAAGAGAGCAGGAACCCGACACGTCCCCTACCGCCCAAAGGGACCGGCAAGTACAGAGCCCGTGCTGCAGGTCTTGTCTGTACCTGCGTAGGAGGGATCCGAGGGTTTATGGCTTTTGCAAGTCTCCTCTCTGATCAGAGCAGGTTTATGAGAGTATGTATAAACATGGGCACTCCATGATGAGCAAATAATGCTCCCTAAAAATCAATAAATGCTCCCTAAAAATGGAGAATATACAAATGGTTGAGCAAACAAGTGGTTTGGAAAAGTAGAGGCAGTAGCCCAAAATCCTGCTGTGTGATAGTGTTTTGGATGCTGACTGTCACATGCAGCAACCCAGCCAGGTATTTTGCTGAATCTAGACCCGAAACAACTTCATTTTTATTGCTTTAAATGTTATCTTGGTCCCAATTGCTCTTGTACTGTCTGTGTTGTGCCCTGCCCTCCCCAGCCGTGCTGCTCTGCTGTGGGGTGATGTCAATTTGAACCATCTCACGACCTGTTATCTATTGCTCCCCTAAGTCATCCGAATTCTTGCAGCTACTTTGGTCATAGGACCAAAGAGAGCATAGAGAGCCTCAAATTTGGTATCTGAGTCACATAACACATGTTAAAGGTTTAAGGCAACCCTAGCTATACTGCTTTAATTTTTTAAATGCCAAATCTCCCCAGAAAGCATCCTTTAGAGGAGGATACCTACTTAACACTCTACTACACTCTACACCTACTAAACACTCTAATAAAAATGCTATTCAAAGCATTAGGATATATGAAAAAGAGGCAATTGAAAGTGAATAAAACATTCAGCAAAGCAATTGTGCACACACATAAACCACTCACCCAGTGCACGCTTTGCTGGTTTTACACTCTAAGATTCAAATGATGATCCATGAATTAATGCTGAATATAGTGTGAAGGTTACAGAATGAAATGAAGTACAGTAGCAAAAAACCTCACAAACCCAATAAATAAACCCTGCCTTCTGTCCTGTTCTGTCCTCCAAACACATGTTCTTGTTTCACCCATGAATTGTAGTGCCGGGTATATTGTTTGTTAGGGCTTTAATTTCATTATTTCATCGAGGGAAGATCATAAAACCTGATTTTACAGCTACTGTACAGAGGCTGAAAAATGCCCAGAGAGGAGATGGAATACACTATAATTCCTGATCAACTCCAGTCAGTTAGATTGATTTAATCAGGAGGAGAATATTTATTAACATCGCAGCCACTGTATTAGCAGAATTATTTAGTGTCCATGACTATGATACAGGAGGTCACACACGTCCTCACCAGCACACTGCCCTCCCCAGAACAGGCCTGGTCATGCTGAAGAGTCTGTTTCTCTGCAAGGGTGAGATTTTCATTTAGCATAGCAAATTTAGTATAAAATATCAACATATTCCACACCCCATCTTTACACTCAACCCCTTTTAGAGGCCACCTTGTGTATAAAATGAACTTCCATTCCATCTGCATCTTTAAACCTAGTGGGAAAGAGTGAGTGTATCACCTGGATGGCCCCAGCTCTCATCTTAAATAATAAATAAATAAATAAATAAACTGAAATAAATATTGACATAAATAGAAGAGAAAAGCCAGCCCAAAGAAACTTCAAATCCGGCTGATACTGAACTAGTTGGAAAATGTAACTTAGGAACCTCAGCCTTTTTGAAATAACATCGAGTGTGTGAGGGGTTTTTTTAATTTAAATTAATTGTTTTGTTTGGTCATTTCTGCAACTAAAAGCTACATACTGACTGTTGGTGTTTGGGTGCTGTATTCTCCGGACAACCACTTTCCTCGGGATACCTCCCACGTGCCCTCCCTCCTGGGCCAGCGTGGATGTGTCCCTGCACAGGGACAGCTCAGGGACTGTCGGAGGCCACGTCCTTGGCAAGCAGTGATGGAATGTTGCTTGGCTGACCACTTGGCCATCACTTGTGCCTTCCTCCAGGCTTCATCCAGCTTGGACCCGAGAGATGATGGATAGTCTGTCCCCGCTGCAAAGGCCAGCTCTGCTGCCTGCAGGAAATAGCACACTAAACTAGAACTGTCCTCAGCCACCAGGTTTAAACTGAAACTATTTTCCCTCCACCTTTGAAAATATGAAGGCTCATATTAATGCTGTGTCTAATTCTTTTCCCTACTTCCCAGATGCACACCAGGCTGCACCACAGCAGCAGGGCAGCAGGGCAGAGCGCAGCTCTTGCCCTTCCTTCAGTCTTCAGAATTTCCTTCCTAGATGGATTTTATTTCATGCCAGTTGGCATATGACAAACTGGCTCCTGGAGGGAGTTAATGAGGGACCATCTTCCTCAGTCACATGAGAGATTTTGCCCTGTTCATAATCTGTCACAGGCCACAGTTCCTCAGTTTTGTCCTCTGCTGCACAGCAAAGGCAGGTTTGCCTCTCTGTATATACCCTGCTCCTATTCCTAAACTGAAGGTGAGTTTCTTTGCTCAGATGGTGGGAGGGAAGAGTTAGAAAGACCATTGGCTGGTTCTCATTCCTCAAGGACATCTTTAGGGTGACACTGAGGAGGTTTTGGGTTCACCCCCAAGTCCTTCAGCTCCAAGCCAAGTCCAGGCACTGTCAGTCCACAGATTTCTGTAGGGGTTTGCTTGGCTCATAAAAAGAAACTGCCAGAAATCTTAAAAAACCCCCTACCTTTATATTGAAAAGTGAAGGCTTAAGACAATGTTACCAACCCAGCTCTATTTTAGAACCTTCTGATAAGCTGGTGCTACTTAGACTGAGCTCTGCCAAGGTTCTGTTCCTGTCTGCCCCTGAAGTTAATGTTTCCAAATATTTCTATATTTCCATCAATCATTGTGAGACTTCCTGTTTCTCTTATTGTGCCTTCTGCTGGAAGCATCCCGTTAAAGAGGAATGGCAGGATGAATTCAGAACCTAATCTTGTCATGAAAAGGCTTCATAACAGCCCCAGGTTTTAATATAGTAAAAGTAAAGATAAAATTCTTGTTGGCATTGGAACATCCTAGGTTGATCTCTGAGCCACACTGTGCCCAGCTTGTCCTGTAACTGGATTTTTTTCTCCTTTACTTATAAAATTGTGGGACAGTTTGAGTTGGAAGGGACCTTAAAGACCATCTTAGTCCCCCAACAGGGGCAGGGACACCTTCCACTATCCCAGGTTGCTCCAACCTGGCCTCGGACACTTCCAGGGGTGGGGCAGCCACAGCTTCTCTGGGCACCCTCTGCCAGGGCCTCCCCACCCTCACAGGGAAGAATTTATTCCCAATATCTAATCTAACCCTGCCTTCTGCTCTGAAGGAAACAAAACTAAGTCATTAAACCAGATCAGGCTTTTATTCAGGTTTCCAACCCATACAGCCCCGTGCATCCCAGCTACCAACTCTGCAGTGGTTTCTTTGCTGTGGTGGAGGAGATGTATTTTTTCTGGGATGAACAGTGCTTTTGTATCAATACCTGGCACATCCCTTCCCTCTAGAGGATGTGCTTCCTCTAGTAGCAGGACTACATAAACAAGAGGGATTTCTAAGGAGAGCTATCAAAAATGAGAGGTCAGAAGGGAAGCAGAAAAGCTCAGGTACCTAAAAGCATGGCATGGCTTGTATTGCATGAGAGTTGGTAAGATTAGATTCTTCAGAGAAGAACAACAAAAGCTTTTCTTTGCTTTTTTTTTTCTTCTCTCCCCAGTATTATTTTAATCAGTTTGGCAGGAGAAATTAGATCCATAAGGCATCTCTCACAAATTTAATTTTTTACTGGTAGATGTGTAAGAAATGACATATGTTTCTATGGAGACTTGAATCCTCTGGCTACTTGACAAGTCCTAGAAAATGAGACCAGAGGCTTGCAACAGGTGATACATCCCATGCCCATGCTATGGTAGTAGAACATACCCACGTGGCTTTGTGAGAGAATCTCTGGGGGGAGGTGTGTTGCTGTTTGTAAAGCACTTGGTGATCCAGCAAGGAGCAGCATGAGGGCTGTGTTGTTTAGGGCCGAGTCCTGTTCTTGATTAGGACAGCAGCAAAGCTGGGACCCAAAGGTGGTTTTCAAAACTTCAAAGTGCCTCACCTTCCTACTTCAACAATACTTAACATTACACACACATACACACACATATATATGAAAACCAGTAAGTAAGATTCAGTTATTTCTTTCGTGGTAATCATACAGCTGCACTATTCTGGGAGTCATTTTCTTGCAGCATTTAGTGACAAATTAGTCTTGTCAATAATTGCTGAGTGACAAGTGTGTTGTGTCATCTCTCCCTGGATATTTCCATCTCTTCCCCCCACTTGTATTTAAGCACAGACCAGCACTTTTCACTTGCTGTTTCTCTGCACTAAGGAGTGAGATGTGACTCCTGTCTAACACTGTCAAAGGTGATGGACACCCCACCTCTTTTCCCAAATAGGTTTCTGCCAGATTAAAGGATTCTATGACCTCGTGCTGGGACTTGGTTGCTCTGAGATGAGCCCAGCTGGCATCCCATCAGCCCTGTGGACAGTCAGCCCAGAAATGGGGCGTTTACATCTTATAGGATGTCCCAGTTCTCAGAGTTCAACCAGCCTTTTTTGTCCCTGAGTAAATTCTAAGGTCTCCATCCATCTCTGGAGCTGCTGCTCTCCTTCCTGGGTGTTCTGCTCTTCCAGCACCACAGAGAAATGAGCATTGAACTGTGGAGTTTGCATCCCCTGGTGCTTCTGACACTTTAGGGGTGGTGTGATGCCACAGAGTTGGGCATTTGGCCATGCCCAAGATGGGAGATGCACGAAGTTCATAGAATCACAGAATGTCCTGAGTTGGAAGGGATCCACGTGGACCATCAAGTCCAACTGCAAAGTTTAGTGGTTCTACCAAAATCTGAACCATGAAAATGGGGTGAAAAGGGAAAAAACCTTTGGCCTCTCACCAGGAGTAGGTTTGGTCCTGGAAGTGTGTTTCATATCTGAGGGGATCATCAAAATGTTTGTTGTCCGGTCCTCCAGAGGAACCTCCAGTGCCTGCATCCAGTGCCCTGCCTGGGGCAGCTGGGTTGGCGTGTGGGGCCTCTCTCCCCTCTTCTTATTCCCTCCCTAATGAAATCTGAGTAACTTTTGCCCTTCATTTCCCTCTCTTTTCCCCAGCAGGCAAGGCTGCAGAGATTCAGACTTTACATCCAGGCACAGGTAAATGTTTTGTATTAGAAAACCCAGCATTCCCTGGAGCCTCATCCTTCCAAATCAAATTTTGCTCCTCACCAAGGTCTCACTGCACTCCTTGCCTCCTCCCTGTGTGCTGTCCTGTGTTTCAGACAATCATATTACTGCTCTTACTCAGACCTGCAGCTGAAATAAAATGCTTCTTTGTAAAGAAAACCCTTTGTACAGAGCTGGTCATTACACTTACGGTAGAAGCTGTTGATCTGGATGAACTCTGATGGCACCTATGGACCACAGCTGCTCTCATGATGCTCTTGGCCCTTGCTGGGGCTGGGCAGTGTTGGCTGGGGAGCAGTCCCTCTGTTAGAGCTGCTGGAAAACGCCTTTCTCAGTGTCAGGGCTCAGTCTGCTGGGGATAAAAGCTCTTTGATCTGTTTTTCTGGCATTTGCAACAGAAATGCAGAACAAACTTATTCCTGTGGGAATTTTCTACTTGAGATATTGGGCTGTTTAAGATGAGCTGGGACTAAGCTGCCTGGAAATCAACATGACAGAGGCAGCACAGCTCTTCTTGGGGTTGTAAAAATGTTCTCAGGCATGATTTTGGGTCAGGAAAAGGTGTAATGGAGCAACCCAGAGCCTCCAGCCTCTCTGTCCTACATGGAGGGGCTGCAGGGTGCCCTGCACTGGAGGTATTACAAGCCACCCCATAGGAAATCATTGCAATTCACAATATTTTGCTCCAGCTCTCACAGGAGTGGCTGGCACAGCTCATCCCTCATCAATCCTTTCCAGCAGCCCCCACAAACCACCACTCTCAGCTCTCTCACAGCCTGCTGGGGCTGTGTCACCAATTTGATCCCGCTGTTCTTTAGTCTCTTGACAAACATTATTTCTAAATTACAACCCTGGAAAAGATTTTGATGTCCTCAGCAGGAGCAGGGGGAAATGAGGAGGAGATTGTGAGCCCAGCCTCACACAACTTTTAATAGGTAATGGGAAAACTGCTAATGATGAGGTTAAACCTGACACTCACCTTGGGTGAGTTACTGTGGATATGGAATTCCACGGACTGGGAAAACTCATTTTTGGGCTTTGTGGACTTTTGTTTCTGAAAAGAAGCTTTATAGTGTCTAAAAGCCTAAATAATATCAACAGATGTATGAAATTACCACATCTGTTATTAAGCAGAGGAAACAACAATCCTTTAGGAGAAAGCACCCCCCCATCACCCCAGTGCCAACATCACTGCATTCCCATGACACCAGAATTCCCATGGCCTTGTGGGTTTATTGAGGTGAATGGTTCTGTGCAGCCATCTCTGAAAAAATAGCCCATGTCCACCCCAGGTTCCAACTGGCAGGGACAGCCCAGGTAAGGTACTGGAGGGTGTGTGGGGTCTCTCCCAGGGGATCCTCTCTATGGGAGAAAGCGACCCCAGGGAGGGAGTAGTGATGGATGTGGCAAAACAAAATCCACCTCCCATCTTTTATTGTAAAGATGGGCTTCAGCTCCCCTAAGAGGCAGGAGATGCCAACTTCTCTGTGCATGCTGATGATTCCTCTGGGTGCTCATCTCCCCCAGGGGACACAGCTCAGGGACTCCAGAGTGTGACACAGCCCCTTTACACCTCCCTCTTAAACCCACAATCCTTCCTCTTGCCCCACCAGGTTAATATTTTCTAGCTTCTTTCTCAGTTCTTGAATAATTGATACAGCTGGAAAATGAAAGTTGTAGGTGTTAGTTTTTCTTCCCAGGAGACTGCTGTTGTTCCGTGTTGCAGCTTTTCCCCTGCAGGCTCTGACTGCTGTGCACACGGGCTGTATAAGCAGCCCCCCTGCATGTCCTGGATGGACTGCAAAGGTGCTCAGATGCTAAATTAGGGGCCTAATTACCCTAAAGTCTGGTCTCATTTCTGTTTTTCTTATCAGGACCCCAAAATTAAGGTATTGTTTAAGGAAAATCCAAAGTAAAACCATCTTGGTTTCCTGCTAGAAACTGGAGGGGAATTGACTGAAACAACCTGCTAAACTGGGCTTAAAATTAGGGATAATTCAACTGTAGTGTCACTTCATGACACATGGAGCACAGCAGACATCCATCAGCCCAGTCCTGCTCCAATGCTGGAATCGAGCAGGTGACTGCACATCCCAGTAAGGAAGGTCTGGAGGACAAGTATCACTGCCCCATCGCAAGCAGAAACCTTCCCAATCACTCCTAACAGCCAAATAGCTTCTAAAAAGACATTAGTGCTTTCTGGAGCAGTGCTGGAGCTGTACTTCTGTGTCATCTTCTCTAGTAATTGTCACTTATTTGGGTCTGTGGTGGGTTGGCAACACGAATGGCAATAATGTAGCACGTTATTAATTATGCTGCTTTATAAACTCTCCATCTTATGTACAAGCCGGTCTTTACTCTGAGGAGAAGCCTTTGCTCAGAGGCACAGCAAGTTACAAGGTGTTATTAATTGTACTGCACCACTGCTTACAGAGACACAACCCCGCTTCCACCTAGAAATGGATTAAATGAGGCCTCTTCCGTAAGTGTGTGTGAAAAACGGACCTAAAATGAAATTCTTCACCATGCTATTTTTAAGCCAGAATTGCATTTTCACTCTCCAGGCACATTAGCCCCACAACAGAGGCATTTGATTAAACTGCAAAATTTAAATAAATTACACTTTAAAAACGCCCTGAAATCAGTCAGCTCTCGGAAATTAAATGTCTGCGGGGAGAGATCACAGCTTGGTTGTGGTCTGGGCATCTCTCCTGGATGATGAAGCTTCTCTGCCCAACTGAGCCCAGCTCGGGAGAGCCCCATCCAACCCAGGGGCAGGGCAAAGCCTCATCTTTCCCTGTGACTGTTTAGGCAGTCTTTACACATCACAAAGCAATTGGACAATGTACAGAATAGATTAATAAGTTGGCTTTCACATATAGGCTGTGTGAATATAAATATTTCTTTTTGTATGTTATAAGTGTTTAGTTTATAGAATAGGAGCACCAAGAACCCAAGGGTGTAACCAACAGATACCAAACTCAAGAAGAATGGAAGAAGATAAACCAGCCCAGAAGCTGCCAGACACAGATACAACACGATAAAAAGCAATCTGGGGGGCCCTCATGGAGAACAGAACATGCTCTAAGAGGCAGGACCTGGGCATAGAAAATTTAAAATAGGTCTTAGAAAATGTAAAGGAATGTTTAGAATTAATGAATAAATGAGTTTGTAGAAACTGATGAATATGTTAAAGAATTGTCTGAAATTGTATGAATATGTATGGCCTGAACTGTATAAAAACTTGAGAAATCCCCAGCAAGGTGTGCTCTGACCCCTGTCAAGCACCCAGCACTGCACGTTTTGCTTTTCTGACTATATCCCTGAATAAAATCCTATAAGAAAGAGCAGAGGAGTGGACTCTGTTTCTCACAGACAAGTTGGAAATGTGCATTGAAAATGGCTATGGCTCAGGTTTTTCAGGTCAGAAATGGCCCAGCACAAGAGACAGCAAAGCTTCCTCCATCCTTTCCTATACATCAGGATCCCTGTTCCCAACATAAATCCATGGAGGTTTCTGCTTTTTAAGAAATGGGAAAATCAGAGACAATAGATGACAAACTTCTGAGTCTCATTGACAGAAATGTGATGGTTCAGAAAAATAAATATTATTTATAGTTATCACTATTTTCCAAATTCGTCTCTGTTTTTCAGCTGTATTTCCTGAGCCTGTGATACTTCTCTGTGTGAGAAGTTGGTTACAGAGTCTATTAACAGAACAATTAGTTAGCCAAAAGCCCTGGAAATATGTAAACAAACTTGGCACCAACCTTTACAAGTAGGAACAAAAGGACCCTGGTCTGTTGATTGTGCATGCAAAGCTTAGCAGATGGGTGTAGCTTGACAGCTCCACTGCTTTGCTGTGTCTATGTATGACTAAGTAATGTTTTTACAAATAGTATAAGAACTCTGGTTGAGAGAAAATAAACATCTTCAATATCTTCTGTTGTTGGAGTCCATGAATTCAAACACTACATCTCTGGGATAGTATTTATGTCTTTTCTCATGCAGGCACTGCTATGTTTGGGAATGATCCCTGTTCTTTCCAATCCTATTTACAGAGGGGAACATGGGGGTAGGATTTGACATCAGAACACAGACATAAAAAGGAAAAAAATTATTTAAGGGAAAAAATAAAATAAAACAACAACAAAAAAGAAACTAAAACAAGCAAAAGATGTGGGAAGATGATTACAAAATCTCAGTCCAGCCAGGAGCTCTACTGTCATGTCCCTACAAGGAAAACCCAGGGAATTCTCCAGAGAAGGACAAGCAGAGTGAAGAGCTGGCCACCAGTGGGTGGAGGGAGATCAGTTGGTTGAATATGATGACTTGGGTGTTGTGGTCCGAGATGAGCTGGTGCTTTACATGAGGAGAGTTCCCACCTGCTCAGCACATGTTGGTTATTGACAATGACACAGCTGAGATGGTGTGGCATCTCACATCCTGATTTACATGAGCACCGGAGGTGCTACTTGGGAATTTGCCTCCTTGCTGCTGCTGTGGGAACAAGCAAGTGGTTAACTGGGATCCCCAGCAGCTCCAGAGGCTGGAGGATGACTCTGCTGGCAGACTCCAAAAGAGTCTCTGTTGGAGCTCTGAGAGCTCCATTGCTTTTGTCCTTGTAGGGAACCAATATTATCAGCCTGGTTTTGCACATGACAAGCAGTTTTGCAATCATTTTAAGCAGAAGTTCATAGTAGGACAGTTTTATTTTTGGGTATCACGAAGAGTGAAAATTTGCCAGAGAGTTGCGGAATTTGGATGGAGGAAATCAGACAGGGCTCCACCCCACATCTCTCCAGCTTAGGGAATTTTGGATTTGAACACTAATACCTTCTTTCATTGCACACAGTGGAGCTTTAGGACTGAAGCCCCACAGAAGGCATCAGTAAAACTAACACTAGGAGGCCTTTGGGAGAGCCATGTTTCTTCCCCAATCTCCTCTAACACCCCTCCAGGTGTCACTGAGGAGGGAGAACGCCCACCCTGTCCCTCCCAGCTCACACCAAGTGCAAGGTCACCCTAAATCCTACCAACAAAACATCCCTGCAGGGAGATGATTGCAAAACCTAACCATGAGCTCTGCTGTCACCTCTGTATCCATCAGATGCACCTTGTTTGAGGGGAAACAGCCTGAAATTAGATTGCACTGCAATCTTCAAGAAAAACTGCTTTTTGATGACAAAAATGATGAATTTCTGTCTGTTCTGGGACGATCATATCTGTGTGCAGCAGCAGCTGGTGGTCAGAGCCATTCAGTACTTGGCGATGGATCAGTGGAGTGGAGCCTCATACTCATCTGAGGGAGGAAAATCTCTCTATAAATACCTATGTATATACACACACATCCCTTCATACATAGGTATATTGAGTTTGAAAGCCATTTTCTACTGCCCAAAAAGCACCCGTTTTTCCATTCAACAACCCTTTGCACAATAGCCTGAGATCTCACATATTCCTGCTCATGCCTTTTTTTCCATTTGTGGGGTGCAGGACGGGTTGCTGTGATGCAGATGTTGCAGAAAATTAATAATGCCCCAGAAAATGAGGCTTCATTAACAAAATGTTTATTTGTGGCAGGTCAGCAATAGATCTTTCCCAAACTGGAATTGGTCTAGATTGGATAGGGCTTTGAGCAACCTGGTCTAGTGGAAGGTGTCCCTGCCCATGGCAGGGGGTTGGAACTAGGTGGACTTTAAAGTCCTCTATGATTCTGTGATTCTATGATTCTATAATTCTATGATTTTGTGAAAGCAGGTATAAAACACACAGCCCCTTCCCTGGCCAATGCTGTTGTTAATATATTAATGAAGAAGAAAGTGCCAATCTATTAAAAGACATATGCTTTTAAAGATAAACCCAGCTTGCATTGCTATTTCCAAGGTGACTCTTTTATTCCCAAGCCACCAGCTGAAAACTGCTTGTAGGTAGGGTGGAGAGGAAGCAGGGGAGACCATTCCTCCTCTGCCTCAGCCCCATGTAGTTGCTTCCCTATGGAGACATTTGGCCAGGAAAGGGAAGTTGCTGCACTGACATCTGCTAAAGCCTGAGCAGGTTTTAGTGCTGGTCCTTGTTTGTGGTGGCATTGGCTGGTGGCTATAGGAGCAGCTCTGGCTGCATCGTCTGTTTGCTGTCTGGGCAGGGGTCAGGATTTGCAAAATCTCTGCCAGCATCACTATAACATAACAAGGTTGCAAAATATTTATGCCACCAGAAAACCATGCAAGACCAGAATCTGACATGACACCAGTATTTCTCTTTCACAAACAGAAGAAGAAACCAGCATTTAAAATCGTCCAAGCCTGCTAAGGTCTGCTGTTGGCATGAAACATCAGGCCTTAAATAATGACTTGAGGTAGTGGTTTGTTTATAAGCCATGTCATTGATCCCTTGGCCAGGAGCATCTCCAGGGCACCACAGCCCACACTTGTGGAGGTACACTGGTACCTGAATACAATCCTAGAATTGTTTGTGTTGGAAGGGACCTTGAAGATCATCTCTTTCCAACCCTCATGCCACAGGCAGGGACATTCTCCGCTAGACTAGGTTGATCCAAGCCCATCCAACCAGACCTTGAACACGTCCAGAGATGGGCCATCCAGTCAACACTCAATGGAAATAATCCCATATCAATGGGAATGATCCCACTGAAGCCTGCCAAGTCCTTTGGGAAGCCACAAGGCCCACTAGAAAGGGTGGCCTCAGGTGATGGAGAGCAAGAAAGCTGAGCCCCCCAGGCTGAAGGTGCCACTTGCAGCATCAACATAAACTCTGGTTTCCCACAATATACCAACTGCACTCACACTTAATATGAAAATGCCAGCCACAAAACTATCAATAATTAATTATTTTCTCCTCTCTAATGCAATTATTATTTATATGAGACTAATAAATGCTGTTCTCACACTGATGGTTTTGCTCTGAATAACTGATTCACCATGATATTCAGAAACACACAATGAAAGAGTTTTCACCTGTGAGATGTTCACAGTGATTTCTTTAGTGCTCCCAACAGTGGCTCAGCCCACATCCCACACATCCCACACTGGCATTTGTCCTTCCCTTGCAAAAGACCCCCCTGGACCCCCACTACCCCTTGCTGCACCTGACTCTATGGGCCAGTAGGTGCCGTGGGTTATGCCAAGAGTGGCTCGCAGCAGCCTTGCTCTTACCAGGTCCCATGTACACCCCTGCATATACCTAGGGGGGGCCGTGTGTACATACATACAAATATACTGGAAATTACAACTCTCAGGTGATATTTCAGAAGCATCCTTGCTGACCCTTTGTGCCACTGGCACACCAGGAGGCAGTCCCATGTCTCCAGGCACTGGCACAGACGTGCCCTACAGCTGGCACAATGGCAGGTGCCAGCCTGACCCAGAAGCTCCTACTCCATCTCCATCACCTTTTCTCCCACATGTGGGCAAAGATTCAGTTCTCTTCACTACCTAGAACGTACTGTGTCTGTAAGAAATAAATCCTAAGTATTCAGTCAATACTGAATGTCAAACTCCTACATTACTGAGGCAGGAAATCATGGTCTGCCCAGGCACAAAAACCTGTTTCCACCAGGACAGGATCGCCCTGGATGCCCAGTTAGTGGACTGGCTTTGGTGCAGGTTATACTGGACCCCAGAGCCACCTTGGCTGCAGCCTCACATCACTGGTGAGGATGGAGATGCTGCAGGGACATGGAGCCCCAGCTGCTCCATCGCCCTGGCATCACATCCAGGTGTCCCTTGTGATCCACCTGATGTCACCCCAAGAGCACTGTCCCTGTGACTCTCTCTGTAATCTGATGCATTTTTCACCCTGAAAACAAGGACAAAGGGGTATAGTTTCAAAGTGACAGAGAGCAGGTTTAGATTAGTCCCTGTGAGGATGGTGAGGCCCTGGCACAGGTTGGCCAGAGAAGCTTTGCCCCATCCCTGGAAGTGTTCAAGGACAGTCTGGATGGAACTTGAAGAAATCTGGGATAGTGGAAGGTGACCCTGCCCATGGCAGAGAGTTGGGAACAAAGTAGTATATAAGATCCCTTCCAACCAAACTGTTCTGTGATTCTATGAGCAGTATTTGGAGATGTGAAGGTGCCACGCTGTATTGGACACCCCCTCAGCCCATTTTGTACCATGTCCCCTGAACTAGGTGCTGGGCAATGTCATTGTGTCCCTGGGACATACTCAGTTTGATCAAAGTTTTTGTGTCATTCCCTTCAGTAGACCAGGAAATTCATTCTCTTTGGAATGCAGTAAATCTGGATGTGGGCTGTCTTTATGGACCCAACCGAGGAGTTTGGGCAGATAATTTATAATGGACGGTAATAAAAGAGACTGTGCAGTTTAGATCTTAATAAAACCGCAATGCCTTTTGTCTGATTTTATAGACAATTTTTATTAACTTAGTACCTTTGTACCAGAGACATCTGACAGATTTCTTGTGGCTGAGAGCTCTCCTGAGTAGGCATGTGTGTTCTGAAGAAGATCAGATACATGTAGTGCCCAATAGCAGGAGAACACAAACCCCTTGCAGGCCCCTCGTCCTCCAGTGGATCACAGCTGTGATGGAGCTTCAGGGAGGGGGCCATGCTGGGGAATCATAGAATCATGGAGTGGTCTGGGTTTGGAGGGACCTTAAAGACCACCCAGTTCAAACCTCCTGACATGGGCAGGGACACCTTGCACTAGATCAGGTTGCTCCAATCCCCATCCAAGCTGGCCTTGAACACTTCCAGGGATGGGGCAGCCACAGCTTCTCTGGGCAGGCTTATGGCCACTTGCTGCCCCAGCTGCTGGCTGGCTGCTGGCCTAAAGCCTGGCACCGTGTGCGGGACAGCTGGTGCCTGAAAGCGCCGGTAATTAGAAACGGTTTGCTAACAAATTTCATTCCAAGCCATAATCAACAGCACTAAAGTAACCCATCCACTGCACCCCTGTGTCCCGCCCCACCAACTCACATCAGAAAATATTACCCAAATTATGGGCATAAGTCCTGGCCATGTAGCTGTGGCAGAGAGGGATATCCTCACAGGGACACACCGGTGTGGGACAAGACCCTGGCAGTCCCCCAGCCATGCTGTGGGTGGGAACCCCTTGGCAACACCCCAGAAACAGCTGTGCCTGTGCTGCCCATCCCAGCTTCTTCCCCCGAGGGAAAAAGTCAGGTGAGAACAACAGGTCACCACGGCGTGCCCTTTCTCCTCCCACTTGGTGCATAGATGTGTTTATCTGCTATTAATTATCCAAATAATTTGCGTCTTCTCTAGGACTTGGCCCAACTCCCCTTTGTGAGTTATCCACTACCCATTTTGGCCTTGCTTGATAAATTAATTGCTCTGGTAGATGAATTTCTGCAGTGCTAATTCTGACACTCATGTATAAGACCTTGCACCCTCCACCATGGGCATAGACATCAAAATGGGGAGAAATTACCTAGGGGAGCTTTCCCGCCGAGAACAACCATGGGATTAATGTTGTTTTCCATGGAGAGCCTTCATCCCAATGCATGGCTCCAGCAGGGGAGGATGGGGCAGCCATGCACATGCACACAGGGTCAATACAAGGTCCACCAGGTTTAGCAGAGGGATTGTAGAATCTTCTGGAGATTCACCAACAAAAAAGAACAGAATGAGGCATGAAGCAGGGCTGCTACAAGCAGCTCCCAGCAAAGTCAATTCTTATCCTCAGCCCATCATCCCTGGGTCATTTCTCTGCATTCACAAGAATGCAAATGTGGATTTAAAAATAGTTATTAATAGCATCGGTAGTAAATATTTAACCCCAAAAGATTGTACTTTCTCCTCCCTCTGTCTCCCTGTGTGCATGCACAATGAAGCTGCAGATTAACGCAGGTCTTGATGGATCATTTTAGTCACTGTATTAAAGCAGACCTGTGTCTGATTTATTTATGCCCTACTTCAGAGCTGCTTCCCTGGCCTTTGCCCAGAGATGCATGCTGGGTTTTTCTTTTACAGCAGGGTATTGGAAGGTTCAGCACCTCACAGGCAGGGGCAAAGTCTCCAAGGCTGTGTTTGGGACATGGCATTGGAACTCTCCTTAAAAACCTGTTCTGAAGCCAAGAGCTCAAAACCAGGGCCTGGCTAACAGGGTCTGTAGCTCTGGCAGTTTTTCCTCTCAGAAATTAAGACCCTTTGTGGGTCTGGGATCTTAATGGCCACATCCTGGCAGTAGCTTTTCATGAACAGTCTTGAAGAGCCCTTTGCAGACCTTACCTCTGCACCTTGCTGGGTTTTGTGTCCTACACAAGTGGTTGGCTAATTCCAGCCAGAATTTGGGCTTTATTTAATTCTCTAATTTTTATCTCCAGATGGCACAGAACACCTCAACATTCAAACTACTGGAAGAAGTTTCTACATGACATATGTGCCTGCAGTCCCAGAGGATTAGGTGCAGGACCATGATCCTGATGCTGTTGATGAAAAAAGCCACTTAATTGGTTTTCTATGGAAGTAGCACAAAAATGGGGGAAAAAATTATCAGAACAGACAACAAGGCTGTGAGTGCCCTGCTATGAACAGAACATGATTGGGTTAACAAAGCAGCTAGAGCATCTAGGGATGCAGAAGAGGGAAAGATGTCCAGAGGGGTGTCGGTCTTGGAAATTCCTGGTGGACCCTTTTTGGAGTTTTTCCATCTGCATAAATTCATATTTTCCCCAAATAGGTGGAAGCTGCTCTTCCAATGGCCTGGGTGTTCCTTGTGCCCTTTGTAGTGGGACAGTGCAGGATGCTTGGGTATTTTCCTACAAAGGGATTTTCCTACAGCCAGTGATGAGCAGTTTTCATTTACCCTTTCATGTATGTTCAGCGCAAAAAAAAGTTACATCCAGGCTCAAAACCAGCATGACAGTCCATATAAAGAGATCATCTGTGTGTTGTGCTCTCCTCTTTCCTGCAGGTGGGACAATGCTGGCAGACATGAGAGGGTGGTGAGGTTTGATCAGGACCCAAACTCCATCCAAAGACATCCACACTGCTGGAAGACACAGCCAGCATCCTTCTCCCTTGTACGCCAGAGTTAAAAAAAAAAAAAAAAAGGAAGAGAGAGAAACTACATTCTCATTTTGTTGCCATAGCAGCCTTCTGGATTATTTAGACTGATAGCATTTGTAAAAATTCAACAAAGGGTAAAGGATCACTTGGAAATGGGAGCAGATGTAACAGTGCGTGCCATATGCCATGGAGAGAAAATTTATTGGCAAAGAAACATCATCAGAATGAAAGCCTAACCCACATTTTGCCATGGAAAATGTCACTTTCCCTAGATTACAGGGTAGAGCTATAAAGCAGAGAAAATTACGTTCACATATATAATTGCTGAAAGTCGTCCCCAGCAAAGAGCTGAGTGCTGACGTGGGGAGGTGGACTCTCCTCCTCTCCAGAACTTGATGAACTGCCATGTGATACAAAGAAAAGGTTGTTAACATTAAAAATTAATTAACTCTCACACGCAGCTTAATGGAACTCACTCCTGAGAAATCCTGCCTGCACAATACATGAATTATAAGGGGCTCTGTGAATTGAGTGAGTAATAACACCCTCAGAAAGCCACTAGCTTTACACCCTGAGCTGCTGCTGCAGCAACTGCTGGAATAATGACAGACATCTCAGAGCCCAAAGAGCTGCTAAAAGAGTGGTGCTTCAGGGACTTATACTGAGCAGGTGTTGGGGCAAAAGCCTCCCAGTGCAGAGGAAGGAGGAGATCAGGGACTGAAGGCTGGCAAAGAGTGGGGAGAGTGTGGATGAAAGGAGGCTGAGGATGAGGGAAGGCTGTTCTCTATCTGCCACCATCACTCACAAAGAGCACATCCCAGTGCTCCCCTTATCTCCAGCTAACACCACAAGGGCTGAACTGAGGCTGACACATTCAATAGAGGATAGAGGAGGAGAAATCTGGTCTATAGGAGAAGGTGTCCCTGCCTATGACAGGGGAGTGGCATGAGATGATCTTTTAGGTCCTATCCAACACAAACCATTCTAGGATTCTATGACAATACCTGGGATGGTGGAAACCCAGAGGGGGAAAGATGTGCTCTCACCTCCAGAAACCTTCTTCAAAGTTCCCTGTGATGGAAAGAGCTTCCACCACTGCTCACACAAGGCTGTGATAATCAGTTATTAAATGCAAATATTTCACATCTCACCAGGAAATAAATAAATGTGTGAAGCAGCAGAGCCTTATCAGCTAGCACTGAGTGCCCAACTCCCTCCTCAATGCACACCATGTACCCAGGGTCATTTGTTCCTAAACCAAGTCTTCCGATCCCTGCAATCACTTCAAAGCTGTCCTCGGCTGCATGATGAGATTTCACCCAGGACATGAGATGATAAGGTGATAAGCTGAAGGGGCTTTCAGAAGCCAGGTGGAGTGGTGAGAAACCCCATGTGAACACCACTGCGAGCTCCATGCCAGGGTGTCATCATCCCATGCATGGAGCTGGGGGATGAAGTGAGACCAGGCAGGAAATCAATAGCTGTGCTGGAACTACCAGTCTTTGCATAAGAAACGGCCCTGTGTCAGCTGAGTGCAGAAGTGATTAGTTGCTTTGTCCTACATGTGTATTTATAGGAATCAATAGCTATAATCTAGCCAGAGCACACCTTGGAAGAGACAAAGAACAGATATTTTCTTGCTGCAGGGACCATCCTGAGCACCCCAAGCAGGGAAAGCTCTGGACCATCAGGTGCCACCAGCATTCCACAGGTCCCTCCTGACCATTTCCCCTGGGAGCAGCAGGGAAGCAGCCTGGGACCTGCTGGGGCAGCACACAGAACTGGGGACAACCAGGAGAGGAGGTGTCTAGGACCACATGCCACATGGCAGCATGTCTATGGGCAGGAGCCAGAGGGTCAGACCCTTCTCAGCCTTCTCTGGGTCTCTAGACATTGTCTCTAGAAATGTCTCTAGACATTTCTTTCACAGCAATGATTTTTGGAACTTGGGTCTTGTGTGGATGTGGTTCCCTAGCACAGTGTTAGCTCAGGTGATGCTCCTGCTGTGTCCTTCAAATAGATAGACCCTGGACAAAGCCAAAGCTGTGGAGAACCCAAGGATGGCAGACATCTGTGGGAAGAATAGAAGATAAATCCCCACTGAAGGGATGGAGCTGCTGATCAGCATGCACAGGATGGATGGGATATGAGAAATGTGGCCATGAGCAGTGAGATGGGCCCAGAGAAACTAAGTCACTAAACAGAAACCTTTTGTTCTGCAAGAAAATGCCCCTTTTCCCCTGTCCTGGCTGCCCAAATGGGCTGTTCCATGTGTCTATTCCCTGAGAAGGAAGGTGACAGAAACATCACAGAGGCTGACAAGTCCTGTCAGAGCAAACTCCATGGCCTGGGACCTAAAAGTGCCACTGCCACCCTATTGGGGGACTTTGCTTCCAGGGGAATGGCTGTAGACCTGCACAAGGGCTCCCAGGGAGCCCCCCCAGTGCTGCATCTGGCAGGTCTGAGGGATGCGGGGCAGGAGGAGGTGGGAGGCCAGGAAAATATCAAACCTAATCAAATCAACCCAGTGGAGCTGAGGTCAAATAAAATAACTGCAGTGTTTTCTGCAGGGGCACTGCCAGGGCACGGGTTAGGTTGAGGATAATTGGGCAGCAAGGAAACACAGATCATTTACTGCGGAGGAGCAGAGGGAGAGACCAGAGCTGTTCCTCTGACCCTTGCAAAGCTTTACACAATGAATGACCCTTGAAGAATATTTTCTTTGGTGGATTTTATCCCTTTTTTCCAGCTATGCACACATAATTCCCTCAAATGCTTTTTGAGCTATTTCCATATGCTTGTTCATAAACAGTGATTTTAAAATACTCACCTTTAGCACGTGACCTCACTGATGGCACTCTGCAGCCCTTTGTGCTGCTTTCCAGGTCTGTGAAAAGTGGTTAAGGAAATCAGCCATGCCTCAGGCCAGAAAACTCCTGAGGATGCACAGAGCTGGGCACCCCCAAACTGAGGATGCTAGTAGCCCATTGCTGGGGTGCAGAGACTTCCACTGCTCTCAGCTGCTTTGTTGATATTAAAGGGATGCTCTGCCAGCTGGAAAGCCTCTTTTTA
This sequence comes from Calyptomena viridis, assembly GCA_013390005.1. Taxonomy (NCBI): domain Eukaryota; kingdom Metazoa; phylum Chordata; class Aves; order Passeriformes; family Eurylaimidae; genus Calyptomena; species Calyptomena viridis. The sequence continues at coordinate 217,163 of WEIV01008308.1, forward strand.
TTTAAAATAATGAATTCACTACAAATCATCACCACTGTTAAATGGTTTTCCATGAAGTGGGTAGACCCTGGGATGGCCCCGTGTGCCGGCAATAGGAAGGCTCAGATCTAGAGGAGTGGTTGGCTCATTCCCAGGGCTCTGCACCCCCATGAAGTGGTCCTTGAGGTAACTTGACACAGCAGCTACACACCATGAACTTAGAGGGCACCTCTGGTCAATTATTTATCAGATCCTCATTACCCATGGGGCTATTTAATGCCCAGACCTCCTTGCTGCCTCTTTGGCAGCCATCCTTGCTATGTCCCCTTGCTTGCTGCTGTTACAATTTTTAAAAAATCAGAATGGCCATGTAATTATAGCAAATGAAGACACATGTTAAGCTGGAGAAGTAATAATTATTTGCTGTCCTTCAATACCCCACAGGAAACAGGAGTGGAGGGGAAAGTTACTGGTTACTGTGGGTAGGGGCAAGAGATGCCAGTCCAGCTCCCTGCCTGTCCCTGAGGTTTGCAGGATGTGTTTCCCACCTACAGCACCAGCACAGGAACAAGCACGGGCAGCCAGGAAGGGGAAGCAGCCACTGGAGCTGGGTGGTTTGGTCCAGCCATGGGACCTGGAGCCATGTGCACAAGGGAAGGAAGGATGTGGCCAGAGGCATAGTATGGGCAGAGATGAGGAAAGGAACTAGAATGTTCCAAACTGGTGCACACAAAGCCCCTGAGTCACCCTGGGCAGGGAGCCCTCCCCAGCACCAGTGTCTGCACATGGACAGCCCAAGGGCAGAGGAACACATGGACCAGCCCCTGCACCTGTGCAGAGTGTCAGTCAGGGCGATATAAAACCAGCCTGGAGGCCAGCAAAAATTACCTCATCTGCACTTTTGAAGGAAAAAAGTTGCTTTATTAAATTACTAGTCTGTGGAAAATGCATATCATGTTCTTCTTGAGAGCAGAGACACATAAAATTTGGGCTCGTTTTGACAAGATACCTTGAGGTAGTGTAAATCTCTCCTAGGTCAGTTATCCTCTTCTCCAGCAATTCTGCCAGTTAAATGACAAAGCTCCCCCTCATCATAAAGGCTTTTGCTGAACTTGTAATGAATCCAAGTATACGAATTTATTATTAGTAGTAGTAGTATTAGTATTATACAGGCAAAGCAGCACAGCACTGTTACTCCCTGGGAGCTGTTTGTCATTGGTATGGGACATCACTCACTATTTGCCTTGTTTTCTCCTCAAGTATCAGTAAATTAAAAAAAAAAAGGAAAGATAATAATGCCATGACAAATAATGCCACTTTTTTAATGCATATTCAGAGCAGCAAGTTAGGCATTTTCTTCCCTTTACAGCACTAAGGGGACAGGATGCTAGATACAGCCTCTGGCAGCAGCACCAGGAGGGAGATGTGGATATAGTTGCCAGAACCAAAATATGACAAGAATATCAGACATCCCCAGAAAACTCATAAATTCCCCAAACTGGCCACAGCCAGTTTATATCTGTGATAGCAATGGCACCAAAAGCTCACAGGGAGGTGTGCAGCCCCTGAACCCACGGGATAGTCACCTACCAGCCCAGTCTTGGCTCTGACCTGCATGGCTTGTCCCTGCTGAGATACCAGGGCATTAAAGACGAAATGCTTTGCAGGCTGCTCAGCAGATATTTTCATTCAAGGCATAACTATTTGAAACAGCAATTATGTGCTCAGTGAGACTCACACAGAGACATCTCCAAAGTCCCATCTGAAGAGAACACTGAGCATCGCAGGCTATTGCCCATGGCATCCCTGAGCACTCTGGTGAACATGGAAGTTTTGTTCCCTTTGTGACCAAAGGAGGATGATGAACATCCCTGTTCCTGGCTCTGTACATCTTCATCCCAAGGGATACAGCCAGTGTTTTCCCCTGGGAAGCTGTCTCCAGGATGAAGGAACCCCCTTCCTCTCCTCAGCTTCATCTGCAGCATTTTGCCTGTGAAATCACTGTGGCATCATAAAGAAGTCTTTGTGACCTCAGGCACATTTTACTCATGTCTCATACTCTGCAATGTAAAATATAATCATTTTTAAACCCACTTGTAGTGATATTTCTCGTATGCAGGGCAGAGAGCTGGGGCCAGTGCTGTTCCACTGCTTCTTCTCCCTGCAGAAATTCAGATAAAAAAAGACTTTCAGACAAAAAAATCCTGCAGCTTCCTACAGCCAGGCTCCATCAAGGCAGGGATGTGCCATTAACACAGCTGCTGAAGTGTTTTCTTGGATTGACTAATAATAAATCATAAAAGCTAATTTCTCTGGGCTATAATAGGAGCAGGGACTGCATCAAGGATGGATGGATGAGCGCCCATCCTGACAGGGACAGTTCTTCAGTGAGGCTGGCAATGTGTCTTGCATTGCATATGGAAAATCCAAGTATCTCTGTGGTACGTTGGATAAATGATGGAATATGTCCTTAAGACTAAACACTGTCAAGGAAAGCTGATAGCAATGAAGGAGTTATGAGAGGAGAGGAAATTTGCCATTCATGTAACGATAACCTTGCAAATACTCTGTATTCCTGCTGCGGAAAGAACAGAACCAACACATTCCCTGTTCTCCTGCCTATTCATCCCTTCTCAAAGTATCTGAAGTTTTCCACAAGCTGCAAAAGGATCATGCTTTATCTGCTCCTTCCTAGGTTCAGTTGAGATTCCAGCAGGAGATTGCTGAACCATCAATGCCACTTTATTTATAGCAGGATCTGGGCTGGGTGTTATGGATCCCCCAGAGAGGCTGAGAGTGACTGCAGTGATCACGGGTTTGGGGAGCACATCACCCTCACTCTGCAGGTTTCTCCCTCCCTTCCATCCCTATGAGGTTCATGGAACCCTGGGAGAACCCTGAAAATCTTTGGTCTCAGCCTAACCCTTGGGCACTGGGCACCCCGAAACGAGGGCTCAGCATGGTCCTCACACTCTGCTGCAAGCACAGCCAGTGCTCCTGCTCTCTGAACATCATCACCAGAACAGAGCAGTCTGTGACTTCCAGCATGAGGTTGGAAATTTGTCAAAAAGGTGTTACTTGGGCTGCAAGGGAGCCAGCCTAGAAAGAAGGGGTGGGAGCCAAAGAGCTCTGCCATGAGCTGAGGGGCAGGGGAAAGGCTTTGGGCTGTGCAGTTATGAGCCCTTCTAGAAGAGTAAACGTTTTTGGGAGCACTAGGAGGCCGTGTGCAGTGTAGCTGAGGGAGGTTATGAGAAACTGTCCTGAGAATGAGATCCAGATTTATTTTGTAGCAGAGTAAACCAAATGTGGCTTCGCAGAGCATTACAGCACTACTCTGGGTCCTTCAGCCCAGGACATGTTGCCTGCTGCAGGTACAATTGTGTTTTCTTGTGATATGTCCATCTCTGCATGGTCTGAGATATCAGATACTTTCTGTAAGAAGAAACTACAGTCTGGACTTGGAAGTTTCAGTGCATTGAAGTCTGGAATTGAATATACCTTTGGCATCCCAACGTCATCTTTGAAGGTCTCAAGTCTCTGGTGTCACTGGGGCAATGATGACCACAAAACCTGTGGTGACGTCCAGTGCTACTGCCCAGGCTGAGGATGTGAAGCATAGAATTTCATTATTTAATTCCTAGATTCATTATTTATTCCTAGATTCATTATTTAATTCCTAATGTTAGGTCATCCTATGGATCACTCATAGCCACGACATTTTTTGCCTCTTTCTTTACTACAGGCTCTGTAGAGCCAATGACCACCCACCCTGCCCCAAAGGACGCTTCTTGGAAAGCCACAGGCCTAACAAGAGTAAATAAAATAGCTTTCAATCCAGGTTTTTTTTGTATAAACCCAAGAGAAGCTGTGTTGCCAGTGGAAGGGGACTGCATGGGAGGCACAGCATAGGAGGAAGGTCTTTGGGACTGCCAAGGGCATTGCTGTGCACAGGGAAGCTGCAGGCATCAGCCTCCAACAAATTTAATTTGGGAAGAAGAGGGGCTACTTTTGTACTTGCAGCAGTATTTCACTCCCCTTTGATGGCAAGAAGGTGCCTGCTCTCCTCCCTCAGCAACTCTGATCCCTGCAGAAGAAATCCAAAGCTTCTGCTTTTTAATCTGCCTGGAAGAATGGGGATAGTTAGAAATGAGGCACACATGCTAAGAACATGCAATTATAACCATTGGGTTATAATTTTTGTCTCATCCTTCTGTACAAAGTAATTAATATAGCAAAAGATTATTTATACCGAAGTGAGTAGAAGGCAAAGTTGGCTCTGCCACGGCGATGAGACCCAGCTGAATGACTGTGCCTGGAAGTGGTGGAAGCTGGAAACCCAGAATGGACAGAGAGAGGAAGAATTCCTGATGGAACAGGAACTGATATTTTGGAAAGCCTCATGTTCTCGGCACCTTACAGTGGAGGAAAAGAGACCTGGGTAGTCCTGCTCTGCCTTTCATCTACTCCCACTGCGGCTCCTCTTCAAGGCAGAGACCCTGCGGGTTGGGTCCCTTGTCCCTCCTGAGGTTTTGGGGTTTATTTTGGGTTTGAGATTTATTAAAGAATAATTTAGAGACTTTGTTCCTCATCCAGTAGTCACTTTTCTTTGCCTTCTGGCCGCAAGCCTGGAGCAAGCATGGCAAAGGCCAGCCTACCCACAGGCTTAAAGGATCCAACAGCAAAATGGGGCAGGGCAGAGTGTGGGGCAGCGGGGACAGGGCACCTCAGCCAGTGCCACTGGGAAAGGAAACAGACCAGATCTCAGCTCTAAAGACAGTCATGCCTATTGCCATGCAACAGTTTGAGCAAATTAGTAGGGATTACTTTTTTTCTGAGGATGTACAAGCAGTCAGGACCCTGTGGTTTAATGAGTTTTCACTCCTTAGCTCTGACCCAGAGTTGGTCTCCACCATCATCAGTCTGACACGTACATTTCTATTACAAATCACTGCAAACTCCTTCCAGGTCACAGAAATAAGAAATTATTATCCTTCAGTGTCCCGGGAAAGGTTGCAACATGCCCAGGGATCTCAGGGATGAGGTTTCCTTGCCCTGTCCCTTCTGTTTCTGGAGTTGTAAGCCCCAAGGACTGAGGATGAAGGCAGCAAGGATGAATGAAGCCCCTCCCCTCCCAGGACCCCCTCGGCCGCTGCTCAAAGGCAGATTTTGTGTGCCTTGGCTCTGTTTCCATGGCAATTTGCTTGGAAGCACCATTGCAGAGGGAGCATCTAGAGGGGATGCACAGTGTGGACACCAGGGTGGGGTGGTGTTGATGCAACAGGCTGCTGGTGGGAAACTGTGGGGAAGTAGCACGGACTTGGACTTCAATTCCTGACATCAATTCAGCTTTAACTTCCAAACTGCTGCTCTTCTCCTATGCTGGTGGGATTTACAGCTCCATGTTCACCCTCAGTTCCAGCCCAGCTGGTCTCTCCCTCCTGGGCACTGGGGAGCTGTTTTAGCCAGTAAGTCCCAAGTGAAGGACCAAATGCTGCTGCCAGCCTTTGGCACAGACAGATTAGCTGGGCAGGAGCATGAAGACAGTGGCCTGGGCACCAAAACAGCTGAGGGGCTTCACCACTATCATAGTCCATGTCTATCCAAGGCAAAACCTGGATGCTCAGAGGTCTGTCTATCACAGCCGAGGGAGAGCGTGAATCCTCTCTCATGCAGAATCCCTTAGATGTCTGTGAGCAGGATGTCTGCAAGTCCTGCACGCAGGTTTGAGTCTATCTGAGCTGAGAAAAGAAGCCTCTGCAGGTGTTTTGGGGGCCAGACTTGTCCCAAGAGACCTTTTCCTGAGTTGTGTTGGGGCAAGTGTAAAAGACCAAAGTGTTTCAACAGCCCCACTGAAAGTAAGAAGCTGAAGAGGTATTTCAGGGTTTGCCATGCAAAATAAAGTTGTACAAAGAAACAAACCTCATCAGCAGAAGCTACAATTTAAAGATACCAGAGTACCCAACAGCTGCAGGGAGGACAGAGCTTGAGCCTCCCCCCAAAGTACACTGACATAAACAGTTGAGGCCCAGTTTGGGACAGAGTGGAGGTTTGGAAGTCACTCAGGTGTGCCTGTGCCTGCCCTCCAGTAGCTCCAGCTGCTTTCTGACCCTCTCAAGCCACTCTGGCACCAAGGCTCTGCCAGCCCCAGGCAAGATCCTACAGGGGAGAGAAAAAAGTGACAAAAGGAGATGTGTGGTGAGTCAGCTGAGACTGCACTGGATGACAGGTCCATGGCAGGTTCCTCCATGTCCTGGCTGTGCAGGAGCCTCTCCAGCCTCTCCGGCCACGGGCTGCTGCTGCCGGGGCAGGATGGACGTGGTCAGAGCCTGAGCCCTGGTGTTTGCTGCAGGACCAGAGAATGGGATTTCATCCCTGGAGCAAAAACAGATATGAGAAAGCAAAAAATAAGTTGGGGCAGGTGGCTGAGTAACAGCTGGGCTTTGCTTTTTTTTTCTGGCCTGGTTTGTATCCAGAGTAAGTGCCAAGAACCCTTTGACAGTCATTTACCCTCCAGGAAAAATTGGATGGTTTATGGATTATTAAAGGATTATTGTCTTTTGACAGTGCTGTAAACACACAGTTGGTGGTGGTGATGGTGCAGATAAACAGTGTCCATCAGGCTGTGAGTCTGCCGTGGCTTAACCAGTCCTGGGATGCAGTATTGGACTGCTGAATACGAGCATCCTCACCTGTTGGAACAGCACTTGCCCCTCAGATTTGCCCATTGCATCTCTTGAAGCTCATCAGCACCAAGCCAGCACTCCTTTGTGGCCTTATCCCATGGCAGCAAGATGTCATGCATACACATCTCATCTGGGGTACAAGTAACAACCAACAGGACAAGAGGAATGGCCTCAGGTTGCACTAGGGGAGGTTTAGATTGAATATTAGGGAAAATTTCTTCTTCAAAAGGATTCTCAAACATCGGCACCGACTGCCCAGGCCAGTAGTGGAGTCCTCATCCTGGAAGGATTTAACAGGCATATAGATGTGGCACCTGGGGATATGGGTTAGTGGTGGGCTTGGCAGTGCTGGGGGAACAGTTGTATTCAATGTCTTAGAGGGTCTTCCCTACCTTTCCATGATTCTACAATTCAGTGTCCAAAATAATCATAGTGGCCATCAAGGACTTCAAGTTCAAAAAGCACTTATCCTGCAGACAATGCCAGCCTGTGGCAGGCTCTGGGCAGACATCAGGAAAGGGCACATCCTGGGCCCCACATCCAGCGTGGGAGAGCCACTGGATCAGAGGAACCTGCGAGTGTCACCTCCCTGTGACACAGTATCAGCAAGAAGGAAAATCAGCTCAGGTGTGTGTTGCCTGTGGTTCAGGATCTCAGATCCCAGTGCTTTGTGTTGTTTGTGGATTCAGGTTGGGGTTTGGTTTACTCTTACACAATATCAGCCCAGGGAAATGTGCAGGGGGGTCCTGTCCTCTTGCTCTGCCTCCCACTGTGGACACCCTGTGTTGAACAGAGACTAGCAAAGCAACAAGCTGTGGACAAGGATAAACTCACTTTTCCAGCCCCATCCAAGACGTTGAGTGGGTCACAACTCTTGCTTTGGGTCAGTTGTCAACCTTGGGTATTTTAATGCTGCAAAGTTTCTTTAAATGACTCCTGTCCTCTGAGACAAGGGATGTCCCTGCACTGCTTGTGGCATCGTCCCTGCCTGAGGGCCAGGGAGGGCACCATTGTCTTTGTCCCCTCGAAGGACCATTCAGTCTCCCAAGGGCAAACCTGCTCTGAGTTCTGCTGCTTTACAGCTGAGCTCAGCACAGGGCAAACTGCAACCTGCAGTGTAAAATCCCCTTTCCATTCAGAGTCCTGCCAGGAAGCTTATTAGTCTGCTCTCTCCTGGAACAGATCCCTGGTACAGCCTGTGGGCTGTGGTGTGTGTGCTCCAATGGCTGAGTAGGGAGTAAATTACTCAGTGATGCTCCTGCTGAGCATCATCTTCCTTGTCCGTCATCACCAGCTGGGTTTTTCCCATTCAGAAACTGAGGCAAAGCAGTCAGCAAGCCTGGGATGAAGGAAGGAGAAGCAGAAACAGCTGATAAACCGTGACAGCCTGTCACTCCTGGTGGCTGAAAAGTCTCGGTGAATGGATCCATAGGGAGAGGAAACTATTAGGTCTGGGGTTTAACGGCCTAATTTTCTCAGCTATGCTGAGACTGCTCTGACCCCGGAGGAACTGCTCCCTCTGCTGCCCCTTCCAACGCCGTCCAGAACCTCCCCACAAGATCCATTCCTCACCCGGGTACAGTATCCAGAACCAGTGGGTGTGGATGTGTGGCTGGGATCACACAGTTTGCACACATGTCCTGACATACCAAGGCAGAGCACTCCATCTCGGGGGAGGATTCAGCCACGGCCTCTGCTCCTGCATCCTCTGCTCTGACCAACACATCCCTGCACATCTAACACCCAAATATCCAGAAAACCACAGAGAAGGGAGATATTTTGAAATAACATTTTGGAATGGTTGTGGGGGAGGCTTTGGGGCATTGCTGGGTGAGTGCAGTGGGAATACAGCCATGACTCAGAGCATCAGTGGCACAGTGTCTTGCAGCACTGCCATTTCTCTTCCCACCAGCAGCACTGAGAACCAAGTCTCCAAGAGGATTCTCCAGAGCCAGCAGTTGCAGACGCAAGGGCAAAAGCCAAGCAGCACTCAGAGCTGATGGCTTTGCATCTGGCTTCTGCTATGAAGGAAGTAATTAACAGGAGTAATCACTCAGGAGCAGCAGCAAATGTGGAGGGAAGCACAGTTTATCAATGCCAGCCGATGCTGGACAGGGATATCTGCCTTCTCTTAGGGCAGCAATAGCAAAAAGCAGATGAAAAAAATCTCTGGAAAAGGAGAGAAAAAGAGGCTCCAGGCAGAGCTTTGGGAGTTTCCCTCCACATCCAGCACTGGGCAGATTTTTCAAAAGAGATTAATGCAGAGGTGGCCTGGCAGAGATGCAGCACTGTCATGTTCTGAATCTTTCCCCTTGCAGAGCAGGGATAAGCAGTCCCAGCTTAAGAGATAAGGGAGAGGAAAAGTTCCCCTGTGGGACTGCCAGCTGTCCCCAACCCTGTGACCCCTGAACCAGAGCAGGGGCAGCCCTGGCACCCACTACTTCTTTTCCCATTTGCTCTGCAGCACATAGCATGTCCCGCTGTGCTGACCTTGCTGTGTGGTCACAAAACTCCTCCTCACCTGGGTGACATTTGCATCGTCAACGAGGGAGCTGAAAAATCCTTAGGAAGTGAAATGAAAGCACTTAAAGCATTCCTGGGAGCTTGCAGGAGTGGTTTAGGCACCCCTGTTCCTTGCTGCCAGCCACAGTGGGAGGTGGGCACAGTGCCCACATCCCATCCCATGGGGGGACATCAGGTGCCAGCAGTAGGACCCAGGCTTCTGCATGGGGACACAGAGCCTTTGAAGGCCCAGCAGGGAACAGCGCCCACTCTGACTCCTCAGCCTTGCCAGAAGACTTACAGATGGAAGTTAAAGCCATTTGAGTTTTAATTTTTTATGGTGTCTGACAGTTTATTTTTTAATTAAAGCTATACCAGCACAAGAAGGGCTGAAGCTGTTGTTCCTGCTCTGCCCTGGCAGATGCTCATGGTTGTGTTTCACCCACAAGTTTGGGAAAAGGAGCAGGATGGCCTCCAGGGGCACAGCCCTTTCCTACTTCTTTTAATAAAAACATTCAGAGTGCCATCTGTACTAAGATGATTCTCTAAAAAAAAATGAAGTGAAGAAACTCCTCCAGGCTCCTTTGCTTCCAGGATACCAGATACAAGTCATTAAAATCTATCTTTTACACTTACAAATGACATTACACATGGTGCATCCCTGGAATGGCCTTTCTAGTGCTTCTGGTGAGAAATAGGATGAAAAATCAGCCCAGAGCACAGGAGCTGCAGTTGCAGGTGAACACGTGTGAGCAAGTCCAAGCAGTGAATGGCTTCGCTGCCCTCAGTCCCACTCTGAGCAGCACAGAGTCCAGAGCTGAGCAGGTACTCTAGGTGAGGATGCTCCACAGCCCATGGTTCTGGGTGTGGCTGCTCCAGCCCACACCAGCAGACACTGGAGAAGCTCAATTCCTGATGCAGAGGCTGCCAGTCAGATCCAGACAAAGCCAATCTCACCCATTTCTGGGAAAGAGAAACAGAAAAGCTCCTGCTTTGGATGGACCAACACACGACAGTGGTCACTGCTGGAATGGTCTCTCCTTGCTTTGCTATTCACACCAGCCCTGTTCTCAGCCAGTCGCTAAAACCAGGCATGAAAGAGACTTAATTACGTTAGCAAATGGCTCCCAGGAAATAATTGCCTCTTTTATGGAAGTGACCTCATTAGGCATCTTAAATTGGGCAGTAACAGAGCCATCTGGTGCCTCTGACATCACTGCACCAGAAAGGGATGGGATGCAGCCACGTCCACACTGGTATTCCCAGGCTTCAGTCATGGGTTATTTTTCTATCCCTACAGCCTGATCCTAATACACATGTCCACATCTGTTTTGAACAACACCTGACTACCCAGTGCAGGTGTAAGACAGTCTGTGCCAGGGAAGCACAGGACTAATTCCTGGTCCAGGAGATGCGAGTCCCACAGACCTGCAGCTTTAACAGGGGGAAGATGGAACAACACAGATGAAATCCTGAACAAGTCAGGGCTCGAAACACATCTAAATCAATAACCAGGCAGCACAGCATAAACAGAGATAATTAATTACCTCTTACTGCATTATTTATTATTGCAGGGATTTATCATTTTCTATAATGGTTCATCATTTTCTACTTGCTCCCTCCTGCAGCTCTTTGTCCCTGGTGCTGAGTCAACTTCCAGCCCTGGGCAAATGTCTTGCCAGGGAAAACCAGTCCTGCAAACCTGCTAGGAAGCTCTTTGGTGCTCAGCATGCAAGTCATCCTGTTTCTGAGTCTGGGGAATGAGCAGCTCTCATTTTGGGGGGGCATAACTGGTGATTGTGCCCAGCCATGCTGAGTGATACATGGGGCTGGATGTGCTACACCTACACCTGCAAATGGTTCTCGGGGAGCTAAAAGAGGGGATGCACTTGGGGTTAGCCCAGGCACCTGAACCTGCTTTTGTGGGAAACTTGTTGCCTGGGAAGCTGAAGGGAGAAGGTGGGCAGTGGCATGAACCAGGGCTGCAGGATGAGCCAAGCCTTGTCCTTAGCTGGAGGTAGGCTGCAACAGATACAGCAAATCAAGGGTCCTCATGTGAAAACCCACTTCCTGACTGCTAGCTGTGTCAGCAGCTCAGAAACCTGCAGAAAGGGGAGATGGAAATTAGGGACCAACAGTGCCTGTGTCTCAGTGTGAGCATGAAGAAACACAGCTGGAAGATGACTCTTGCTTTTTCCCATCTCCCATCACCAAAGCTGAAATCAGCTGTGATTGTATTTTATCACAGGAAACAGCAATATTTGCCGTATTACCTGCCCAACAGCTGCTCTGAGCAGTCCCCGGAGCTGGGAGCACTCTTCTTTTAGCAAAATAAATGCCATTTACTGCGCCCGTCGCCGGGGACACGTGATATTTGCAGTTTCCTGGCTTGAAGCTTCAGTCTCAGCATCCGCAGCAGGACTCAGCTGGCCCCAGTCCTTCGTGGCTCCCCAGGGAGCATCCGGCGAGTGGCTTCTGGCCGGGAGCAGCCAAGTGCGGGGTGCCCGGGCTCAGCCCAGCTCAGCACCCATGGCAGCAAGGGAGCCGGCAAGGTCTTCCTTGCCTGCCCGGTCACTCTGCACTTAAAAAGGCATTTTAAGTTCGGATACGGTAGGAAAAGCATTTTCTAGCCAGCTGGGAATAAAATGGGTGATTTAATTATTATTTTTCTCCCTATATGTTGGGACCCTGCAGGACACAGGCACCGAAGTCTTGGCTGATGGCTCGTCCTGCTTCTCACTCCCACCGTGTCTGAAGAGAGGAATCAGGAGAAGGGATGCAGCGTCGGGGAGCTGCTGTGTCCCCCTGCACGGCGAACCAGCAGGGAGCAAGACACAAAGGATGCTGAAAAAATAACCTCGGACTCGGGGCATTGTTCTTCAGAATGCAGTAGCGAGGGGCTCTGGCAGGAGAATGGCTGCTCCACGAGGCGCAGTTTTCCGAGCGAGCTCCTGGAAGAGGCTGTTCAGCGCTGCAGGCGATTGCCATCTAGGGGCTGCTGGGGAAGCAGTGCCCTAACCCCACAAACACCCCCGAGCCGTCAGCACCCGGCCAGGGTGACACGGGTGGCTCGTCCAAGGCTGACACGCCATGACACGCGCCCCCAGAACCCGCACTGGGATGGGGTGAGGAGGCTGAGACGGCAGCAAAGGCTCCGGTCGTGCTGGGTCAGACAAGGACAGAAAGGATGACTGTGGGTGGGTTTAGCAGCCCCTGAGATAGAATCATAAAATGTGGAGGATTGGAAGGAACCTTAGAGATCATCTCGTTCTCCCCCCTGCCATGGGCAGGGACACCTTCCACTATCCCAGGTTGCTCCAACCTGGCCTTGGACACTTCCAGGGATGGGGCAGCCACAGCTTCTCTGGGCACCCTGTGCCAGGACCTCACTAGTCTCACAGAGAAGAATTTCCTCCTAATATCTAACCTAAATTTCTCCTCTTTTAATTTGTACCCATTACTCCTTGTCCTATTACTACTACAGCTCCTGATGATGGGGCCCAAAGGGCTGCATGGAGAAGAGACAGGCTGGTCTGAGCCTGGGTGATGTGGGCACAGCCTGTGTCCCCAGACATAAGGATGTTTCATGCTTGTCCCCAAGCCATAGGCAGCTGCTGTACCTCTGTATATCTTGCTGTATATCTGCAAAACATCTCTGCCCAGGGAGGTTTTGTGGGCTCTGCTTTGTGAGATGGCAAAGTGCAAAGATGCTCCAAAAAGGATCAGCTTGCAAAGATTCCACCCCCAAACCCACATAATTTTGGTATTGCATGGTGTGCCAAGTATGTTTTGTGACATGGCAGCAAACTTGCATCCGTCCTTCCACATTCTGTGTTGCCTCCATTCTCGGGGTTTGATGTTCTGGGTGAGAGACAGGCATGGGCTGGGTTTGATTTTTTTTTTTAATTAATTACATTCTAGACTTCTCTGCTTCTCGGTGTTCCACAGATGCCCACACACACCTCTCTCCCAGGGCAGTGCTGCATTTCCTGCTTTCTTAAGGCCAGTATTTTGCAGCTGTGTGTAACCCAATAAGGCACCAATTGTTTTCAGAAGTACAAACGAATTTAATAAGGGTCTCAATGAGTCTTTGAAACCATGGCTGCCCAGTCACACCTCCAGATGTGGGGCTGCATTTCCTTATTGATCTGTTTATCACCTGTGCAGAGAACACTGTCCGTCACCAGTGCCTGGACCCAGCCCACAGCACAGAGTGGACACTGATAGTGCAATTTAGGTGAGAAATGAGACATGCCTCTCATTAACCTTATTATGAAGCATGAAATACTCCTTTTTTGAAAGCATGGATGTCTAGGAAAGGCAGCAGTTGGTTCCATTATGTTCCTTGCAATAGGTACAGACCAGCTGTGCTGAGCTGCAGGTAGAGGTGCCCTCACAAGTCCAAATGATGCTGCTAAACTTCTGTATTTTGCTTGAACCTCTTTGGAAAAAACACTGCTTTCCAAAATCCCAGATGCTTTCCAAAGTCCCAACCACCAGCTCCAGCAGGGGCTCTGCCTTGGAGCAGCAAAGTCCTTGCTTCAAAATGCTGACCCAGCGAAGTACAAAGACCAGCAAATCAAAACAAGGTCCATGTCTGGAGGGATGTGAGGACCCGTCCCAAGGTGGTCAAAGCCGAGGTGCCAGGAGAAAATGGGGGGCAGGAAAGGAGCCATGGTTTGCAGAGGAAACCCAAACTGGAAACCTGAAAACCTGGAAATTTTGGTGGTTTGGGCTGTAAAGTAAAACACAAAAAGTTCCACCTCGACATGAGGAAGAACTTCTTTCCATTGAAACAGAGCACTGAAACACGCTGCCCAGGTGGAGTCTCCTTCTCCAGAGATACTCAAAAGCCACCTGGACCCCTTCCTGTGTCACCTGCTCCTGGTGACTGATCCTGCCTTGGTGGGAGGGTTGGATTGAATGTTCTTCAGAGGTCACTTCCAACCCTGACCATTCTGGTTCTGTGATTTCTAGAAGTACAACAAAGCTTGAGAAGAGCAGTGCGTGGAGATTCAGAGGAGCAGAAATGGTGTGAAGCCAGAGGAATACCCCAGTATAAGATAAATAATAACAGGAGATCAGACAGCTCCCAGAAATGGTGCTCTGAATTAGCCAGAAGCCCCTTGTTTGGGAAGCACAGACACTTTTTATATCAGCTCTCACCAGGCCAGAGATTCCTGAAATTATGCTTTTCTGGGAAAATCAGGAGAAGAACCAAGAAGGGATTAGTTTCCCTACCGTCCAGAGCTGCACCTTTCCAGAAAAATCTCCACTTCTGGAGGGTTCCTGCTTTCAAGATTTTAGGAAATTTTATAAGAGGAATTTAAGCTTTTCAGAGAAGTTAGGGATTGGGTTTAAAACCCATCATAATGAGAAAAATAAAGGTGATTTCAGTGTAGCTCTGTGCCACAAAGCTAAACTACAGTCTCTCCCCAAAATGCTGCTCTGTAAAGGGGAGAAATAGACGGGAGGGATGAATTTAGCCATGAAAACTGATGAAACACTTTGTTGGAGATTAATTTACTTTCAGTGCTGTGGGATAACCACAATGGCCAGCTTAAAACAAAGATGAACAAGACATGTGAAAATACACGGAGACCAAGTGTCAGTGATACGTTTAATATTAACCCAGAACAAAACTTCCCTGGAATCCTGGAATTTCTCACCTTCCCAAACATACAGTTTTATTCCTCCCTTCCCTCATGTTAAAAAAAGGAAGTTGAAAAGATGCAGTGGGCACAGGCAGGCAGCTCCAGCACTGCCTCTGGCACAGCCACTGCAGCATCAGGGCTGGGGGTCTTGGGGGTCTTGTCCCAGCTCAGCCAGGTCTCCCTGAAGGGCTGGACACCAGAAAATGTGCTTTTTTTTTTGTGGGTACAGTGCCTGAAAGCTGGGTGGTGCCTAGAGACATACCTGGACTGCCAAAGAGAGCAATGTGCAGCACTTTGTGCCATTGCAACAAGGGGTACAGGGAGCCTCACTTGGTTGGCAATGGCCAGGGGCTGTGGCACCCTGGGCTGCAGCATCTCTGGTGGGTGATAGCACAGTGTGCTCACAGGGGGTTGAAGGTGAGGCTCTCCTCTTCAGCTCTGGGACTTATTGAGGGTTATCAAATCCAGAGGGAACTCTGTCTTCAAGTGAAGGACTGGGAGATTCCTCCAGCATCCTGCAGCCCCCCATGCTTCACTCCTTACCACTGAAAGGTGCCTGTTACCTTCCTTGCTGAAGGTTGGCAATGCTCTACTACCTAAATCCTCCACTCTCTAGGTCATTTCTGATGGGGAATATTTTTTTCACTGCCTAGTTAACTCCTCAGAAGGAGACACAGAAGCCTCCACCAGTCCCCAGATCACAGAATCCCAGAATGGTTTGGGTTAGAAGGGATCTCATTCCACTCCCTGCCATGGGCAGGGACACCTTCCACTATCCCAGGGTGCTCCAACTTGGACACTTCCAGGGATGGGGCAGCCACAGCTTCTCTGGGCAACCTGTGCCAGGGCCTCCCCACCCTCACAGGCAGGAATTTCTTCCCTATACCTAATCTAAATCTACTCTTTTTCAGTTTAAAGTCATTATCCCTTGTTCTATCACTCCACCCCCTTGTCCAAAGTCCCTCTACAGCTCTCTTGGTGCCCCTTAAGGCACAATAAGGCTACGATAAGGCCCTTAAGGCTACAATAAGGGTCACCCCAGAGCTTTTTCTTCTCCAGGCTGAACAATCCTAATTTTTGCAGCCTTTCAAATGCATCACTGCACGTTGGAAAGCAGCAGAGCTGCTGGAACACCAGCTCCCTCACACTTGCTCAGCACTGGGGTCTTTCCATCAACTCAGGATTTAATCATAGAGCTGAATTAAAAGGGTAAATATTTCTCTCCAGGAAAGCTCATGAGGATGAGCCCGGTCTGCTCCCAGCTTTGTGTGTGGAAGGCAAAGAGATGGGAAGGAGTTGAAAGAAGATGAAAGCTTATCTGGAAAAAAAATCAACTGCTCTCTCATATTTCCATGGGCTTTCTCAGAGCAGGAGGGGCTGAAGGGATGCCTTCCTGGAGCACAGGGAATTCCAGGTGCAGCAGTCACACAGCCCTCCCCAGAGGTTGCCCTTTTGATGCTGGTTGGCTACAGGAGGAAAACGCTGGTGGTTTCTTCTTCCTTCTGCTGCGAGTGCTGGGGTTCGGGCTGGGAGAGCTGGGTGAGGAGCAGAAATGCAGCTCAGGAGCTGCTGGGAGATTTCAACAAGCAGGGAAAGAGGCAGGAGGGTCCCTCTCCCCAAAACTGGGAAGAGCCTCTCCCTACGGGGGGTGACAAAAAACCCAAATCCCTACAAAAAAAAAAAGGAAACAAAAGGTGGAGAAGGGGCTGGATCCCACTGCGGTTTCTGCCGTGCAGCACCAGTGACTCAGCCCCAGGGAAGCCCCAGCATGTGGCACCTTCCTGCCAAACACTGAAAATGGTAATTTAATGAAAAACCGGTGCCGGCGCTTGTGATCCGAGAGCTTTGCCTCTCTCCAAAGGAGAAGCCAATGGACGTAGTGCAGCCAGGTCTGCACTGGGGGGCTGCAGTGACGCTGCCTGAGGGAAAAGCAGGGTAAATGAGTCCTGTTAACACTGAAACCTCAGGCGGGGAAAGACTGCGCTGCTGAGTGCCTTGGTGTGGGCACTGCGGCTCCAGGGGACAATGCCTGGGTTGTGCTCAGCACATGAACTGCCACAATCTCGTCTCCACATTCCCCTTCAGCAGGAGGCAAACGCCTGTCCTGTCCTGTCGTGGTTCACCCCATCAGCAAAGGAAAAGCAACCAAAATACTGAAATAAAGAACTGAAATGCTGCAGCCAGGAGGGATTCCTTCTTATTTTTTAGTTCTAAAATGCAGCAACAGAAAACAGAAGGGTAGAGAAATAATGAAGTTTCAAAACTACCCCTGTATATTTACAAAATTACTAGGGAGGAAAAGAAAATTTCAACTTTGCGGAATGAGGTTCTCAAAATTACCAGTTTATATAAATTGTGTGTATTTATGTGTGTGTGTATATATATATAAAAGCCTTATATTTAAAACGTTAGTTCTGCTTTTGGCAAGGGATCAGTGCAAAATTCTCCTCTCAAGTCTACCTCCAAATTACAAAGTGAAGATTATCTCATTTCAACTTGTCACTATATATAAATAGCACTTTACAAGCACCTTAACAAGGCCTGTCTTTTGCCACCATTTTATATGATTCTTTCCTGCGAAATTCAGAGAACTGTTCCAGAATATATAAAATGCTCAAACTTTGTCTTGGGGAGCAGGACAAAGCTGTCCCTAAGAAAGGTACTTTGGTATTACAGAGTTTTGTTTTCTCCAGAGGCATTTAACAGCAAAAATAGGCAACATTTACAACAAATAGGATAATGCAACCTTGAGACTCTGCTGTACTCGCAGGGCCCTGTTTTAGCTTCTAACTCCCTTCTCCCACCTGTGGGGCTGTTGTGGAACCAACCACTACCTACATTGGACTTAGAGAGGATTTGGAGCAAAGGTGCTTTTTCACCTAAAGGCTGAGCCAACTGAGAGGAGAAAAAACAACGAAACAAACCTGAACAACCAACCTTTTTTCTTCCCTTTTAAGCCCCATATCCTGGCACACCAAGTACAGATACCAGCACTGAAGGCGACGGCTTTACCATGCAGGTGTCCAACAGAAGCATTAGCAGAGCAGGGGCTGGCACTGTGTGCAGCCATGTGGACAGGACAGCCTCTCAGAGATGGTTGTGTCCAAGTCCACGTACTTCCAAGACAGGTAAGGAGATGTGAAACCCAACCCCCTCCCCATGGAGCAGCAGCTGGATCTTTGATGCCACACTGCCCAGCCCGTCGTGCCACACAGGGCACTGTGAAATGCCCAACCAGTCCACTCGCACCCATGAGCAGATGGGCCACAGTTGGTTTATTAAACAAACCAGCTATTTGCCAGCTTCTGTAGCTGTGGGGTTTTGTCTGGCCAGGATTTTTTTTTGGTCTTCTTGTTTCTGCTCTGGCACACCAGAGATTTATAGAAACAACATCAAAAGGCCTGAGAACAGAGGGGATGGGTGTGCTGAGCTGACCACTGGCCCCCAGACTTGTCAAGCTGGTATTTATTACAGCAGAGGAGGTGACAGCTATGTTAAGATCAAACTCCAAAGCCAGCAGTGAAAATGCCATCAAAGCTGACCACTTTCAAGCAGCTTCCCAGTAATCCCTGCTCCTTCCCTTCAACTGCACGATGAGAGAGGAAAGATAAATTGGAGGCAACAAAGTGCACCAAAAATATGCAAACAAAAAGCGCATGGATCTATTGAAGCTTGTGATGTAGAAAATAGTCTCAGGACTGAAGGCTGCTCACCCTTCAGGGTGCTGATACCCTCAGATGTCTGAAAAAGGGTCCAGGCATCAAAGGAGAGGTGACTGCACTGTCCAGTCACTCAAAGTGCTGTTAATCTGACCATTACAAGGTGTCAATGCAGCTGCAGGGCTGCCAGAGGGAAAAAATGTAATGGGATGCTTAAGGGAAGACACTGGAATGGCAATTATTTTATCCTGCAAAATCTCTAATTAGAAGTCAAAACCTTAAAGACAGCAGTGATGACTAGGTAAGGCAAAGATTGTTTTTGGTTTATAGTCAATCAGCTTTTCCTACTAAGCAAATTTAGTGCAAAATGAGCAAATCAGTAGAACAAAGTTGAAAACACAGGATTCATTTTTTTTAAATAAACAGATAGACATTTGTAACACCTCTTAGCACATATTTACACTTACTATTTTGTTTTCTTTCCTAAAATTAAAGCTGCCATAAGTCTTCAAAGACTTTAGCGCTGTTTCAAAAGCTGAATTACAAAACAGCTCAGTCACAGATAAACTCGATGGTTTAAATAAAGAGAAAAAAAAATCCGCATTATTCACTTCAATATAGATTTATACAGGAAAGATCATTCTTTCAACACACTTTCTGTGGTTGTGAAATTTATTTAATTTATGCTTTGATATTTTGGATCCTAAAGAGAAGCAGGTAACTGGTCTCATGTTCGACCACAACGCTGCTGGAAGGGAAACTGGTTGAAGCCATTTTCCCCCCAAAACTCCTCCTCAACAAATGGAAGAGACCAAAATGACCAAACCGGAGTCCTAGGTGACTGTCTGCTGGGATGAGTCCTGCTCCACAGCCAAAGCCCCAGGACAGCTCTTTCCCAGCTCTCTCCAGAGGCTCCAGGCTGTTCTCTAGTTCTTTCAGCACCTCAACTGCTAGGCCTGAGTACAGCCCAAGCTGAATGAAACCAAGTGTTCCAGTATTTCAGAACTCGCAAGTTCTGCTCAGGTCAGGAGGGCAGCTGGTAGCCTTTTCCTTAAATCTCCATAGTTTAGCACATCCCTAACAGTACAGTTGGACAGCACAATACAAACCAGTTGGGTTTCAAAGCTTCTGAAAGCCTATGTTGGTGGAAACCAGACTCTAGAATCAACTTAGAGTAAGACCTTTTTTAAAAGAAATGTATTTTCTTCATAAATACAGTACAATTACATTTTACAACGTCTTTTTACTTCCTAGACATAAAACCACTAGCTTTTACAAAAGAGTTCCTATACAAATACATGAAAAGAGATCCCCCCTCCTCACAGCCTCACAGCTCCCACTCCTGGCAAACCCACCAGCCATGGAGCACCCTGGGATAACCTGTGCCAGCCCCAGGGAGGCAGGAAAAGCCCAACTACCCCGGGTTTGCCTGCCCTGCCTGCACCGAGGGAGGAGCCCTTTGGGGGGGGGGTTGTGTCAGGCCCTCAGGGTGTTGGATGTCACACGTCCCACACGCTGCTGGTCACCCCTGTGGGCTCCTGGAGCAGGAGGGGTCCTTGGAAATGGGTCTGGCCTAAATCTCTGCAAGTCCCCTCACTTGAGCAGCCCCCAAAATGAAGCAAAGCTTTTTTACAGCAAAGCTGCTGCAAACAGCAGTGGCAGAGACCACACACACCATGTCACCCTGTAAGGCCTGCTGAGCTCAGCCCCCCGTGCAAACTGCTGAGGAGTAACTCACACACCCCCTTGAGCGCTCGGACACAAATCACTGCTTCAGACTCCCCCAGGAGCTGCAGGTAGGAGCTCTCTGAGTTAATAACAAGACTGGGCCAGGTGGAAACAAAAGCCTTTGGATCTCGGGCAGTTCCCCGAGCTGCCAAACCCCAAAGGAACGGCTCAAGGGAAGGACTTGTGAGTTTGGCCATTCTGTAAGCAGTGAAAGGAAAGAAGAAAAAGAACTAAACTTCATTTTCTTGTTTTGCTCTACAAAGAATATGTGGCTTTCTTTATAAAAGCTACAATTCTGCTTCTAATACCCGAGTTTAAGAAAAACTCTTGGTCTAAAATTTTGGTTTGCAAAGGGCATTGCAATCATTGTTAAAAATCACTTTCTACTAGAAATAAGCTCTAGAGAAGGCAAAGGAACTAGGTGTGCAGTTTGTCTCTTTAAAGCAGTTTCTGTTTAGAAACAAAATAAAAATCTGTAGAGAGACTGAAGACAATAGTACACATCTTGCTCAAAGTAAGCAGCTCGTTTACATTCACATCAGGATGGCTCTGAGGAAGCTCAAGGGAAAGAATACATTCCTGATGGCTCCTAGTTTGTCAGCACAGGAAAATGACCTCCAACTTCCACATCAAAAAGTTTTGGGGGTTTTGCTTTTGGAAGAAATCAGAACTACAAAATAGGGCAAAGAACCTCACCTAAACAATGTAAAATCGCACCATCTTCTTTCAAAATACTTTCGCAGGGTCTTGCCAAGTCTCCTGCAATCCTGATGGTTTGGACTGTCAGCAAATACTTGGCTGCCATTTTTGGAGGAGACAGTTGCTGTCCATCATGTGTATTTTACTCAGAGAAAGCTATTACATCCCTTTTCATTTGTAAAAATAAATTACAGTACCACTCTGTTTGAAAACAAGAAGGATAAACCAGTTATTTTTACCTGAACAGCCAATATTGACTGAGGAAAATCAGTAAAAGAGTAAAGGATCCAAACATTCCCATACATTTTAGAATTAATACGAATCAAGTGAGTTGGAACCTTTTATCTAGAGCCCTACAGTTGCAAAATTTCTTTCAACTGCTGAAAAGTATTTGTAAAGGCAGAATATAATTTTTCTGACTTTAAAAGAACAGCAAAGCACTCAAACGTTTCTCCTCCTCTCCTGCACACACACTCCATGGCATTTGATCTCCCTTGTTGTTCATTCTAAGCCAAAACCACAAAATATAGATATTTATGCTGAAATGACAAAAAGATGGCCACCTTGAGCTAACAAGAAAAGCTTCTGCATTTCCAGTGGTGGAGGAGGAAGAGAAATCACTTCAAATCATGCAGGGTGGGTATTACTTCATATAATGGGATGGGATTAAGTCAAGAGAAATAAATGTAAGACATTCTCAGGGATGATAACAAAGACTCTGAGGACATTTGCCCTAGAAAAGAGTGGAGAATTGATTCAGAGGGAAGGAAGTTCTGGAACTGCCCAGAGAGATGTTGTCCCATGTGGCACAGACAGTCAAAGCCCTGAAGTGGTGATGGAAGGGGGTTTGTGCTGCCTGGGAGAGCAGTGACTGCTAAAGCCAGGCCACACAGCCTTGGTACACCTCTTACCTTACACACTTTGCCATCTCTGCCTTCTGTGGGACCAGGAATACCTGAAGAACACTAAAATCTGCTAGAAATGATGGGAGGTATTTTCCTTGGGTTTTAAGTGATATTCACTAGAAGGAAAACTCAGGGCTGACCTTTAGGCACCACCAAGTCACCTGTGCAGCAGACAGAAGGCACCTCCTTTCCCCTCCCAACTCTTCACTGTGAAACTCAAGGGATTCTCTGTTGATCTGCTAAGGCCATTTAACTGAACACCACAGCAGTAGTGTCAACTAAGTAAGAATTAAAGACATTCACTAACTGTTTGATTATTAATTGCTGGGGTGAAATGATAAGAAATGAAAATTTGGCTACTCTAATGCTGCACAGGAAGCTGAAACTAGCCAGGTTCCTAATGTTTGACCACTGGCTAATTAAATATTTTAACATTCAAGTACAAAAAGAGTACAGAAATTAATATTGAAGTGTTTTAATAAAATGAAAAGACAGTAACAAAAAAATACTCATGTACTTCTATTGGTCTAAATATCTCCTTATAGTATCTGTCACCAAAGCACTGCTGTGCTGGTTCCCAAAATTCTGAAAGTGAACCTCATGACTTAAAATATGCAACTTTCTTCTGTAATGCCTCTGGGACTTAAAGCCACTCTCTCCAGTTAGATGAACTAAAAAAGTATTTTGGAAGGAGAGAATCTTCCATCTGAACCTTTATATGGAGCTTCTCTTTAAAGCTCTACCTCTGAGGCTTTGCTATATGACAAAGAGTCCAGTCTCTCCAGACAGGAGGGACATACAAAGTAGAAGGGTATTTGAAGAATAGAAAAATCTGCTACAGAGGAAGTTCTCCATAGATGCAGTAGATTAGGTTGCTAATACTGAAAAGCAACAGGGCTTCCCACCTGCACTATGGTAAACTTGGAGTAGTTCCACTAAAGCCAATGGAATTACAATGGCAAAAATCTGATCTAACAGATCAGGACCGTGCCTGTAAACTCTCCTTTTTTAATTTATGTAAAACACAAATGCAATATATTATTTACTATCCACTGTATAAATTATTGAAAAAGTACTTAAGTATAAAAGTGTGGCAAATCTTGCAATGAAACTAAAAATTTGAAATGCAACCTTAATCACCGGAGTAATTTTTTTTAATAAAGAAATAATAAAGAAATAAATTTGGCAAGTAAAAAAACCCAATGTTACCACACTGAAAATGGAAACCTTTTCAGCCTATGAACATGAAATATCTATTCTGTGTTCTTAGACTGTGAGGAAAGAGGAAGTGAAAGGGAAATCTCCCTTGCTCACAGCTCGGATTTATAAAAGCTTCTCAGAACACCTGTATTCTAAAACCATTAAAGTAATGCTTACAACAAAGTTCCTGGTTCTGATCATTATAAGGCCATTAAGCTCACCTTACTACATTCAAGCTGGAAATGTAACCAACACCTGTGAGAGCAGGTACTTTTGTTTAAGAGACTTTAAAAGTACTGAAATTAAATATCAGATGTAGTGCACCTAAGTTCTAGTTTTTTTTCTCCAGGTGTTACAAGATCCAGTATTTAAAAAATAAAGGGGGAAACTTTAAAAAAAAAAAAAGTGTTATGGGTTTTTTATAATTTAGAACAAATTATAAATTAACCTGTCCGTACTTTTGAGACATAATATACAAGAGAAACAGCTAAGTGTTCTTTTATTACTCAGGTACTACATTTTTTTCCTCAATAAGAGTGTCTTTTAAACTTTCTTGCTACTGTTATCCAGCTCAGATCCTGGTACAGCCTTTCAGATGAGGTATTCTACCATCTCTCCATCTGGGAGGTCCTGCCCCACGGTCTGAACAGGGGCTTTTCTTTCAAGAGTGCTAGAGTGGAAGAGGGGTCCATCTATGTGATGAGAAAAACAAGAGAGAGACAAGCAAAGCTGTAATTTCAATGAGGTTAGAAATATGACATTAATATTTTAAAAGTCGTCTTCTATCACTGGCCAAAGACAGCTAATAACTTACGTAATTTTTAAAATTTCAACTCTCTAAGTAGCCACACAAGGATATTTTATCCAATTCCCTCTGAGTACCTCCCACTGATACACAAATCCACATAAGACTGGAGTGACTGCATTTAAACCAATGTAGTCAGCGCAGAGTTTCACCACCAAACCTGTTGCCCTGTCTCCCTCAATACCCATTAAATAGCATGGCATGGGCAGGATACACAGCAGCCCAGCCAAATGCACTCTTCCATAAAGAACAACATCATTGTAATGTGTCTGTAAGTAGAAGAGGCAAGGTTGTGTAATCTGCATTGATTTGGCAGAGTGGGCTGGAAAATGAGCAGCTCTTGCCAGCTCCCAGCTCTGTGGGAAGCAAATTCAGCTTCCGTGACAGCCACTGTCAACTGGATCTGTCTGTGCCAAGGCTGAAGCTGGTCCTGCGACCAGGACAGCGAACAAGACAATTTTAACATGATAGTTCCCTTTCCTTCTTCTTCCTCCCCTTTTCTGAGTCCACTTTGCTTTGAATACCCACTCAATGGCCAGTTTCAACAGCCCATTTTCATACACTGTTAAATCTCACGTGCTGCTCACATTTACTTCAGCTTTGACACCGACACAGAGACTGTCCTGGTCCTGTTCCAATTCTCAAATTTGTTGCACCTTTATAACAAACAAGTCCACACTTACGCTACCGCTCCTAAGGTTCTTCTTTCAGAGCAGTTGAGACCTCCCAGAACATTCTCATGCTTGTCTCTGAAACCCACCTGTCCTCACAAAAACTAACCCCAGCTTGCCTGGGTGGAAAAAGGCATGTGAGGGCCTCCTTCACAGAGGGTGGGTGAGTGGGTGGCAGGGGCCCCTCTGGGACAGCAGTTGAGTTCTGTTACCTGTTTTCTCTGCACTGTAAGTCAGGCTGGTGCTGGGGAGTCTTCCTGGGGTGGGAGCTGCAGGGGAAGGTGCAGCTTTGCTCTGTTCACTCCCCCGGTCTGTCTGGGTGCTGCAGTCTCTGCTGCCCGTTTTTGAGTGGGCTGACAGCAGTGGGGTGGAAGGAAGGACAGGAGAGGGGGTGGAGGGAATGGATTCGGAGCGATATTCTGTTCCCAGGAGAACACCTGCATGGAAAAAGAGAAGAAAACGTCACAATCACAGAAAACTAACTGGAATCAGTTCCTGTCCCCTCTGCAGTACTTGCTCTAGGATCTGGAAAGTGCTCCATGCTTCAAGAGACAGCACTAATTTACCTTTCCCATAGCACCTTTCACCACTGGGTGCTGAAGTCCCTGAGGAATAGCAGTGTCCTTGTGTAGCTGCTTGCAGGTGGGCACTAACACTTCCCTGGCTCTAGGCAGTGGCCCATCTATGGCAGGGTAAATCTGCACACTCCAAAATCACCTGCAACAGGCTCCCATTCACATTTCAGTGTCTTTTACTCTCAGAAAGGGAGGGCCTTTGGGCCTAATTTCCTCCCTGAAAATAAAAAATCACCTAGGATTTGCTTTATTACAACTCCATTTCTTAGAACAATGCTGTTGAGCCATTCCAGACAGAAGTCACGTCAGTGCAGGCACAACACTATGGGGTAGAAATCCTGATTAGCATCTCTGCTCCTATTCAAGGCGACTTTACACCTCCAGCCAGCTGTAACACCCAGCTGAAAGCAAGTGCTTGGGAACTCTGAAAAATGTATCCCAGACATCCATAATGTCAGGTACCGAATTGGGAATAAAGGTTACATATTTTAATGGAAGAGCCTGGACACCAGAAGTCACTATTTCCCAAAAGTGACTAAAACAAGCAGCTATTCCAAATGTGTCCCACCTTGCTTGCAGTCAGTTTTAGCAAGCCAGGCCAGCTGGTCTGTCTGTGTAACACACCTTCCTCTGCTGCTCATGCCTCCCCTCTAAACAGTGCCTTGTATGCCTGAATTGCCACTGGTATTTAAAGATTACCCAGGCTGCCTTTCCAGCTCTTGTCCTCCCTCTTCTCCTCCAGGATGGGAGTGCTGCTCAGCGTTGAGGAGTGGGACAGCAAGCCCGAGCCAGCGTTGGAGATGGACATGAGTGACTTGGCGGGTCTCATGGAGCTGAGCTGGTCCGTCTTGCCAGGCTCCTTCCGGGAGCGCTGCTGCAGGACTTTGATCATGGCATCCTTCTCAATGATCTGAGCGTGTAGAGTCTTAATCCTTTGGGGGAAGTAAAAAGAACAATTTAGGTGTCTCCCATCTCCTTTGACTGGGTCTCAGTGTCCCCACGGCTGTGACCAGGACTCCCTTAGGTATCTGGGGGGACAGAGAGAGGATGCCAGTGAGATTATTGTCCTCGACACTGGTGCTCACTGGCCCACAGAACAGACCATGCACAAAAGAATGCACTGAGACACCCACCAACCTTTGCCTCCTGGAAGCTGCTCTAAATAGCCATTGAAGGGGCTTTGAGACAAAGCTGAGAGTAAAGGCCAGTACATGAGACCAACAGAAAGAAGACTGGCACATGTTGGAGAGACTGCACTGGACTTAACCCCGGGGAAAACAGCTCTGTGAAACTGTTAATAGGTGGTAGAGCCTGGGATTTGATGAATTTACCCTGAAGAGAGAAGAGGAACAAACTAGATGCAAAAAATCTACAACAAGACTTTTTTGCACTAGCCTTCAGTATCAAGACAGGTTTTGGATTGCTATGTAGATACTTCCTTGGCCAGATGAGTTTCTGTCATCCTACATCATTGCTGTTGGTGAAGATACAAGAATTTCTGGTTCCAAAACATCTACCCAGACAATTAATTTAAAACCTCTGTCCCAAAGAAGCCAGATAAGACCAAACTGCACTTTACCTTCCCTCCATGTCGAGACACCTCCTGTTGGCAAGCAGGATCTCCTCCTCCTCCTTCTGGATGCGAGCTTCCAGTGAGGTGTCATAGCTGGGGTTGGGCGAGTGGCTGATCACTGTTGTGTCCCTGAGAACAAGAAGTACAGCAGATGAAGGACCTGCTAAGTTTGTTGCATTCCAACTAGCAGCACAAAATTATTGCTCAACAGTGACAAACAAGAACATCCACTTTTTTGACTTTAAGCTGGCTCAGTGTCTTCCAGAAATCCAGCTCCCAACTTCATTAGTGTCCTAACCAAGAAGGATTACAAAAACATGCAAGTCACTACAACAATCCTGTCCATCTCAGGCCAGTCTATAATGTAAACTGATTCACTGCACTGTGGTAAACTGATGGATGA
Source organism: Calyptomena viridis (assembly GCA_013390005.1). Classification (NCBI taxonomy): domain Eukaryota; kingdom Metazoa; phylum Chordata; class Aves; order Passeriformes; family Eurylaimidae; genus Calyptomena; species Calyptomena viridis. The sequence goes on from WEIV01008308.1 coordinate 244,199, forward strand.
GGGAAATCCAAGGACATGGGGAAAGGGCAGGATGATACATAACACCAGGCATTTTTCTTCAATTGAAACGGCACGAACTTCACTGCAGATATAAAGCTTTTTCCCTTCCCTTTCCAACAGTATCATAAATGGAATGTGAGTATCAAAGCGAATGAGGCATGGAAGTTTCTTAAGCATTCCTAAGCAGCTCAGTCCAAAAAACTTGGAATGAGCTGAAAACAGTTTCTGTTTCAGACTCATTCTTTACAGTGCCTGATAGTTGTTCAGTCCACTAACCAAAACATCTGAGAATTTCATTCAACTTGTGAATGCGAAGGGCATGAGAAAGTGATTTACCAAATAAAACCAACCTGACCCAGATTCCTGCCTGTGCTCTAACGCATCCTTCCTGCAACCTTAGCTTCCTAAGGGATGCTAGTTTCCACTATGAAAGAAAAGGGAAAGAAATCTGTACACAGTGTAGATGAGGTTGCCACCAAAATTAGTGGAAACCCTCCCAGCAGCTGAATGGAAATGGAAAAGCAGAGGCTTGCTCTTTCCTGACTGGACAGCATTTTTGTTCATTTAACAAAACCTGACCAGGCAACACATTCCCTCTCATTCCCTGATAAACAATGGACCAGGCCCCTGCTTATCAGCCCATGCTGAAAATATAACATGGCCTCTAAGGAAAAGCAGCAGCAAGAGCCTTTAGGGAATCTCTAGGGAGCCAGAAAACAGTGCACAAGAAGCATCAATACCCTAAAATAGCAGCTTCCTTCTGGAGCAAGATAAGGTAAGTCTCTAAATGCTAACACAGCAGATCTGCAACTTCATCCCTGTAATTTCAGTATGTTCTTACAAGCTGGGAAGACGGTTGTGATAACATCCCTATCTGGATCTGGCTCATTAAACAATTAACAATAAAATCTGCCATGAAGAACCATAATTTCCTTGCTCACTGGTTTATATGTAAGCAATACCTACTTCCTGCTAACGAGTTGCCCTCCAATAGCAGCTCTTGCTTACCAACTAGCAGAAGCACTGGGGCTTATTTACAGCCATAGCAACTGTTCCTGTACAGTTGTCTTGGAATGTGAGCTTGTTACCAAATTTCAGACACCCTTCCCACCCCCACACACAGTGTTCTCCATACACAGCAGAATGTTTTGAGCAGAATTTCCTGGTAGACGTTTCTGGTTAGTGACCATGTTGAGAAGAATACCACAAAGTAATTTGCAAAAACATTCTGGAGAACAAGGAAGCCATTCAGGACGAATGATGTGAATCACCAAGCTCATCCCATCTGACATAACTTCAGAAGGGCCTGATTCCTGTTTTAAAAATAAAAAACTGAACCCCTTCTCATGCACCTATTTTTGAATCAACAGCTTCTAGGAATAATTTAGAACAATTCTAGTGTGGAAAATGGCTCCTGCATGTGGAATAACCTTCCCCTGGAAAAATGTTTCTAATGGTTGGCCATTGCACAGCTCCCAGGAAAAGCAGCCAAGCTCCATTTGCACCAAGAAGTCTGAGAAGCCGTTAACACCACAAGGGGAGTGATCATGGGAGGGTGGTATGACAACATTCCCTGGTGGGAAATACAACATTCAACTGGAAAAAGAAAACAATCCCTGTACTATGAAAAGTCTCATTTACCTCTGAGCAGCCACTGTTGCAGCTGCATCCAAAGCAAACTGCCTCATCACACTCTCCTCCAGGTATTTCTGTTCCCACTTGGTCATGTCAGCTTCCAAAGCAAGAATCCTTTCTTCCTTCTCCCGCAGGAGCTCCATGAGTGCCGTGGCATTGTACTCAGAGACACTGGCAGCCTGAGAGGTCCCCTGACGCTGATTTCCAAACGCAAGAAAAAACAAAACCAAACACACAAGTCTCAGGATGCATCTGTAAGAAGCAGAGCTGGTTGGCTTGGATTTTGTCTGAAGGACAGAGGCTGCTCCAGAGCAGCACTGGTTTGACACAAGAATCCCCAGAGTGGCCTATGCCACCTTGGGCACACTAACAAGCAAATACCTGAAATGGAAAATACTCCTAAGGCCTTTTTCCATGTGCAAAGCCCAAAATATGCATCCCAGACCAAGATCATGGTATTCAGGTGTGATGTGTACAGCCCATCCATGATGCCTAAAGAAACATCAACTTACTTCCAACAGTGTTCAGCAAAACACTAACAAGTATAAAAGAGCTATCAGCCCTTCAAAAAAAATACATCAAAATATTTTTAAAGGACTTAGTTATTAAATTGATATGATCAGTGTATACCTGAGGATTAAAATAATTCAGTCCTAAAACAATAGTGGAAGACAAGCAATGTTCCCTTTCAAAATAAGAAAGAGTGTAGATTTGCTGAGCTAATAGTTCAAGGGATAATCTGGGATTAGCAGAATATTCAATTTAAAAAAATTTCAAAAATAGTTTAAAAGAAAAGAAATTGGGTGGACAAGCTATATTATGCTCAGAATTTTTAACCATGACAAGAAAGCAATTTTTTGAGTTTACTAAGGCTCAATGTAAAAAGTTGTGGGGTTTAGAGTACGTAATCTTCCAAAGGTAACACAGAAAAGTTTATCAAATTACTGTAACTCCTACTAAAACCAATACAAAAAACCAACTAAGATTCAAATATCCATTCCTATGCGGAGGTGGAAGTTGGAGGATAAAAATAACCTGAAACTAAATGTGATTTAGAACACAGACCTGCATCCTATTTCCAGTAATAGGTACACACCTGACAGCTCACCTGTGTTTGGCGCGGGTTGAAGTAAAACTAAAACTCCATATCCAATTCATAACACCCCTGCACAATCTACTTCTCATTCATTCTTTGCACTGAGAAAGACTCACATTACACTCATAAGAATATAGTCTATGTTTCCATCAACTGCATTATAGAATTAGTTTTGCTGATTTAGTCTTGTGTGGTTTTTTTAAATGCAAAAGCTTTTTGAAGGGCCTCTTTTCAGAGTAGTTGTTAATGAATTTTATATAAAATCCCAAACTGTGAACAAGATATTAAAAATCATTTCAATGCAATTATAACCAGGCTACTTAAAGATAAAACAGCATCCAGCTATATGGCTCTGTCTGCAGACTGGCACGGGACGGATCCCCTACTGCTGCTTACCTACATTTCCTGGTTGGAATAAAATCAAATCCAGGACTCTAGCTAGCAAAAGACACATCTGTTAATAATACAAGATGAAAAAAACCCCACTGCTCTTCTTTTCTGTGTGTGTAGGGTGTAGTGTGCAATCCTAGGAGAAAGCCAGTGTAGCCCAGGGGAACAGGGGCACCTGCTGCATCCGCAGAGATTCCAGTTCTCTCTCCAGCCGCGTCCTCAGCCTGTGCTCCAGCTGTTCCCGCTTCTCACACGCTGCCTGCAGCTGAACCAAGGCCTGCTGCATCTTCTCCACCTTCTCAACATAGACCTGCTTCTTTTTGAGCTGAAACAAATGAAGAAAATGCAACATAAATTGAATAATGAGTGAGTGAAGTTCTGGCTTTGCACACCAGCCAGGAGAATGTCCAGGTGACTTCTAGCACCCGAAGGGAGCTGTCAGGGAGCCTCAGACTCCTGCTCTGGACTCAGCACTCATGGTATTACAGGTCTGTCCCATCTCTGCTTTCCCGTGGGATTTATTTGTCCTTTTTGTCCTCACAATGGTAATGACGGGGAAACAGGAAAATACCTGTTGCAAATGTCTGAGAGCAGCGATAGACTAGAGTACATAAAATTGTTTGAGTGACTTGATACACGTCTCCAAGGCAACTGCAGCAAAGACACCATTTAGAGCTGGTCCACAAGTTGGAAACACTTTCAGTGCAATACTGAAAATCACTGCCAGTGTTTTTACCAGATTAAGCATAAACTGAATCAAAACTTGTAATGTCCTATTCCAGTTCCAAAGGAATAAAATAATAGGACCAAAGCAGACAGTAGCCATAGCCTGTGCTCTTCCCATGCCACAGGCCAGGTTTATTCTAGCAGCCTGGAATAACCTTGCCCCAGAGCGACCTGAGAGGTGCTGCTCTGTTCTTGCCCCTGCCCTTCCATCCTCTTCCATCGTTCAGCCTGCAAACCAAGCTGCCACCCTGCCCTGCAATGAGCAACAAAAACTACCACACTGAGACTCCCAATAACTCTCTTAGCAAGGTCAATATACAGTTCAGGCAGAATAAAACCAAAATAAAATATTAACACAAAAAAAAGAGTAAAACATACCAGGGCCCAGTTCTATTCTAATATAGGGAATACTGCACACCTATGGACATTATTCTCCGTTAAGGAAAGGACAAACAATTGCAATTAGCTGGCCTTCTGCAGCAAATCTGGAGCACTGCTTTTGTAGCTCTGATTGTCATAAACCCCGAAATACAAAAAAAGCAGGAAGAAGGCAACTTTTCCCAACAGTCGGAGCCAAAGTCTAGAGAAGCACCACACTGCAAAACACAGACTCCCTTATGTGAGTTCAAAGAGCTGCTCTACAGCTCCATGGAAGAAAAGTCCACTGAGGGACATTAAAGACAAAAGACACCACTTTTGGCTCAGGAAGTCCTTCTTGGAAGCAGAAAGTATTCTGGGAAAGTATCACTGCTTGTTGGCCCCAGCCTGATAATGTTCCCTAGGAGTCTGCTCTAAGTTTCAGCAGACACAGGATGCTTTGATCTGAACAACATGAGCTGTTCCTACATTATACCTTTGTTCCAAAAAAGGTCTTATCATGTGCTTCTTGAAAAATTTTCCCTTTTCTCACTCCTGTTTCTTGAGGCAATGCAGAGATTGCAAAGTGAATAGCAGAGAGAGAAAAATCTCCAAACACTATTAATCCCAGACATGGTATCCTTTTCTTCTCTTCATAAAGTCAGCAGGCATCTAATCTCACAGCGTGAATGTCGCTGCCTTAGAGGATTTTCCTCTAATAAGTATTTTACAAGAAAAGTTACAATAAACAGTGAGCATTCCAGCCAAAGGACTTCCCACCACTGCATGTAGAGTAGAAAGGTATTTTTTATTCTTTGATTCATCAAGATTTCATGCTTGCTTGGAATGGCAGGAACAAGGAACATTTTAATACAACTCATTATTCCACCATTACTCTGCATAAAATCAATAAAAATGTTATACTTAACAGGTCTTTTTATTCAAGATCACAGTGCTTAATAACACCAATTTAAGCTTTCTCAGACTCCACTGAAGTGTAGATTAATGCATTGTTTTTAATTTTACACTTAGATTAACAGTAGCTCAAAGAGGCCAAAAGAGATAAACTATGGGGTCAACAGCAGAACTTAGAAATGGAGAACACCCAGTTTGACCTGGACAAGAGTAAGGAACAACCTGATAAAGCCACTAGCAGTGAAATACCATGCATCAGGGTGAACAATAATATCTTGAAAATCAGCTCTCCTCTCCCTTTCTTTCGAATAAAAAAAGTTAAGGCTGAGGTGATGCACATTTGGTCTCTTTACTACCTGCTACAGAACATTTAACTTTCTGAAAAGTTTTTTAACCCCAAGTAAAATCCTCCTTGCGAATGCAGCCACCACCACCATTTTACCGGCTTAATAATTAACAAACCTCAATATGGATATGTGTGGATTAACGTTTTGGCCTGCACTCAAAGAATACCAAGAGCCCAGCCAAAAAACAGAACTAGGACACAGAAATTCCACTGAAACATTCACTTTGAAAGTGCTCCCATCAGCCACACCTGCAGGTGAAAAGTTGCAACACAGGCTGTTGCCCAACTTGCCAGCACTGCCTGCACAAGCTCCGCTCAGGCACCAGACCCAACATAAGGCACAGCTTGTTCAGTAGCTTTGCAGAAAGACATTTTCTCCCTCTTCATAAGATACACCTCATCTTCCAGCATCAGGAAGAATTAGGAATGTAGAAGACTTGGGGCTTGTGTGCGTATTTTTTTAACAACTTAAAACCAGAATTAATTCAAGAATTCCTCAAGTAATTTTCAGTTTTTTGGAACCCAGATGTTCAATGAGCTTTAAAGGCATAGATGTGCTCCAGCTTTCTTAATGCCTTTTGTCGGAATTTTCCTTTACCTATAAGATTGCTTCATTTCATTAACTTGCAGCACTCGGACTGCATATTCTAGCACTCTCATTCATTTCCAGCTCTACCACTCTGCAAGTGTTTGTGAGAACAACTTACCCTTCTGTGGACCAGGATTCTTCAGGAGTGGTAGAAGTGAAATCTGTTTCTTACAATTTTTACTTCTCAATCTTTCTGACTTGATTTCTCTACTTTCTCTCAAAGTAGAGAGGATCGGGAATGGTTCTTCCAAGCACAGAGGGATTTCATTACCATAAATTTAGAGTATGATCTTGTTTTCCTAAGACTGGACTTGGAAACGACTTCCTGGGTATTGCCAGGTTGCTGAAGACACAAGTAAGATGGGAGGAAGGAAAAAATGCAGTGTGCTGAGGCTTGTTCTTGGTCATTTGCCATGGATTCCCCACCCTCCCTCTTCCAGCACAGAAACCAAACTGGCTGCTCAGTGCCAAGGGCCACAGCAACACCTACCACGGCAGAGATGGCATCAAAGGACACTGGAATTCTGGCCACTGCACTAGGCCTTGCAGTGAACACATGCTCTAGATAAGACTACATTCCTGAAGCTTTACAAGGATGCAGGCACACCCTTCAATATGTAATTTTAAATAAATTTGACAAGATAGCAATTTTCCTTTTGATGGTACAACATTTAACTAGGAAGCAAGCTCATGTTCACATAATGTATTGTAACTGCTTCGCCTCAAAGGGTGCTCTGAAAATGCAAAGCCTTTTGCTCATAAAGATATCTTCATTATAACACCTATTTAAGATGTAAGATCTCAGATAACCTCAGTATATGTCTGGAAGCACAACAGAGCACTTCAGCATGACTGTACCCCTTCCCAGCATTTCCTACAGCACACAGCACAACTTTAATAATATCCTTATCTTCTCCAGGTCAATTTGGAAAATGTCCTAACCAAGCATCAGAGGTCAGGCTATAAAATCAACAAGATTTTCTAACTGAACCAATGTAAACAAGAGCAGTCACTTTACAGTTCACATTCACTACAAAGTTTATGTAAATTTTGCAACAGGACTAAGGACAAGAAAAATAAAGAGGACCAGGAGTGGCTTGGACTCTGCAGAAATCCAGTACACAAAGTGCAAAGCAGTTCAGGGAATACCACACGATTCCCTGGATTCTTGATCAAGTATTTTTGGCTTCATTTTATTTTCCCTCTCCCTTGTCACTCACTTGCATGGTCTAAAACCAACGGCCAAGGACAAAGTTTTCATCTCAGAAATAAGGATACTTGATTATTACTACAATGGCCCAGCGGAAAGGGGATTAACATTCTGAAAGCCAAAAAAATCCTCTTCCTCCATTTATTTAGGCTTTGACAACCTCTTTTAGGGATCCCAGGTCCTTGCAGAAGGCAGGCTCTGAAGGGGGCCCAGAGGTTTCATGCACAGGGAGCAAGGGTACACAGGAACAAAGAGTTTTCACTGCCAAGTCACAAGGAAGGCTGTAACATCCTCCAAGTGGAGCTGCCTCTGCAGGACAAATGCAGTCCTGGACACTGTAGGTGAGGGGGAAAGGAAGGATCTTCTTTTTGTAAAGGGGCTCATTGCTTCCAGATGCATTACTCAGCAAAGATTTTTTTTCTGGGGAAGAAGAGAAGACTTCTTGCATAGCCACCAATGATTCAGAACTCTCCCAGGCATTTTGTCAAACCCAGCCATTACCCTCTTCATCTTGGACAGCTCCTATTTCAGCAAATTGGTAACACTCATCAGCATCTGTTTGTCTCCCACCCACTATTTTTGGCGCCTTCAAAGTCCTTTGTTAAATATATTCAGGGTGTTTTCATTGCATTCTGGGTTTATCCTAAAGCTGAATCCGTTCACATGCAGCTGAAAATGTGTTTTCCCACAAGAATTTGCCTGCTATGGCAGAAATGCAGTTAAAAAAAAGCACATTTAAACCACCTCTCCCTCATGCAATAGGAATATACTCCTCTAGGATGCCTTTGAACCCTCAGTTTGTTTGAATTCAGGCCAAATAAGGCGCCAGTGGCCTCAGCAAGAACTCAGGCTGAAACAATTTGGAAACACTATCCTCTTGCAAGGGAATAGTGTTCGTTGCATGGGAATGTCATAATGTCGTCGCTCTGTTTGTTTGTGTTAAAATCATTCCTAGTTCTCAAAGACATCTCTGGAAAATCACTGACTGGTAGAACATGTGAGATAGTGACATAGCAATAAAAAGCCAGTTGTGTTTTGTTACAAGAATGTAGGTCATTAGGCACACACATATTAGTTACAGGGAAGCGAGGGAGTTTTCTCTCCTCTGCACCCTACCCATTCAGGAATGATAAGCCATCTAAAGAGCGTCCCCTTTAGAAGCAACTCTGTCTTGAAAGGAGTATTATGTAGCTCTCAGAGTCTAAGCATTTATCTGAGACAAAGCTGTGGAGACCAGGAATATTTTTTTATAGACCCAGAGAAGTGACTGAGGAAAAAACAGACAAGTCTTCAAGCACACAGCTCTCCTTTGGGTCTCCTCCCTACAAGCCAGAGCTCTGCTCTGAAAGTATTTCAGACACAGCATATACAGTACAGTAGACGTCATTGGGAAATGCATTTTCACATTTCCCCATAGACAGAACCCTCAGTATTATCAGAAATATTGAGTTATTTCTCTCCACGACAACAGAGTGGGAAATGAATAAAGTATCTTAGGTCTGATATCTGCTTTATGTTGAATTCTGATGGCTGAAGGATCTTATAAATCCAAGCACTTTTAGAAAAGATACGTCATTCAAACTTGCTCCCTCCCTCAGCCTCCAATTTCCACCCATAAGGGAGGACATCTGTCTCCTCTTTCCACTGCAAGTTGTGTGCAAGAGGATGGAAAAGCGTAGATATTTTTATCTTCCTGGTGGTAGTCACTATTTTTCAAAGCCTCCTTAAGGCACTCAGTAAAACAGTGGTTTGTAAAGTGGTGGAGCAAAGGAGTACAAGGAGTACAAGCTACGCTACTGCAAAAAATCCACAAATTTCTTTGAAGTGAGGTGTGGTCTTCCATGGTATGAATTAACCAGGGTAAGCAGGAATTACAAAGTCCAAGAAAAGCTCTCGAAATTCCTTTTTTTTGAATAAAAAGTAAAACCAGTAGCAATTGTACCCTCTTTACCCAGCAGCTGTGGTTAGAGAAAGTATTTGGTGTCAAACTCCCTCCTGCAACATTACAAGCCTGGTAAGGACTGGCAATAAGTCAGCATTCACTCTGTCTCAGGTGGGTCAGGATGATTCTTTCTGCAAAAACAGCAATTCTGCCTCTGGCCCGGAGCAAAGCCAAGTTTAACTGCTCCATCTGCTGAAAGCTCTCAAGGTGCATGCAAGCAGATGTTGTTTAAATCATGGTATTGTGACTATTTTAAAAGCTCCCACATTCAGGCCATCTGTGACCAGCCACAAACCTGCTGCACATTGCTGCCATTCCAACATTTCCACCAGAGCTGAGACCATAGCAGCAATCCATGCTCCAAAATTAGAATTTTCCATTGCTTTAGCCACAAATATTACCACTAACCATTTCTGCCTGTGATATGTTTTTAAGTCAATGTGCATATATTCAATTTATCTCAAATGTATTATATGTAGTGAAAATAATATGAAACCACAGACTAATATTTCACTAGAAACAATTTCAATAAGCTGCTTATTTATGCAAAACTTTAGAACATTTACTAAAGGGAAGAATGAAAATGCAGAAGTGAAAAAAGGAGGTTAATAACTGGGTATCTTTATGGAGAGTTGAAAAGTAGTAAGGTTTAAATATTATACATAAAATATATACATACTTAGCAGTTCTGTTCTTAGGCATATTTAAGTTTGTTTTAAATATTTACGATCACTCACCCTTTTTTCCACTATGCAGCAATAAATTCCACACTATCGAAAATTTTAATGCCACCTTGTTCTAAATTTGAAGAGTCATTTCACCCCTGCTAACAGGGAAATTATTCTGTGACTGTCTACTTTTGCTTCCAACTTGCTTTTTGCTTCATACTATACCTCAGTATCTCCAAGATCATTTCTTTCTCCATCACATTTAGCATCCCTTTATCTCCCTTTCGTTCTAACTTGGATGTTAAAATCAAATACATATATAAACCCTCAAAGTTCCACAGGACTAAACTAGTATCTACATTTTATAGATGGGTGGTTTTCTCCAAACTGGCAATTCAAGCAAAGGATTTTAAAAAGAATCTAAAGTTCTAATTCCAATGCAACATTTAAATTGTTATGGTGATATATGGCTTACAGCTCTCCTTAAAACATAAGTATTCTCTTTATAAAGGATATGGTGCATACAAGGCAGGGTTACTCTGCTTAAAAGGAAGTCAAAACAGACAGAGAAAAAAAAAAAGCTGAAAACTTACATTACAGGATACAACAACTGAAATATGCACCACTCCCTCTCAGGCCCTGAGCCAGAGGAGCTGCCAAACCTGAGTGTAAGAAACTCCACCCTCTTCTGCAGGACTAGTTTGGAAATCCCTGACAATTACAGGGACCAGTCATTTGGATTAACCTAGCAGGAATTAAAGAAATATTGTTCATATGTCCTGGTCACTGAATGTCAGTGTGATGTTTCAGAATGATGTTTCCAGTCCCCTCTAAATGGTGCCCTGAGCTCTGAACAGCTTGTTTGGCTGCCTTTCAGAGAGTTACCAAACAGCTTGGGGATTTGAAAACTTTCCACCATTTAATACTAATGAGGCCACAAATGCTTTATAATCCTAAGTATTTCATTAAAAAGTGATTTGAGAAACCTGCAAAAGTAAGTCTTTAGCCTTTATTTCCCCTTATTCCCTCTCACCTCTAGGAAAAAGGAGAGTTAATTCCTGCTCCCTCACTGAGACACTTCCGTATTTATCTCCAGCAGGAAGGGTGGCACTTCCTGCCCACCCTGGGACTCAAGCAAAGGTCGGATGCATATGACCCCAAGCTCTTGTGCAGGGCATTTCACACTCTGTGTTAGTGTACATATGTTATTTTAGCTATCATGCAATCTAGCCCAGAGTTACTTACCTATTTTATTATTCTACTTGGGCAAAAATACTTCACAAAACACTGAACCCAATACTTCTAGTCAAACAATAGCACTCTTTTGAAAATAACACATATAATTATTATTACCCCTCAAGGCTTCAACTTTACTCTGAGGGAGCCAAAATTAGTGCCTACACAGAGGTTCAACCCAGCCAAATGCTGTGTGCTGGCCCAGCTGATCACAGTACCCCTATACACATTGACTCCAAGAATATGAATAGTTCCAGGGAAGTCACAAGGATGTCTTGTATACTTGGAGTTAGTGACATATCAGACTTTTAGTGTAATAAGGTGCTGAAATCTGAATGAAAGCCAAAGATCTCCAATACATTGCAGAATCAATGACAGAACAGTTTTAGAGCCAGCGAGAATCATGTCACATGTAAATTACCCTATAACCTAATGCTCCCTGTGCCTTGAGTAACCAAGGTGCAAGTCAGCCATGCCATGGCTAATAAGGTTATGACAGCGGGTAACCCCACAATAACATCTTAGATGAGCAGAGGAGTTCCAGGAGGAGACAGATTGAGGGAAAGCTTTCATGAAGTTGGAGATTAAAGGAAGGGGCAAAAATTAAGGACACCAAGGAAAGAGACACAGGAAGGTTGAGGGCAAGGGTTACTGAGCTCAGAGAACAGGCTAAAATTAAGAAGGCGGCAACATCTGTATCTGGGAGAGGAGGATATTCACTTTGTCTTTGATCATTCCTCCTCTGTTGGCACAATGGGATCCTGAACAGAGAGAAAAGTAGAATCAGACAAGGAAAGGGTTTGAGGAATGTCTCCAAAGGCAGCAAAATTCAGGTGGATACAGGCACAGTGCTCAGCTGAGGTGACACTGAGTGCTGGTAGGCAGAGAGATAGCAGGACTGGAAAACAAATCTGCAGTGAGGAAGTGTGCTCGGTCATGAGATTTCCTCCTGAACCTCTCCACAGAAAAAGAGTAGGAGTAAGGGAAGCAGAGGCTGAGAGGGGGAAATAGGGCCTTTGAGAGGAAAGAAGTAGGCAGGAGGAAAGGCAGAACGGACACTGTGTTGCAGAAGGGCAGCAAGGTGAGAGCCATGAGCGGCAGAGACAAGGCTACAAAAGAAACTGCTGTGAACGCTGCCCAGCTAAGCAGCTAAAATGCATTATCTCTTTTTGGGAGGACAGGGAGTGAAAACAACTAAGGTCATGCCCAGCTTTTTACAAATGCTGGGCACATATGGAGATCCACATTGTCTCCACACCTGGCAAGGGGACAAGCTGCATTCATCTGGAATTGAAAGTCCACTCAAATCTGAATTTCTGCCAAGTTCAGGAGGTTGCCAGGGCTGAGATCTCCATTCCAGCCCACTTTTACAAGTTGAAAAAAAAAGAAAATGAAATATGACTGCTTAGACAAAAGCACTTCTAAGAAACTACAGATTTGTGGCTTATCTGTGCACAGTTCAGTGGTTTAGCTAGTCAACACAAAGCTAAGCAGATATATACAGCTTTGAAGAAAGTAGGTTTCCTTAAGACTTCCACAAGACAAACTCATTCCCACAGTCACTCTTGCCAGAATCCAAGCTACCCTCATTTCTTTCTCCCAGCATCCTACCTCCTCCTCCAGTTTCACCACCTTGGCCTGAGCATTGTTCAAGGCCTGGTCTCGGATCTCGATGTGTCTTCGTTGGTCCTCATTGGTGGAACGTGCAGCAGCCAGTTCTATTTCCAGTTTCTCTTTTTCCCGCTGTGTTTCCTTGTCTATGAAAACAAAGAGAGTTATCAATGAATAGCACTTGTCTCTGCCCGGCTTTGAGGAGTATTTCACTCTGGAGGTGAAGGAAAGATTGTACTGGAACTTCTCACAGGAGAGAATGCAAATCTAGTGCTAAGGGCAAAAAAAAAGGACATGGCTTTCAAGGAAGAGAAGGACTTATTATCCTGAAAAACAAGCCTGGTACCTTCAAGTAACAATGTGCCACAATGATAGTGAGAAGGAATAGAAGGTGCATCACTCAGTACAGTTATTCAATTTGCTGTGATTATACAGATGGTTAGTGAAACTTGGCACCTCTTCACCTCTGAGCTTTCAGTGGTGGAAAACAAACTGAAAAGCTTATCTCTGGCTGGGGAGAGAGATGGCAGAACTCTGTGCCTGAAAAACTTGTGCTCCTTTTTTCCAAGCTGACCCCACAAACAAGAAGGCTGTTCTGCCCAGGGTAGCTGCCCCCTCTCAGAAGAACACCCAGCTATCCTACTTCGCTGGCAGTACCATCAAAGAAGTCAGAAAACAAGTGACCAATGAGAACTCCTTAGTTTTCTCCTTAAAAATGTCCCCCTGGGCCAGAACTGAGGCACATACATCTATTTTGTCACTGCTAAAATCAGACCTGCAATTTAAGAAAGCCTTGTGTCCAGCACTTAGAGCTCATGTCTGACACTTCAAAGCCACGCCAAGCACAGCAGCTCGTTCTTTTCTGCTGCTTTCCAGAAAGAGCAGGATTGAGTTGGAGCAGCAATCCTGAATGTTTCAAGAACAGGGCAATTGCCTTCATAAAAAAAATAAACAGAATAAAAATAACTGGAGACTGGAGAAATTATCACGAAGTGGTGTAAGGCAAAGCCACAACACAGAGCTGATGTCCTCTCTATATGTTGTCATTCCCAGCTCAAGCCAATCAGCTACAAAGATAACATTAACCCACTTGCTGGATGCACAGCCACAGAATACTCCCTGGAGTGATCTACATCCAGCACTGACACACCAGAGAAACTGCATTCCAGAAACCAATACCCCACAACAAGGGAATGAGGACAAGGAGTGGAAGGCTTGAAAAACAGGAACTAGATGCTGGGTGTTAGGACAGACTGCATATGGAGTACACGGGCTCATTTGTGCAAGCATGTGCATAACTATATGTACAGGACCACAATTACTCCCTTTCTTCTGCCAGCAAAAAGCCAGGAGCAAAGCTTTAACAACATGGAGAAGCTAAATATTCCCTTCCACTGGGGAATCAGTGCAGCCCACACACAGGTTGCGAAACAAACCTGTCCACCAACAGCACCCAGAACTCTAGGAGCTGGGGTTGTTTATCCTGGAGAAGAGGAGGCTCAGCGGAGATCTTGTCATTCTCTACAACTCCCTGACAGGAGGGTGGAGCCAGGTGGGGGTCAGACTCTTCTCTCAGGCACCCAGTGATAGAACAAGAGGACACAGTCCCTAGCTACATCAGGGGAAGTTTAGGCTGGATGTCAGGAAAAAATTCTTCACAGAAAGAGTGACTGGCCTTTGGAATGGGCTGCCCAGGGAGGTGGTGGAGTCACCATCCCTGGAAGTGTTTAAAAAAAGATTGGATGTGGCACTGAGTGCCAGGGTTTAGTTGATGAGGTGGTGTTGGGTCACGGGTTGACTTGATGATCTCAAAGGTCTTTTCCAACCTCGTTAATTGTGTGGTTCTGCAGAGCCAGCCCTGACTGCAGCTCCGAGCCAGCCCACGACGTGACACAAGGACAAATCCTAACACCACCACCTGCCAATTTTTTTCCCCATCTTCTCCCAGCATTTCTCCTCCATCCAGGAAAGAGTTGCTGACAGTGTACTGAAGAGACAAAGTGGCATTACACCAGCAGGTATCAGTCAGTGCCAGGCAGGCTGTTTGTTAATTTTTAAGTGCTTGCAGAGAGGCTTTTGCAGGTTTTGTTGGAGACTCTTCCCCAAATGAGAATGGCTTCACAAGTGCCTACAAGCACCCCTAGAAATGCTGGGACTGATGAAATGTAGCCCTATGGCTCCCATGTTCATCCCAAAGGAGAAATGGAATGTGAGGCCTCACAGCTTTGACCTTCCCACATCTCTGGGTGCACCCATGAACCTCAACATCCACCCAACCAGTTCGAAGGAGAAACTAAACTCACAGACTTTCCACCACCACCAGGTGTTTGGAATTCATTCCCTGACAGCCATTTGCTTGCAATGTAAGCCACAAGAAATAAGCTAAAAATGACACAAGAGAGGAATACCAGCATTTGTCAGAGTAGCAGCAGTGTGTGTTATACCACAGAGAAACTATATTTTGCAATTTTATTGTACTACCTTTTTATATAACAATTGGAGAAAAGCGAGCATTGTCAGAAGGGTGGAGTACACTGTGGGATGAGAGAAAAGTTGGCTCATCACCATCAGCCTCAAGACATTTCAGTACAAAGGAAAAGAAACATTTCACATCCGTCGCTTTGGTTTGCCTTGTGATAAATCCCCTGCTGTGGACAGAATTCCTGACCCTCACCCAGCCCAGCAGACTGCAGGAGTGTTCAGTCCCTTTATTTTTGCTGAACAGGATGGGGCAGTGGCAAATTAAGGAGGAAGGAGACAGGAGACCTAACAGGCTCCAATCCCATCAGCCTTAACTCACACCAGGACTCCTGTTCACCCTGGAAAGGTTTCATTCCAAAGCTTTCAAGCCATAAAACAGGTGGATAAAATATCCTGTAAATTATGGGGTAAACACTAATTTACACTTTAACTGCAAACCACCTCTGCTCCAAAATCTCTAATAACTCCCATCAGATGAACTTTACATGCTGACAGAAAAGGAATTCTTGAATCCCTCCTCCATTCTCCACTGCCAGTTTTGAACTGTCACTGTCCTGATTTCTGTCCCCATAATAAACGTGCTGCACTGTCCTCCTTCCCAGGATAGCTGGAGCTTTCCACTGACCCATAACAACTGTGTAACTCACTTTGTGCAAACAGCTGAGAGATGGTTTTCCGATTGTCTTCAGACCCCTCAAACTCCTTCTCTGCAAGCTGCTTGTTGGCTGTCTCCATGCGCTCTGCAAACATTTCAATAAAAGCAAACTAAATAATTTAAAACTTACAAGAATTAAGTTACATCTTCTCAGGGCATTTCTAATGCAAGCTGGGGGGAATGGATCTCCTAATTCTACACAGTCAGGAGTAAAAGGCCCACCAGAAGCTGGCACTGCCATTCAAAATGTTTCTGATTATGTCCTTGAGGAAATACGCTCAATGAGACAAAACAGGTTAAATAAAGTTCCAAAGAAATTACTTTAAACAATTGTAACACAGAAGTAGGTGTTTTTTTTTCAATTTATACCTTTATTTTCCACACAAATAAATCTCACCGTGCGATTAAAAGATTCTCTTGTAATTCTCCACTAAATCTTAACAGAAGATTAAATCACTGTTGTCCAATTACCTGACTCAGGGAATAGTGTCAAACGCTAAGAACAGCTTAACAGCTCTGCTGCTTCAAGCTGCTAGAAATTTGTACCAGTCTATGAAAATTAGAATGTTTATGCTGTGTTTTACTCTGAATAAGATTATTTAATGCAGACCTGTGTGTACTGTCCCTCTTGAGTGCACTGGGCTTTACTTCTGGATGAAAAACAATTCCTGGGAGCAGGGTCTTAGCAAGAGACGTGGGGCAGTGAGAGCAGATGACATGCAGGACAATCAGAAGGGTTTCATAAAAAAATTGAACTTACAGTTTAAAACACTGATTGTGCACCTTTAAACAGCTGAAATTGCAGATGTTTTTCACCTTTCAAACTAATGCTTAAACTTTTACCCCATTAAGGTCAAACACCACTCAATACCACTCTCCACTGCCAGTCATCATGCTGCCTCAGCCTCTTAGCAAGAACCAGACACTAATAACATCTCACTCTGCAAAAGGAAGGGAGATCCAAAAAAACAGATGCCTACACTGATAAAGAATGACAAGACCTTCAGGAAGAACAGAGAGTCTGCAGTTTTATGTCGGTGCAAAAAGGTCACTGGACAGGAAATAAAGTGAACATGCCTGGTGTGGGATTAGGCAGTCAGCAAAACCTCTTTCCATTTGTGTAAACTGAACAAATTGTACAAATTGTCTCTAGGATATAAGACATGAGAGAATTCCAGGCTTGCATCTGGTTTATGGTATTTGGCTTATCATATGCTTCTTGTCAATGAGAAACAGGCTGGAAATGAAAGACTACAGCACTCTCCTAAACCTGTCTTTTCCATTCTCCCAGCAAGTGCTTAAAATCTCCAGCTACTGAACAGTCCTGAGTATCCCATCATATTTCAGTTGTGTCAGACACAGTGAATTCTGCAGCAAAACACTGTCCTGCCAAGTAAGTATAACAATAAAAAAACCCAACATTAACAATAACATAAAACCCAAGAACAGTTTTACTTCATTTACCTCTTAGATCCCTGTTGAAATCATGAAGCCTTCGAATTTCTCCTTCCAGTTTGTTCCTCATGGCCTTTTCCAGGGCATCCCGCTTAGAGGATGATTTTTCCAGGTTTTTGTATGCCTCTGAAACTTGCTGAATTTCTGTTTCCAGCTGCAGTGGAAGTAAAACAATTTTCATTCAGTCTCAGACAGGAGATCACTTTCTCTCAAGTATTCTTTATTCAGAGAAACCTACACTTACACACTACATAAAGTTGCAATCTCAGGTCTGTGATGGATCCCTCCGTATAAAGACTACCAATGTCTGAAACAAACTTCTGGACCCTCCTTCCAGACTCTCACTGTTTCCCCAATGTGATAAGAACATGGATATAGCAAACTGAAGAAGTACAAATGTAATCGTTTTTTCCCAAGACTGGGGCAGTGTGGCACTACAGTTAGTATGGGCAAAAAGCATTTCTATAAATAGATAATGCAATATCAAGGGAGTAAGGAAAATAAAAAAAGCAGACCAAACCATGCCAAAAAAACCTAGAGAAAGATCCTGCATTTCTGATGAACTCTGCAGATCTGTACTTGTTATGGTCCAAAATTCACAATAAAACCTGATATTCTATGTTTACACTCCTACAGTTTAGTTGTGCTTTTAAACATGCAAATTATAAATGGGGGAAGTGAAACTTTAAGTAGAGTATGTTCTAGTTTTCAGTGTAAAGCTTCAATCATCCAGAGCAGAAGGAGATTCACTTCTAGGTGTCCTTATCTAGAAGTCCTTACCATGGTTTGCTATGGAAGTGTGGATTCATATAACAGCAAACCCCATTAGCACTGTCTACAGCAAGTGATCAACGGGGAGGTGGAGAGAAGTGCATTTTTATCTGGCATTATCAGGAAGCTGTCAAACATTTCTCTAAAGCATTTCCTGACCAGGAACCCTCCCTAAAAATACAACAAAATGAACTTAAGTCCCTGGAAAGAGGTACCATAGGGAATGAGAGTGGAAAGCCACCCTGGTCACCTGAAATCAAACACGTGTTTTAAGCAGCCACACGTTTTTATGACCCTGGACACTGCTCAGTGCAAGGAGCATCAGCCTTTCCACAGCTGTGAAGCAAAAGCAAAGCTGACCCACTGCACAGCTTTAAACCAGGGTCACCAGGAAGTGATTTCTACACCACAGCATGAAAATGGGTCTCACTGGGTTATTTTCTTTTAAATGTTGTAGCATCATATACTCTCCTTGTTTCATGTGGCAAATAGCTGGGTCCAAATAAAGAAATTTCATTGAAGTTGTGTGCCATTGAGAGAAAGACAATGGAAGTGTTAGTCTCTTTCCTGTAGTCCAAATGTCTTTAATGTAGCCATAGCAGCACTACTTGCCTTGCACTCTGTCCTGCCAACCAGTTTTGTAGCAATGTCCCCTGTGTCTCCTTAAGTGACTGTGGTCTTGTGCCATTCCAAACAGGCCCTTCTCGTAGCCTCTCTAATCTTTTAGGGAAAATGAAACCTGCTGCTATCCTGGACACAAGCTCTAATTCAACCAAGCAGTCAACCTCTTCAGCAGCTGATGAGGATGTGCTTTTGACCACAGTCAATAAACTTTTAGAGAAAACTGAAGGCTTTGATTCTATCTTCTGACAAAATTAAGCTGATGCCCAAAGGGATGAGATACAGACAATCCAATCTGCATATGAAAGACACTAAAGCAGATACTCAATTTGTTAAACAAGGAATGTAACTTGCAGATTAGGTGATTCAATTATGGCCTCAATTATGGATTATACCAGACACAGAAGAATGCCTGAATTCTTACCAAAAACACCCACCTTTTGCAGCCGGGCTACTTTCTCATAACACCCATCCAGCTCCTGTCGTAGTGACCGGTTCTCTTCTGACAGGATTTCCACCATTTGCTGGGCCCTGGAAACGATGGCAAAAGGATCTACTTGCATCTGCTGATAGGGGGAAGGGATCTGCTGAGCTCGGGGCATTATTGAGTAGGAGTCGCCTTGCTGCTGCTGGGGGCCTAGGAAGGGCTGGCATAGTCGGTACAAATCCCCCTGATGGACTGGGTTGGACAGGAAAGGCTGCTGGGTCCGTGGCAGAATGCCAGGATCTGCCTGGCTTGGAGTCAGAGGTTGCTGATGCTGGGAAGGGGACAGCCTGGATGGTGGTGGAGACTGAAGCAAAGTCAAAGATCCCAGGGATGTCAAGGAAGAAGTTGGGCTGTGGTGGTGAGGTGGTCTCTGTTGTAACTGCAGTGGCACATCTGGATTCTGCCTGGAAAACAGAGAGCAGAGGCTCCATCACAGTCATGCAGAAGGTGCAACAAACCCAGTGACAAGGTGTGAGGTGACCCCACGCACAGGTCTTCCCAACACAAACCCCAGGTGAGGTTTTCTTTTTAAAAAATGTTTCAAAATCAGATCTTTATCAGAAAATACATTCTATGCGTGCAAAGGTCTTTCCTCTTAAGACTATTTTTTAGAGAAAGACTAAGAGAAAATCCAACAACAACTACTGACCAAATTATTTTCATAACTTCTCACCAAACTTTGCAGATAAAACTGCTCAACTGAGGACTGCTAGGAATGGGCTTTTTTGTTCTGGCCTTAAAAGTGCCATCTCTCACAGAGAAAACAATGAATTTTCTTCTGTAATTCAGGATACAGAGTTAAAAGGTATGCCAGCATCACTGATTGGAGCTTTCTGAACTCTCAACCAAAAGGCTGCAGCCTAGTTAGATGAGACAGTTAAAGGATCTGAAAACCAAACTAAGAATCAGAAGCAGCTTTTTGATTCCAAACCCCCTTCAGTTTACTGCTCCTAACAACCTCAGGATTACAAAGACAGATCTATAACATGCTTGAGTCCATCACAGAACTAACTCCAAGCTACACCAGCTCACATTTCCAAGGCTCTGGAGATCCCCAGCTCAACTGCTGCTGCACTAGCCAAGTAAGAAATCTTTCTTAGAAGATTTATGTGGATTTATCATACTTAGATGACCTCAGGAGGCAGGTTTTGCTTTCTCCAAAGACATTCAACCTTTAACTTCTCTAGATGTTCTTTTTCTAACAGCTGAAGTCACTCCCTCTCCATGCTGCAGCCAGTCTCTTCTTTAGCATGGAGCTCAGTCCAGTGCAGACCCAGTCTGGCAGTTCAATGTGTTCTGAAACACTCCTGCTGCTCTGATAAAATTTTCCACCCTTTGGGATGCAGTTCAACCCTGCAGCTGGAAAAGCACACACTATTGTTCCACCTGGCCATAGCTGCTACAGAACAGCTCCATGGCTGGCTGTGCTCCCAGGAGGGACCCAACATGCCCTGCAGTGGTGTCCTGGATGGACAAGGCAGCTCTCCCACCACACCAGCAGCATTAGAGGAAATGACAACAGCGAGCATGAGGCTGAACTGGGAACTAAAGGGTTACACAATGGGCTTCTCGGCCCAAATGCAAAGTCTTACTCAGCATCATCTTTCCTGTTCTCAGCAAAAAGAAGGAATCAACCCCTCATCCCTCTCCAAGAGGAAGCTCTGGCATTACTCACATCTGGCTGGCAGTGCATGCAGGAGTTCAGACATTCTCAGCCCAGCACAGGCTTCACTATTTCAGTATCATGCACCTTATGTCTCGTTTCCCCACTTCCCAGTAGAGAAGGTATACGGAAACCTCCAAGCTCATGCTCAAATTCCTGAACAGAGAAACAAATCTAGCCCTTGTCAGGAAAAAAAAACCAAACAAAGAATCACTGCTCTAGCTACTGTTTCTCTCTTTCCCACACTCAGGTGACCCTGGTCTCTGCCAGCAACATCATTTCAGGAGCTGTATTTTCCCAGAAATGATCATATGCAGCATGAGGATTTCAGGGGTCATGCAGATGAGTGATGTGCAATTAATTTCTTGGGGAATGTTCAGTTTAGTAGCAGCAATTTGGTTTTTCCCCTCCCAGGGGGGCAGCTCTACTTACTGTTGCATTGATTTCATCAACTTTATTTGCCAGTTCTCAGAATGAAGAATGAGGCAGAACCACCACAGGCCATGCTCAAGGTCACCTGGTTTGTCTCAGGTGGTTTCCAGCTCCTTTCTTAGCTCACCCAGCTGTGTGCAGAGTTAAAACTTTCTCCTCACAAACCACTTGAGTCTCCTTGAGCTTTTTCTTCACCTATCACCAGGCAAATCTGCTTTGATGTTATAATCAATTAAGGAATAACCTTGTTGTGACATTTAATCTGTGATGACCTATAGAGGTTAGATCAAAAGAAATACGTTGCCAGTCTGCTTCATGGATGCAAAAAAACCAACTATCAACCTACAAAATACTCTCTTCCAGTCTGAAACAACCGTGAGCAGTTACTCAGAGAGACTGACTCCACCGGTCCAAGTAAATTAATCTTACAAGCCTAACAAGGACTATTTAGGTGCCAATGTTAATTTGAGCTATTTGACTAAAAGTATCTTGTTATTTTGTCATCAGAGACTCCGTGGCAGAATCTTGCCATCCTGAGCACTAATGAAAGGCACAAAATGATGGTCAAAGAAAAACAACAGCAGCAAGTTGTGCTGACAAGCCTAGTAGTGATTTTTTTTTTAAACCTATCATAAAGAACAACTATAGGAAATCGTGGCTGAGTATGTCTAAACAAGATACATTTCCAAGATTTCCAGCATCTTGGTACTCACATCTGAAGCCTCTCATAATCTTCAAATTATACCAACTTTGTGGGCTCAAGCTAAAACATGAGAGCTGAGAGTCTCTAGTTCTGTGGCATCACCAACAGCACTAGGGCTTCCAAATGTCACAAATGCATTTATATTCCCAGCAGAACAAGCTAACACAACTGAGGTAATACATCCCACCTTTTAAAAAAATGTATTTAAAAATCCTAGTAGCCTCATAGTGACACTAGACCTTTTAAGATCTTGCATGTAAACTTTTATACACACATTCAAGAACTTTTTATCATCCTACTACTTACAATTTTGTCTTATAAAATACTTACACATATTTCCTGGGTACAAAATACCTGACTCTGAGATTCTTTCATATTAACATGAGAATTGAAGAATTTATTTCTCTGGCAAAGCAATCTTGGGCTGAGAAATTCAGAAAAAGTAAATGAACACAACTGGACCTTTTCAAGATTTTTAAGCCAAACTGCAAAATTTTAAGGAACAAATGAGTATTTGTGTCATCTAACAATATTGCTGCTAGAATGGTAGAAAATTCCTTCCATGAGAGAAGGAGTCCTTGGGCAACCCTGCACTGTAATCAAAATTTTATCTGAACTAACCACTTCAGAAAAAACATAGTCTCTCAAAATACAGGGAAAATGAAATTATGCAGTCTCCTTCCATTTGCCTCAGTGTCATAGAGACCTAAAAAAGCCAAATGCAGGAAAAAAACCCCTCAGAGCAATAATTCCCATAAGTGTTTAAGTTTGAAAGCATTACTTTAAGCACCACTTCACTTTGCAGACTGCATCACGCAGGAATTTCTGCTTCCTTGACAGTGCCTGGCACGTATCGAAAAACACTCCACGCAGGCCAAGTACCAACCTGGATTTATGGTTCTGCAACTGCGAGGGTCACGTCAGCTTTTAAGTGACGAAGGCAGAGCCAGGGAGTGAGGGCAGCTCTGCGAGCAGACCCCGCCATCAGGAGTGCTGAGGCAGCCAGGACTGCCAAGTCACACAGAAAATCTCTGGGCACAGCAACACAGTGGGGAGGGCAATAAAATGAAGGGATCAGGAAAGGTCTCTAGCTCGTTACATTTTTCCTGTTCATGTTCAAGAAGTTCCAGTTCCCCCCTTCCTGAGCCCTCCTGCACAAACCAGGAAGCACTGACTGCAGGAGGCAGTAGGCCGCACTCCATTACAGCCAAAATCAAACCCAGGCATTGTCGTTCTGCTTCCCAGTCATACCTGATTAGCCCCCACTTTGATGCTGCTCAGGGGAATGCAGTGCACAGAAGTGATGTACTAATTATGGGACAAATTCTGCAGACCTCCTTCTCAAAAACTTTCTGTGAAGTCAATGGGATTAATCGCCACAGCAGGAGCTCAGTCGCTTGGGCTCCAAACGAGGACTGGACCACTCGAATCGGAGAGACAGGAGCTTCCTCTGCACCCAAAACTGCATCAGCTTTCGCTGTGCTGACACACACAGCGAGACTTTGCAAGCCCCAGGACACCCAGCCTCCCCTGCTAGACCTGGAGGTTTGTTTTCATCACCAAAGTGCAGGAGAGAACAGGACTTTGGAGTTTCAGATGCAGCTAGCCCTCTTCTGAGCTTTCCTGAAAATTTCCAAATAACAGCACAGATGCCTCCGGCGTGCCCGGTATTTACATTAAACCAACATCATTACCAACATACACTGTTCCCAAACTTACACCGCCCAGGAGCAGGTGAGGCGAACTGTTTGCAGACTGGTTTAAACTTACCACACAGCTCATTCCTTTCCCAGACTGGGGAGGGTGAAGCATGAGAATGCTGTGAATTCCCCAATGTTTATCTTGCTCAACGAGTTTTATTTAACCGCATTATTAGGTCACCCTCAAATTCCCCCGAACAATGAGGGGAAAAACCCGCAGAAAAGGGTGTGGCTTCGAGAGCAGAGAGAAGGGGCTTTGTTTCCTTGACGCACAGTTCAAAAAATGCACACATTTACCAATCCAAATGAATCCCGATAAACACCGAGCTGCTGTGCAGGAAAACCGGAGACTGCAAAGACACCCCTGGTGGGAGGCAAACGCTCTCCCCAAAGCTGTGTGCCTTTAAAATCCCCACACCATCATCCGGCTGCACCTTTAGTGACACAGAAGGTTTCTTGTCTAAGTTTCTCTTACAGCGTGTGGGAGAGGGAGGGGAATAGAGGACTCACTCCCTTCCTTTTCTACGTTGCTCTGTAATTTATGGATTAGTCTTGCAATTGTTCTACTGCTTCAGCATTTGCTTGCAAAGGAAACCTCTCCTCTGTGCAGCTATTTAGGTTAAAAAGTAACCTCATTAGATTCCCAATGCTTTGAAGACAAATTTCAGTTGCTTCCCCTACTGGAAACCTTGCCAGCTGAACCTTTCTCCTCCCCCTGCTCCCCCCCCACCATGTTCTTTCAAAGCAGCCAGGATCCATCCAATACAGACAAAAATCACCCTGTCTAGAGGAGCTGACTGTTGGCGTGTTTTCAAATACCTCTCCCTTAAACAGCAAGCAGGATACATCTCACATTCACTGCATATAATATTCAGAGTATTTCTGATGCAGAATAACCATCGAGGATATGTTTCCCTGTTCTGTGTGCACAAACTGAGGCCTTTGAATTTTCAAAAACATTTGCAACTAGTTTCTATAATCATTACCCCCCCTAAACCTTTTACTTCCCCTTTTCCTGGCCTCTTTATTATTTATTTAGCTAGATCAAAGGGCCTTTTCATCAGGCTTGTATGCTGCTGAAGTCATTTCAGATCACAAACAATGGTGGGACAAACTCTGAAAATAGCTCCTCATAGGACTAGGAAGGTTCTGAGCAGATTCAAATTCCCCAAAGCTCAGACTCTGCTCCCAGATACTGACTGGTTTCTTCTAAATGTTCCCCTCGAAACACAACACAGTATGTGCAAACACAAACCCACAGAGACCTTGCCATTTATTTACTGTAGCAATGCCATCCTGTTTCTCCTTTGTATTACTCTTTTTAGTTTCAAAATGAGGCCAAAATCATTACATCAAATCCCACCTGGTCTTGGACAGAGAAGGGATGGTACAGAAACAGGTAAAGTTGTGGTTTTAGCCCACTTTAATAAAACCTCATCTTCCCCCACATGGACATCAGTTTGGCTCAAGCCAAATCCAGCTTCTTACCTAGAGTGAACCAGAACAGGCTGAGATTTCAAATGATGCAAAGAAAATGAACAAAAGCTAAGCAACCAGTGGGATGAGGCACAAAGCACACTCCATTTTCCATTCCTACACTTTGGCCCACTGAAAATAAAATTTGAAAAACTCTACAGGGAGCTGAGGTGATTTTTGTTACCTGCACCTTTACTTACTTCATTCACTTTCTCCTTTCCTATGTGATGCAGTTCTTAAAAAAATCTTTTGTCTGAACAGATGTAACTAAAGAACAGCTTAAGTCTTGCAATAAGTAACTGCAAGTTTCTACAATGAATCACACCATAACTTTGGCTTTTGCAAGGCTCTGGAGCCTCAGCATTAAACTTCTCCATGCCATAAAATCAATCTGGCTTGTTTTGAGGATTGGTTTGGTTTTTTGTTTGTTTTTTTTAAATAAAAAAAAGAGTCAGTCATCTCTAGTCAACTACTGAACCAGACAGCAGTTCTTCCAGACAGTCTGCAGCTGAACACAATATGTCATCTCACACAATAAAGGTGAGATCTTTGCTGAAAGGAAACCTGCCTCAGGAGTGAGGGCAATGGACTGAGTTTTATACTGTCTTTCGCCACATGGCTGCCACAGAGTTTGTTTTAAGATCTCACTTACCTGACTGACCCATACTCAGGGGGATGCTGATACCTCATCATAGGCCCATCAGATCTTCCCTGCTGGCTCATGCGATGGTCGCTATAGAAATGTCCCGAGTCCTGAGGTTTGCAGTTCATAGGTGGGGTGGACACATTTTTGTATGGATACTCTGGAGGAGGACCCCGCTGCTCCATTCCTTTCATGCTGGGCTGCGAAGGGGGCTGCCCAGAGTTCTTGTAGAACTCACTGGAGCCAGAATTTTTATAAGGGTCGCTGGACTGCTGAGGAGAAAGCGGAGAGAGGGGGGAGAGCGGCGCGCTCGTGACTGGGGCGTGGGCCTTGACCCCGCTGGTGGCCAAGGACAGCTGCATCAGCCTCTCGCTCAGGGAGCGCACGTGCCCTTGCTTGAGGTCCTTCAGTCCTTCATCCTGGTGCACCTTCCCCGGGCTCACCCGCTGCACCGTGGGCCGCCCCTCAGTCCTCATCTTTTGGTTGGTGACCCCCGTTACATAGAAAGCAGCCCCAACGCTGGCGTGCGGCTGAGCCCGGAAATACTGCGACTGCACTTTGGCTTCCTCGTAGGTCGGGAGATCCTCACTGTTCTGGAGCCGAGGGGAGAGCTGCTTCTCCATGATGCTGTTGTCCACCTGTATCTCCTGGCCCT
Organism: Calyptomena viridis; assembly: GCA_013390005.1. Classification (NCBI taxonomy): domain Eukaryota; kingdom Metazoa; phylum Chordata; class Aves; order Passeriformes; family Eurylaimidae; genus Calyptomena; species Calyptomena viridis. The sequence goes on from WEIV01008308.1 coordinate 270,662, forward strand.
GGGGCTCCTGACGGGCAGCATGAGTCACAAGCTGGTGGTCCTGGGAGCTCAGCCCTTCGTTCTGAGCTGCTGGACTCCCAGTGCTGCTGAAAGGGGGGGCATTCCCTGTGGCCTGCTGGTGTAAGGCAAGAAGGTTGCGGTTGTCATTTGGGTTTCCGTATCGGAGCTGCTCCTGCAGCAGGCGCTGTAAAACTGTCGTAGCTGCTTGTTCTTCTGAATTCCTCATCTCAAACTGTGGTGCCTTTTAGGTGGAATGTAAAAGCTGCCCTTGACCTAAGGAAAGGAGACACGGTTATTAGCCCTGAGTGAATCAAGCAAGAGATATTTAAGAGCAATGGCTTGAAATACAGAAAAAAATCAGGTTAGATTACCAAAGGTTACCATAACAATGAGGGTTATCAAGGCCCTTGACCCAAGAAGGACTTGCAAGCCAGGGGGCAAAGCCTCAGAAAGGTGATCAATGGTGACTTGCACATTTATAGGCAAATCAATTGACTGCAAGCTGTAGGGATCATGCCATATACCTCAAATAGCATCTCAGGCAAAAAGGAGACCTGGAATACACAGGATGACAGTAAGAATGCCTGAGACCTGTCTGCTCCATGCTTAGAGTTACCAACAGTGAAATACACTTCCCATATTTGCAGGCAGATGAGGATTAAAGGGACGAATTAGCAATTCGTCAGTTTTAAGGAGAAAAAAAAAGAGAAGCCCATTGAGACAGCGTATGGTTCGAAGGAAGTAAAGAAATCTTTTAGCTTAGACTGTAAAGCAATTAATGAATACCTCCTTAGCCAGCAGGTTTTCAGAGTTATGAAATGCCCAGAGTGAGATCAGCACCTATTCTCCCTGCTGCAGAAAACACCACGCACAGTGCAAGTGAGGACTTGGCAACTGCCTGTTACACAAAGGCAACCAAATCCTCACACATCTAAATATTGTCAGCAGAATGCATGCAAATACAAAGGGAGGAAAGAGAGTTGTCTGATCTAAGGAACAGAAAAAGACCTCTGAGCAGCAGGAAAAAACACGGTGTCCCAATGAGAGAAACATGAAGAGCCAATGTCAAGCACATCCTAAGTACAGATTAAACCAGTGACCAACAGTGATTATGTTTCACTCAGTCTCTCAGTGGAGTTCGGAACTGTTATGAAAACTCAAGCCCATTGGCCTTGCATGAGTTGAAATATCAAAAATTAATTATACCTTTGAGTCATGTAACTAAAAGCAGAGCTACTTTTGAGTTAAAGCATCTCAGAAAATTCTTCACTTGTGGCCTAAGCTGTGGCTCTGCCCTGACAGCAGAACATGTGTTGGTATGATAGCATTTTATTTTTATTGTAGAACGTTGCCCCCTAGCAAAAGGTAACTTGCTCCTAACAGTTTGTTCCATGGCAAAACCAGGAATGGACTGCAGGAGTCAGGTTCTGCTTTGTTCTGCATCTCCCCAACCACCCCCTCCTTTCTCAGCCTGCCAACCCCTAAAATACAAGGACTCCACACACTGGAGTGGAGACAAAATCCTTCTGCAAATGTTAAGGAAGAGAAAGTTAAGATCCACCTCATTCCAGGCTGCCTCACCAAGCAAGGAATTCAGGCCCTGTTACCTGGCCTGGAACATGACTCCTCTGCAATCCTGTTTGAAGAGGCACATACCTATGTCCTTCACCTGGAGTTCCCTGGTAAGGAGGAGCAGTTCTGCCACATGGAGGGAAACACTCAGCCTTCCTCCTGCAAATCCAAAATCTCCACCCAGAAATAGCTTCAGGCTCCTCTTCGGTAGGCCAGATCACTTGATACTCTCTTCGCTTCCAAAATAATTCTGAGGAAAGCATTGAAAACATCATTTTAATCACCAGATAAGACCTTAGAAATAATAAGCCTCGGCCCATATTTTGGATTTTCCTTTTGTAGCTTCTTGTTTTCTCACAGACCCCAACAATTTTGATCCCTTTAGGATGAATGAACCCCCCTGTCCCTACCAATCTGCTCCAGCTGCTGCTTTAATCATGACTATTTCTGCTCCAAGATTAAATGTTGCCAAGTAATGCTCTGTCCCATCTGTGCCTACAAGTGAAACAGTGATTAAAACCCGCTAATTCTTTAACTCCATTGTTTTATTTTTTGCTCAGAACAAAAGCTGCACCGCAGATGAGGATGCCCTGTTTTTATGACTCCTTTGCCAATGGTGCTGTGCATTTTGAACTGTATCAGCAGAAATCCTTTGATGAACGCTGATATGGTGAAAAACTTTATTAACTTCAACACTGTGTCTCAGAAATTACTATGAGAAGGATCAATATATGAATATTAGCTTTATTTTACAGACTGGGAAAGTGATGGGAGGAAAAGGATACTGACAGAGTTTATGCCAGAAACATATTGCAGAACACAGCTCTAATTCCCAAAACATTCTTTAATTATGTTACTTTTCTGTTCAGAATATGAAGCAGTAAAGAAATTTTAACCATTGAGTGGAAAATCAGAACAATATAAAAAATGTGTATGTAAGTGTGTTATTCAAGCAGTTAAATCTCCTACTGAAAGTGTCCTAAAGAAAAAGGCAAGCAATGCAAAAGAAGGAAAACCTACTTGTGCACTCAGTGTGTTCATACTTTAAGGGAAGGCAATGAAAACAGAACTTGTGTAATAAAACTATTCATGGATATGTATAATTTAACTTAATTTCCTGGAATGTTGCAAAAAGTAAAATGAACAGATGTAGTGAAGGAATGCAGACGTGGATACCTCTGTCTCTGACTTATTATGGCACACATCCACACCAACAAGAACTACCTCAGATCTGCAAGTGAAATCCTTGAGGTGTCAACAGCAATTTCAAGGCACATGAACAATACCTAAGGAGAGAACAAGGCAGTGTTGTGCAGTATGGTACTTCAAGATGGTGGTTGAAAAAAACAGCTAATGTCAAAATTCTTAACTGGTGACTTAGCTCAAGAGGGATATATTGAAAACAGCTGCCAGCAAACATGCAGTAAAGAACCTTTAAAGCAGGCATTAAGATAGCAGATAACTACAGCAATTTCTAGCCTCTTTTACCAGTATTGCACAACCAAAGTTAAGGATTCTTAGTCCCCCTCACACGAGGATCATCACCCACTCTTCTTTTTTTTTTTTTTCTTTTAAACCAAGCTGCCCTGAGCAACCCTTTTTATTAGAGCATAAAAAGGCTTTTATTATGCAATATGATGCTGCCTTTCCACCCAAAGATTTCTTTTGTCTCAACTGGAAAAATCTAAGCCAGTGGGGGGAGTGTTGTTTATTTTTTTTAATACAAAGATACAGCCCAGCTTGAGATCCTGCCTCTCTGCCTTACAGATTTTCTCAACAGACAAATCCAATCTGTGCATGTTTAACTCCTTCAAACTCTCAAGGAATCATTGCACACAGAGCTTCGCTCCTCAACACCAACAGCTTATTCTGCTGAGCCAACGAAGGGACCCCACATTTCACACTGAAAACATTTGCTGGGACTGCATACTACTAATTTTAGTGTGGATGTACCTGGAATCAGCTTGGATATCCAAGACAAAAGGTGGACTGAGACACAATATAAAGATATTCTGGCCAACAAATTCACTTTGTTTAAATACCAATTGATAGCATTAAGCCTCTTTTTTCCAGTTTTATCCCATTATTTTTAAATAACAAAGAAAATCTTGTGCAACTAACTTGGGTGGCAGCATTCCTGGAATCTGCTTTCTGAGTGAGCTGGAAACTCTGGGCAGAACCAGTGAGTTAACTTTTCTATTAATGAAACACAAAAATGAACAGTACAATCGGTGCTGAAGCCCACATGTTATTTATTTGGACCCAACCTTTATTTGTGTTAGGCTCTTCCAGCAATTTCAGTTTGTATTCTGCCAAAGATGGAAATTAGTGAGATACACTGGAAAGGTTGTTAGGATAGAGCTGGAAGGAAATTGGAAAGGTTCTGTAAACATTTTAAACAGACAGATTTTGGGGATTAGCCTAAATCTATTATGAAGGATAGGGCTGAAATCAGACTACCAACCAACTCTGCCAAACTGTACTGGCTTATGAGTTGGATGGTGCACTCTCCATAACCACAAAGCCTAGAAACACCTTGTTCTTGCAGGGGAAAATTCAGGTTTAGATCAATTCTCATCCAAGGAATCACTGTGAGATTTCCCAGGTGGAACCAATTCTGCAATTTGCTCCCCAGCATCACAGCTCTACACCTCATTCTAACCTCTGGTCTGAAATTATCCACGGTAACTCGAGGGAAAAGCTCTTGAAGAAACATCAGAATCTGGAACTGGTAGAACTAACACAAGAATTGCAAATAGTGCTTCACTATGCTGAGATCAAGAATGGGCACCAAAGGGGAGGTAGCACAGGTACCATTTAGGAAGAAAGCCCCATGTTTGCAGGGCACTGTGTAAAAACCCAGTAGCTGAGGCTTCTGTCTTAAACATCATGTAATTATGCACAGGAACCTTGCCAGTCCCTCGTGAGGAAGAAAGATTAATGAAGAATTTAAAATTATAATCTTGCCAGGCTGTAGGGAACCAAACCAGCACATTTCTGTACAGCATGCAAATATTTTTCAGCATTATAAAAATAAACAAGCTTAGACAAGTGAGCGACTCACCACTGTTTGATGAGTGGCTCTAATGCTATAGTTCAATTAACCAGCATGGAGCAATAATAACCTCACAAGCAAAGAGAAGCATCTTTCTTTAGCTTGTGAAACTAAGAGGAATGCAAGAGTCCCTGGGAGGACAGCCTGTGCATACATGCCCAGAATTACTGCTTAGCCAAGGAGCTAATTATCTTATGCATCAGGTGGGATGGGAACAGGTTCACCACCTCAACAGGGCTGGAGGACAGTTAAGCACTTTCAGTTTTACTCCTAAATTTTGTGTCACTCATACACAAAACAATCCAGCGACACACTTCAAACTCCAGCAGTAAATTTTGTGAAGTAATTCTGTGTTTTTCTTAAAAGATGTGCATGTGATACTGTTTATCCTGGTTGGCAACAAGTGATGGGATGTTACCAGCCAGATGAAGTCTTAGGTGGGTTTTTTAGGCGCCGAGTTATCTTCAGACATACCTGCACACTGCAATAGAGGAGGGGAAACAAAACAGAGATAGCACAGAAAGGACTGGCTCTGAGGTGCCCCGGCAGCTGCAGAGACCAGCTCCCCTGCTGAGTCACCCACTGGGGAATGGAAACACACTGTTGCTCCATGGCCCACGCAAACCCCAGCAGGCTGATCGCCTGATCCTGCAAAATTCACTTAACCTGAGTGTCCCAACGAGAGTGTGTGGAGACACACACTGTGCTGTTCTGCACACACACTCACTTTGAAGTGGCTGGGAGCACCAGACTCCCAAGGGCGAGGTCCCAAATTATTTAATGAATAGTGCAGGTTATCACTGAATGCTCTTCACTTCAGTCCTAGCCTAGGAGAAGGAAGGGAGAGAATACACACCAGGATAGTCCTTGGGAATAAAGGTTCCCAACATCTGGCACCAGCAGCCGAACCTGCCAGGCAGCACACAACAAGTCCCAGCACTGTGACAGCCTTTTAGCACCTGCTCCTAACCAGGAGGAGACTTCAGACTCCAGCCATAAACACCTCCTCAGATTCCACTCAACCCTCCTGTCCCTGCCTGCCCCGATGTGCTGCCTGTGGCTCAGGTGCTCTCGGCGGGTGGCACTGAGCAGGTGCATGGAGCAGAGCCAGCATTACTCATCCTCATACCAGAAGGCCAGAGTCACTGGGCAAACAAGAAAAACTTCCTTCTTTGAATGAAAAACAAGAACAATGTCACCTGGAGGGGGGCAAATAATATGCATACCCATTATATTACATCATCAGGCAACTGTAGACAGAGGCCATCAGAACACCCAAAGGCTGATCATGGTTCTAACAACTCTTGGGGCCAAATCCAGTCGACTAGAAATACCTCAACAGCAGCCACTAACCCTTCTACTCAAACCCTCATGGCACTGGGATCTGGGCACAGAACAGCACAAGAAAGCCTGGCAGGCCTGAAGGCAGCAAGTTGCTCAGACTGGTTTCAGATAAGTAAGTCAAGACATCAACATAGGAAGACCCTCTCTAAATAACAACTCTAAGGCAAAAACTGAAAAGACCTTACTTGACCTTTGAATTACTGCTCCCTCACAAAAAAGTATCCATTTATTCACAGGGAAGTTCCTATAATCTTCACCAACATAATTTAGGTTTTATATTACAAAGGGGGGGAGGGGAAAAGAGAAGAATAAACACTTACAAAGCCCAGTATAAATAGGAATGTGCCATGGCTTTTAAGCATTTTGAGAAGAATGTTACAGAATTTCAAGTTCCTTCATAACTTTTTAAAAGTTACAGGGGCAGGAGGATTTATTCTGAATATACCAATCTAATACCAAAACCAGTCCAGCTGTCCTTATTGGTTATATTTCTACGTGGACACATCCCACCATTCTGTTACTTGAACTGTCACACAGCACTACCTAACACTACTCACACATCTGCAGAGACACAGCTCTTTAGGGGCAGGAATTTCTGCATAATTAATGAAACACGGGCAATGGCACCTCTGCTACTAACTCCAGAAAGGCTGATCTCACCTTCTAGGTGTCTTCTTGTTAAAACCAGCTCAAGTTTACACAGGTTTAGTCACATCAGGTCTCATTTCAGAGAGTTGCCTCCCAGCACAGACTAAGCAAGATTCATCTGCTCCAAACTTCACAGATTTCCAGTCATTATCCTTGTAGAATTGAGGAATTGCTGCAAACCCAGGCTGCAACATCAAGTTTTGTTTTGTCTTTTCTGATTGCTTCACTCCTTGCTGCTGCTGGCACTCAGGCAGTGCCCTCCTTCTGTTGTCAGCAGCCCCTGTCCCACAACTATCCCAACTATGCCTCAGCACCATTTTCATTGCATTGTGTGGTTTCTCCATTCCTTCCCTGATTTAGTCCAGACCTCTCCTCGGGGCTCTCAGATAATGAAAACCATGTGAGAGTAAAATGTAATCTTCAAACACGCAAACCAGTTTCATGTGCATTATCAGAAGGGAGCAAAATGTTGACAGTGCATCATTTGTCCCTACTGATAGGATCAGGTTCTCTTAATTGCTGCTAAGATAAAAAAAAAAAAAGATTTGAATCACCATCTACATTAAAAGTAAAATCAAGTCTTGAAAACAATGGAAGTACGATCTCCAAACAGACATATCCATTTTATGCTACCTTACCTTTTTTCCTCATATGCCAGTTGTGACATCCTGAAAATCTGTATCATAACTTGACACAAATAAAAACCATAGGTGAAGAAGGATGCAGAGAAGGAAACAATCACTGTGGTCTAACTTCAGAATGGAATTTTCTGGCTTTTTCTAGCAATACCATAATTTAAACTATTTTAAGCCCCCATATGGAGGAGCTCTTCTTATTTCACAAAGCAGTTTCACAGAATTTAACAGGACCAGTCACCGAATCTGGAAAGCAGGCCCCTCCTTTTGTTAAAGGGCTTCTTTTTTTCTTTATAAAAAGGAACTTTATATAAAAGGCCTTATCAGTTGTCAGCCAGCCCAACAGAGTTGCCAATGCTCTTCCTGAGATGCTGTAGCTCAAGGAAGGTCACAAACCTGCTGCAGTACTGGGACAGTCCAGTATCAGAAAGTGATCTCAACATGCTATGGGTGCTATGGGTTAAACAGATAAACTCAATTAAAACCCAACAGAAGATCCAGACCACCAAATTTCTAGAAACGAATGATTTTATAAAGTGGTTTTGGTGTTGTTCTTTTATCATAACCACCTGGGTTTTTCATGTGCACCTTGTAAAAAACCTTTAATTACTTCTAAGATGATTAATTGAGCCTCATCACCACACTGAGAGGAAGATATTACTACATTCCTTCTAGCACAGTGGTGACTGGCTAAGTCCTGGCATACATTTATGTTTTTTGTTGCCACAACTATGTGGCTCAGGGAATTGATTTCTTTCAATGTAACTATTCCAGCAACCACTCTAAAGCAGATGCAGTTACAGCAGGAAATAATTGTTTTTAGGTATATTGCTTAGGAAATCTTGTGTAAACCATACCAGCACAACTTCTTCCTTGCTAATATAAACTTCATCACTACTAGAAGGATATTATTTTCTATAATAACTGGAGTAGAGAAGATAGATCCTGTCTAAATGCTTTGGATCAAGGATGTTGGCATCCCAGAACTTGTGCAAGCAGAAGGCAGGGAACCTTCTGAGTGTTTTCTACAGCTGGAGAAGATACTTCTGCAAGGTATCCCTGTTAGCTAAAGATGTAGAGCCACACAGTATTCCCCTACTGAACAAAATTAACTTCACCAAATGCACAGGAACCACAGGTAACACGTGGCTCCATGAGCACCAAGCCAGCCCGATGACCCCGGGTTCCCCCACTCGGAGGTTGTCCCTTCCCAGCCGCCCTGAGCGGTGGCTCACACACACCACAGCTGCCACTGCCACCACTGCTGCTCCACTGACACAGGGACCCGTCCTGCACAGCTGGGAAATCCACTCTTCTCCCTAGGGATGCTAAGACTTTTTAATCTTTTTTTTCTTTCTTTAAAGAACATCCAAATGCTCCACACCCAATCCCGATGCAACAATAGCAAAAGCTGCTTTTTTCCATGTAACTCTGGAATGCTTTATTTCTGCCACAGTTTTTCTCCACAGTTCCATGATCTTACCCAAAGGAAGGGTGGAATTGGTTACATAATTCCTCTTGGTCTCTTCAACCTTCATCATTCTACAATAAAAAGTGTTCCAAATTTGTTTTTATGCAATATGAATATCAGCACCCAGCAGTGATGACTTCAGAAAACTACCTATTACCAATTCCTTGTGCACCTCCACATGCTATCCCAGGATCCCAGACTGGTTTGGGCTGGAAGGGACCCTAAAGCCCATCCCATCATGGGGCAGGGATGCCACCTTACAGTGGTTTTAAGTTCTGTGTCTCCAGAAATATGGAGGAGGTTTCAGCTTTGTTTCTTTTCAAAAAGACAAGGGGAAAACTAGGCAGATATGTTTTCCCATCCTGTTTTTCCCAACACCCACAAGAAGACAGGCTAGCCCTAGCATGAAGTAATCAACATTGTTTCAGCTGAACACAGAACCACCCAAATTAGAACAGCAGGAAAGTTCCACCAAACGCTGATGGGAACAAAGTCACTAAAATGTGGAATTACTTTTCTTGAGGGTTACAGTAAATACTTTTAAAAAACAAGTTGTGTAAAGACACAAAACATTTTAAAGCAAACAAATATTACAGTGATACAACTCTTAGACAAGGTCTTATAAATGCTAATTAATTCATTAAACAATATCCTAAATTAACATAATTCATAAATACAAGAAAACTACTCAACAACATCTTGGTCTACAATTTGACACTGTAAGTGCTTTGCTAATACAAACAGGCCTTGAAAAAACAATTTTATTAAATCAGTGAACTTTTTTGTCATTTAAACAAAGTCTGGTTCTATATTGTAACCAATACTGATGAACCTTATATAGCCCAACACTAGTTACCAAGGAAAATGACCAAGGACCTCTCCAAACTCCCAAAGAATTTCAAATATCCAGTATTTAAAAAACCCAAAAGGTTATTTTAAGCTTAGACACAACCAAACTAGACAACAGTCATTCTCAGAAAGGACGAAGAAGTAAAAAAACAAGCATGAATAGCAGCATTTATGTCTGAACCCCTTCAGCAGCACCAAGAATGCAGACTGCATGCCAGTAAAAGAGGAGAGAGCCCAGCCATTAGGAACAGGAGGGAGCCCCCACTTTTCAGCAATATGGCAGCTGCCCACAACAAGGGGTGGCACAGCCAACAACCACCACGAGGGATGACAAGTGCCCATGATGCCCAGGCACCACAGGACACTCCAATACCTGTTCTTCCTTTACTCAAGCTGAGGAGCTCACATTAACCTCACTTTTAAGGTTTAAAAGACAACTTTTAAGGCTTTGAGAATTTTGTTTCTACAGGCCTTTTAATTCTGTTCTCAGGGTGGGGTTGTGTTTTTTCCTTTTCCATTCCTATTCATTCACCTATTCATTCCTCATTCACCAATTTCCCACTAACATCAAATGTCTGGTTTGCCCTGAACAGCCATTTATACACAGGTAAGTTTCAAATACATTCTTGCATAAAGCACTACATCCAAGCATCTATGTAAACACAAATTTCACCAATCCTGAAAAACTTCTTTCACTCACAGGCAGAGTAAGCAAGTAAGAAAAAAATTATATTGCAGATTTAAAAATTAATTGTTCCTAGGAGCAATTTTAAACTATTATTCCCCAGAGTTGTTGAGATTTTTTTTCTGTCTTGAAGATTTCATTTCAAGACTACTCTGGAGAGCCAAGTAATATGCAAGACTCACATATTTGCTGACTTTGGAGTTCTCCATAGAGTCCATTATTTTCACATGGATACAATTTCAGCATCAGATCTGTCCAAAGCATGAACCAAATACTTTTGCAAAAGCTGAGGGTATGGCTGCAGTGCACAATTCTTCCCATGGCCAGCACTGCATTCCAGAACTGTTTGGGAATACACTCTCTCCTGTCTAAAAGGGTTTAACAAATGAGAAGCTCCTGCAGCCAAAGTGGACTCACAGGGCACCTGTGTGCCTGCTCTTTCCTAAAAGACAAGGATTTAAGTCTACAGTGTGGTGGGGCCACCACATAGGGGGCACATGTAGAGAGAGAAGATGAGGCACGAGTGTAGATGAAAGTCTAACTGAGAAAGTAACTACTCATCAGAAAGTAAGAGAAGCAAAGAATTCCTGAAAGCAACGAGCTTACAGAAATGGGTTGTGGCCCAGATTCAACACAACAGACTAAATCACTTTGACAAATCCTCTAGTGCTTCCTGAAACTGTATAATCCCAGCAACAGGCAACTTGGAACACTTCTATGAAACCAGGAGATCCAAGTTCTCTCTTGTATTTCAGGGGACAGAAAAGGAGAAAGAGAGCCTTGGACCTTATTGCCAATCACCAAGACTGGCTGTTCTCACACCATTACAAACATTTGGTCTCCATGGAAGGGGGATACCCAGCAGCAAACATTGGCAACCAAGGACATTCCACTCCCACTATATTGTCCACAAGAGCAGGGAGAAAAAAAAAAATCCATAAGGCTGTTTGGATTAGGAACCCTATGAGAGGACTTCTTCAAAAGTAAGTGTCTGAAAATACCTTGAAATATGGGAATGTGCAACAACAGTCAGCTGGGGGAAATCAGGCATCTTATTTTATTCTGAAAGCATTTACACTTCAGCTCAAAGTGGGAACATCTATTAATCCAAGAACCTTTTGCCAAGAACAAGGTCATCGTTTTCTTTTTAATTCAGAACAGAATCTAACACACAGTATATTCTGCATCTCATCATTTACAGATGTTTGGAGCCAGGTTTTAGTTTAATACATACTCCAAACATGTAATAACTTTCTTATATTGGGCTTTGTCTTCCCAGCAGGGGACAGCTCTGCAGCTCTTTAAAACCCATCAGTAAGAACGAAGCAAGAACTGCACAATGGAATTCTGCCCCATGAGGGCTATGAACAGATAAATTAATTCACAGCTGTAATTATTTATATTTTAACATAATCTTAGACTGTTGCTAAATCTAGAATGAAGGACCTATCTCTGTGTATACATTAATACAGCAACAACCTAAAGCTACATCAGATTTTGCTCCATGTTAAGAAAATGAGGCTTTAACGAGCTCAAATTTTACTTTAGCTGTTCACTCATTGCAGTGACAGTGAGCCCCATCACAGAGCAAGGCATCATTCTGCTGGGCCCTATAAAGAATTAAACAGTGTGAGTTGTTCCATCAAAAAACCCCACCACCACCACAAAAAAAAAAAAAAACACCAAAAAAACCCCCAGATTATACTCAACTGGAGACAAAAGAAAGATAGAGAAGGAGGAGAAGCATTTATGCTTTGAGAACTTGGGGGTTGCAAATTCTCAATTTCACCGTCATGGTTTGGAAAATCTGGCAGTAAAGCAATGCAATCTTATTTCTAAATAAACAAAAAGATTGATCAGTCTGCTGATGCAAGACAGACTAAAGAGAACAAGAGAACTATTAAATTATCTCCACTTCTGGGATTCTGGCTATTCTTTTGTAAAGTGAATGACTTAGGCTAATCAGGATGCATCTGAAATGCATCATCAAGCCTTCTCATACAAATATAGTTCTTATTTATCCCAAAAGATCCCCACCAGCTGGCAATGTTTGCACACAATGTTAAACCCAACCTCAAGAGCCCATGCATTATGAGTCATTTTACACTTAAAAAACATTAGTTCCCTTCCCTGTTCTCCAAGATGGTGTATCCCACAAGAAGAATTTTAGTGGAATTCAACAATAATACACTATGTTACCATTCAACTTCCTCTAGCACAAAAAAGTTACAAGTTTTCTCTTGTTTTCTCCTAACAGTGCTTTTCCTACAGAACATCTTCGGGGAAGAGACAAAAGGATTTGCACCAATCCCTTCTACATGAATCAAATATTTATGCTATGCCCTCTTGAAGCACTTTCATCTAGTAACCTATGGAATGTGCTCTCCTGACCTTAACACTCAAGCACGTCTAAATCAGCTGCCCTTTGAGTCGTACTTTTTATGCATTTGTATCCCAGGCATATGAAAACCTTGTCACCAGCTGTGCTATTCTCTGCTACAGTGTTAGTCCAAAGTTGCTCCAGTGTGCTGCAGGAAAGAGAAATACTTTGATTCTCACACGTTTATGGCAAGTCTCCTGGTGTGTGTCACCATGATCAGGCAGAATGATGACACACACTATCAGTACATTACCCAGCACGATTTAAGTGTCACACCAAACCATGGCACAATGATGAGGTGCCAGCACACTCCAATCCCATGTCCCACTAGGTGGCCCATTTTGCCCACTCCACATTCCCAGCTTTCTTTCTGACTCCAGCCTCTTCCCCAGGGAAGGCAGCACTGCCTGTAAAACACCTTCAGAATCAGAAAGACAAAGGCCTTGGGGGAAGACCAGGCACCCCCTTCCCTCCCTCTGGAAATCCCAACCTTTCCTCAAGAGAAAGAAATTATTTTGTGTTTTGTTTGTGGCTCCCAGGAGTGTTTTAAAGACAGGGGTTATGCTGCAAATAAGTGTCCTGGAAGTAAAAGAGAGGGAGACCAAGCATCCCAGAAGAACCTGCAACTTCAACTATGGGGCAAATTTTTCCAGGGACAGCTCAAGACCCTATTTCCCTTTGAAGAGCAGCCACTGAGGTAACCCTGGTGAAAATCCAGCCAAAAGATTTAACAGGGTTCATGGTCCTGATGTCCATGTTTTCGTATCAGCCCTGAAAACCAACCTGAGACTGCCTATCATACACACAGGACCAGCACAAGTGTGTAGAGAAAGCTCAAGTATAGAGTTCTTATGGTCCCATTCTGATCTGCTAGAAAGGTTCAGTCCACAGAAGAAGTCAAGGGTGGCAGAAAAAAGTGAGACAGCAGTCAAAACCTATGCCATGTCCCCTGCCCCAGGATGGCTCCTGGGCAGCCATCTGTCCCAGTCCCCTCACCAGGTGGCCCACTGGCTGTTGCACCTCAGCAGAGACTGAGGCACCCCCAGTCCTCCGAGGTCTGACAGCTCACAGCACATCGACTTGCTGCCTCTCCTCTAAAGCAGGAACAGGTCAGCTTTTCCACTTTCCTTCCCCACAGAAATCCCTCCAGGGAAGAGGAAGAGGAAAAAACTTAAAAAAAGAAAGAGGAACAAGGACCAGGACAGACTGATATGTAGCATTTCCTGTATCATTCGCAGGAAAAACCCACACAGTGGGGAAGAGCTTGATGTCAAGTCTGGTTTCACCACATGAACAGGCAGTTCCTCCTGCTGGGGGATGCTGCATGTTTCCACAGGGAACAATATAATCCTCCCTGACACCAGGAGTCCTACTCCAGCCACACGAAATTCCACAGGTCCCTCCCTTTCAGAACAGGCTGGTAGTGATGAAATTCTGGCTGTGGGGAAGGGGGTATGTGGGTACAGAACTGGGGGAGAAGGAAAATGAGACAATCACAGAAGTATTATCACTTGTAAACCAGGACACTTCCAGCACTTGGCCCCTATAGAAAGGAGTATTCTGCAAAGTAGGTTTCCCTGCACAGAGACCAGGCCTTCATCCAGTTATTATATGCAAGTCCCCACTGCATTTTCAGTCTTTGAAAAAAGATCTCAAAACAAAGAAAACATCTCCTCATACTCACTCTGCACAGTGCCAAGCATGTTTCTAGCCAGGTCCAATAATCCGATAAGGCATATTAATTAAAGGTGCAACACTTTTACACCGTGTGACACAGTAGTAAAGCACTTAATGTAAAACAAATTCCAGTGTGAAACCAGACATGCCAATTGCGGCAGCCCTGTTTGCACACGTGATACATAAAGGCACATATGTGCTCCTCTGTGGAGCACCACGAGCAAAGGCAATCTCAACACGTGGATTACAAGCACAATGACTGCAACTATTTTCTCAAAAGAGCACCACAAGAAACAGGGCTGCTTTCAATCACAGCCTCGCACAAACCCACTTCAGCAACTTCCACCGAATTTTACTTGATCCAGTTATGCACAAGTAGATCACTATTGATTTGGCAATTTACTACCAGTGGTAGTGGACAAATGTACTTTTTTTGCTTGCAAGAATTTTGCAAGATGAGAAGTAAACTTTATAGGAGAGAGAAGTCATGGGCAAAAGCTGACAGAGAGGAGAGCCAGCCTAACTCCCAGGTTTAGTCTGAAGAACGAGTGCCGAGTCCCTTGCACCATGAGCACATCTCTTACCTACTGATCTGCTGAAGACAAAAGGGGTTTCTTCTTTTCAGAAACTGGACACTTGTAGCTCGTTGGGTCAGTCACACAAAGCTTCCCTGCTGCCAAAGGTATTCTTTTTCCCCTCGGGTTTTTGTTATTGTTGTTTGGTTTTTTAACCCAGGGAGTAAAGGGCAGAACAGTGGATTCAGCAGGGGCAAAGGGTGGAATTCGAGACTCAACAGGCTGCAGAACTGCAGAGCTCTCTTCCAAAAGATGCTGTATTTCAAGGCGCTTTCATTTGCAAATCCTTCTTCATCCTCAGTGTCAATAAAACTGGAGGAGGTGGAGTAAACTTTTTCAACTGCAGAAAAAAAACCGGACTCCACAGAAAGAGGAACGTGATACGAACTGGATTGGTGGCTCGACTTTTTCTTTTATTAAGAATAAATATTTCAGACAGACAATCGAGATGGGAGGATAAAAATCCAATTCGGTCAGCCAGGACCTGCCCGCGGTGCCTGGAAGGAGGATAGCGGTACCTCGAGAACGGCGGAACGAACAAAAAGAAGGGCAAGTCCGCGTCCCGGTGGAAGCGGCGCCGCTCTGCTGTCAGTGGCAGCGCCGCCCGAGGCACCCGCGGCCCCGGCAGGGAAGGGCGGCCGGCGGCATCGCNCGCCCCCGCCGCCCGCGCTATTGTGTGCGGGGCCCGCGGGCACACACGGCCACGGCGGCACCGAGTACCTGCGGCTGCAAGGGGCACACGGCCATCATCGAGTCCAGCTGCTGGCCCTGCCCGGGACACCCCAACAATCCCACCATGTGCCTCTGAGTCTTGTCCAAACGCTCCTTGAGCTCTGTGTCTGGGGCCGTGACCAAACCCTGGGGAGCCCGCTCTGGTGCCCAACCACCCTCTGGGGGAAGAGCCTTTTCCTAATACCCAGCCCAAACCTCCCCTGACACTTCTTCGGGCCGTTCCCATGGGTCCTGCCATGGTCCCAGAGAGCAGAGATCGGAGCTGCCCCTCATGGAGGGGCTTTAGACCACAATGAGGCCTCCCCTCAGCCTTCTCCAGGCTGAACACACCAAGTGCCCTCAGCTGCTCCTCACACACTTCCCCCTCAAGGCCCTTCCCCGTCTTTATTCCCTCCTTTGGACACTCTTCAATGGCTCGATATCTTTCCCACATTGTGGTGCCCAAACTGCCCCAATAGTGCAGGTGAGGCCGCCCCAGGTCAGAGCAGAGCGGGACAATCCCCTCTCGCCTGCCTGGCGATGCTGGGCCTGGTGCCCCCCAGGACCACCCTGGTCCCTCTGCAGAGCCGCCCTGTCGGTGTCCCCACCACCCCCTGCAGCCACTGAGTGCTGTCCCTGCCCTGGAGAAGTGCAGAGCTCTGGCCCGGCCTGGGTGGCACCACCTGGAGCTCGGGCCGTGCTCCGGTCCCGGTGCCCCTGTGAGTCACCCGGGCACCTGTGGGTGAGCCCCGAGGTCTCACACCCGACCCACGAGCCACCGCAGTGAAGCAGGTTTATACCAATGTACACTGGCCAAGGACCTGACTCACATGCTTTTTGCTGGCCAAATGATGAAAATAATTGAAAGTGCAGCAAGAACTGATCATGACTAACTGCACATAGGCAGGATATTAAAGGAGTTCCCCGTATGTAATGTTCAGCTTAAAACCAAAATGTACATCACGTAATCTTCCAAGGCTCAGCCTGTCAGAGCAGTAATTATCCACAGTCCTCTACTTCTCTACCACAGCTGGATCGAGTGGTCAGCGTGGGAAGAGGAGACGGAAGAGACACCAGTTCTTTTCCCCAAAACCCATGATTTTGCTGTGTTTCAGCATTTTACCACATGATAAAAGATGATAGCCATGTTCAGAGATGGCTTTTGTTTAGGGCTTTAAAGCCTGGAATCATCCTGTAGAATTTCAACTTCTAAAATAGTTCAGCTTAAAACATGTCACAACCTTTAAAGCAAATCATGACCAATCACCTTTTGTGCATATCTTCCCACTCTAAAGCCAGCAAATGTTGATAAGAAGAAAGACTTAAGCCAGTCTCCCCCTTGTAGAAGATCTAACACCAGCTGGTAATGACAGTAACACCGTCAGCTCTGCAGTGGAACCAGCATCTGCATCAGAGGCAAAGCTCTTGTTCTGAAATGGGGTAAGCAACACCAATTCCTCCTAACCCCATCCCTGTAATCAGGGCAAATCCCCAGCCTAAACAAGGTGGAGATAACAAACTGGTCCTTCAATTGGGACTTATTTGTGTACAAACAATGGTATCTTGCCTTTCTCGCAATCCACCTACAGCTTTTGCATACAAGGCACTCAAATCCTCCCCCAGTGAGGTTACTCCTGTCCTGAACTCAGGAGGAGGATGATCTCTCAGTGGCAGTTTTGACAGCTCCCACTTGGCTCCTGGTCACTAACTTGGAAATTCAAGAAAGAGTGAAACAAAATAAAATGAATGAAGCCGTCACGGTGTGTCCACAGCTGATTTAATACATAAAGGCCTGACCATGCAAATAGGAAGGCCACTAAGTAGTCCCAGTATGATAAGGTGTGGCTGTAAGATGGCTTTCCAAAAGTGTGAAAAGTGCAAAAACTGGCCACATGTCAAATCCTTACACATGAAATCCAGCCTTCATGTGAGGAGAGATGACAAGATTCAGTCATTTACCTTTTAACTGCTCTATACAAGCAAATCCTTTCCAACATTCCCAACTCTTCACATTGAAAAGAAGCTCTGGACAAAAAATCAGGAAGTCAAACTGTAGAAATCTCAAATGCACCATACATAAATATCTATTTTCCCCTCTCATAACTGTCATTCTTCCATTGGAACATTTCACTGGAACAAATGTAGAAACACACAGGTAGCCAGCTCATTAACATCCTATAACCCTAGAGTTTGCAAACACCAAATTAAAAAGGCAAGGCAGAAGGAACTACTGAAGCATGTATTTGCTGGATGCTGGGGGGTAGAGTCGTAAGGGAAACAGCTACAGCGAGTGGAAGAGTTATAAACTGTGCCTCAGTCACACATCCTGTCTGCCTCCCACATGCTCACAGAAAATATGGGAGTAAAGAGAGAAGGCAGAGTCATCAGGAGAGCACAACTATTGCTTCATGCAGGCACTGGGAAGCAGCAAGCCTTGCCCGAGGTGTTAACTCCAGTTCCTCTGCCACTGTTTATTCCAGGAGCACTGCTCATGTTTAACCCACATAGCTGGAGGTACCAGCATTACTGAACTGCAAAAGAACAAAGCTGCATGAAATCCAAATTCTCTGCCTTGCAATATTCTCCCCCTGTATCCTCCCTTCACCCAGCTCCCGCCCAGTTCAGTCCTCAGGAGCTCCAACACACATCTGAATGGCTGCCAGAGGAGGAAGTGAGCAGTTTCCACACACACATCACGCCACAATGTGGGAATTCAGGAAACAACACAAGAAAGGGGTTCCTAATAACTGTTCCAGCGTATCGAGCCAATTTATGCAATCACACAAAGGTCATAATAGCTGCGTTAAAAAGCACAAAAGATAAATGTCACAAAAGCAACTAGTTCAAAGCAGGAAAATAAATCTTGGGCTTAGGAAGTGTTTGGATGACCTGGAATTGCTCCACCTACAATTTTTTAAGAGGTTGTCCTTCACATTCTTTAAAATTCCTCCATCTTAAAGTTCCTCCCTCCAGGAATTGTTGTAACTCTGGTGCCCTTTGTCCCCAGCAGCTGGAGCTCAGGAAGCTGCTGGTATTATCCCTCCTGTGCAGAGACACCACCACTCAGTCCGGCTCCCAGTCTGCAGAGAGGGGCATAAATTAATTTCCATGGATCTCCGATCTCAGGCCAGTTTAGCATTTCTTTTCTTCTTGCACAAAAATAAACTGTTGGCAGGGCTCAGAAGTGCCATTTAGCTTTTGGGACCAGACAGTGCATCCCCACCACCACCAAAGCAGGGGTTCTTTGCCTACTCTGTAAATATGTTGTTGAGTGAAATAAGAACCCCACAGTAAATAGACAGTAATGTAAGAAATAGTAAAAAAGATTAAGAAGAGGATGAGCTTAGAGGACTAAGCCGAGGATGTTTAACCGGTGAGCAGGAGCAAGGATTAGGCATTTCTGAAAAGGGAGATTACATTTCTTGTCATAGAAGTCAAAGTCATAGAATCACAGAATGGTTTGGGTGGGAAGGGACCTTAAAGATCATCTCATTCCAACCCCCTGCCATGGGCAGGGACACCTTCCACTAGACCAGGTCGCTCAAAGCTCCATCCAACATCACCTTGAACACTTCCAGGTCAGTTTGAGAGATAGATTCATTGAAGCAAAAGAAGTAAGTGATCCAATACATTAAGGGATACAGACCAAAAAAACCCTAAAATATTGCAAAACCTGGGAAGAAGCACAAGAAATGTGTGGGGAAGGCACCAAGGTACAGCAGTGGTTTGTCCAAAGTCAGTTCAGCCTGGACTTGGAGACTCTCTGAGAGTCATGGGGACAGGCCCTGCCTTGCTCCCCACATGTACAGGGAGCTTGGACCTGCAGCACTGCAGCTTTTGCTGCAGTTTTACCACCTGGTTTTAACGCCCAGGACCTTCAGGGTGGCCATGGCCATTTTTAAGTCATATGCAGAGGATTTGGTGTTGCTGCTACATCAAGCCCTGAGCTATAAGAAAGCCCGAAAGGATCTGTCGGGTTCTGCCACCGGATACAGCTGGAGACCAGCTACGATTTCTGAAGAGAAACAGAATCAATCTGTCAGACACAAGACTGAGGCACAAATTATATGTAAACCCAGCTATCATTCACCAAGATGGCAATGACAGCTATTCACAGACCAACAGCACCAAGAAACTACTACCAGGAAATCTGACGTGCACAGAATCACTAGAAAAATTCTATTTCTCAAAACTCACAAGCAGGACTAGTTACACACTATGTATTCCTCTGGCCTTCACTAAGTAATCAACATGTCTTTCTACATAAGTGTATTATTTTACACATTTTATGTAATCCAACTTCACTGACCACATAACTTCTGGGAGGGAAATAACTGATACAGAAACTTTTGCATAGCCAAGTTAATATCCTGTCTATACTATGATTTACACTGTAACATAGATCCTGCTCATCTAAGGTTTTGCATGTGTGTGAAGATTTTTAAAAGTATGTCAGTTTGGGAGGTACCTCTAATGGAGTGTAACTCAAGTGCAGCATGGTTCCCGGGCTGAAGAAAGGGCCGGCACAGGAAGGGGGAGAAAAGGAACAGCTTACACAGTGAAATGTAATATTGAGGTCAGCAGTGACATGTCACCCATGAGGTGATTGATCAGGTACCACCTGTAAGGAGAATTATTCTAACTGCTGAACCTTGGCCTCTTTCTATGTAGAATTTCAAAAGAAAGACGTGTAACCAGGACAGTAATAAACAACTGCCAAGTATGGAAAAACAAATGTTTCAGCCTTGTCCTAAATGCATTCATACCCAGTGTCCTACAGCTACATCTACTTGGGGCCAAATGAGGGCAGCAGGGTTAGTCTGGACAAAGGGATTTCCCTACAAGACACTATTCTTCTCCCAGAGGGACCAGTAGGCCTTTAACTGATGTCTATTATTGTTAACAACCTGGATGCAGGCAAGCTGACCATCTGCCTGGCTTCTCTGCACTTCTGCCTCTCACATCTCCTTAAAAAGATGTCTCCTCAAAACCTGCTGAAATGAATGAAAATGATTCCTTCAGTTTCCAGGGGATTTGGATCAGAATGAACTGTAAGAGTAAGACATGGAGGTCAACACAGTATTTGCTTGTTCTCACTAACTAAAGAGTAAATGACATTACAAGAGAACAAGATCCACAGCAGGTTCTGCAGCAAAAAACAGACTTGATAATCCTGATATTGCAATGATCACAAAGGCTATGAGGGGACAAGCATGGTGGGCTTAAACCAAAAAACCTAATCTCTTCCAATTCTCAGGCCCTGTAATGGGGGAGCTGTATTAATAAATACCATGGGGATGGGGAGAGGAGGTGCTTTTTGATTTAAAGCTCTTGCAACTCATTTTTAATGCCGATGTCAGCAGCAGACCCAGAATTGAGAAACAAAAGAGGCCCAACCAACCATCTTTGGCTGGAAGCAAACTTCCATTGCCTGGAAAGTTTAAAGGTATGGCCTGAGTGGAACACTGAGTGCCATACACATGCTAGAGCACTACTTGCTGTAGGAGCAGGACCATCTTCCCCCATTACAGAGAAGCTGTATTGAAGAGTAAACAGCTTATTTTGAATGTGAAATTATAGAAGAGAAATGAAAGGAGAAATAATTTTATGTACAAAAAAGGACAAATGCATACACATAAAATGGATTAATTTCTGTTAAATAACTGCTCAAAAAAGTGGTAGTTACAATTTTTCTGAACACATAGTTGTGCTCCTACAAACAATCCTGTAGTAAGCCACAAAAATATTGATTATTAGAGACAGAAATATATCAAGTTACAGGTAATTAATTAACATTTCATTTTCACATAAATGAAAAACTAAAAATAGAATTATGGAACAAAGTCTAATTAGATTTTACAATTGATTTCAGAAGCTGCTGCTACATTTATAAGAGCACCAGCACTCTCTGCTGGTGATCTTTGTTCAATGAAAATGCTTTATGTTCTTCATATGAAATGCCATTTTTGTTTTAAATGGATGATTAATTAGATCCCTATCAATTTGGCAACCAGCAACTCTAGGAGCTAGTTACATTTTTGAAAACACCACAGTCATTACTAAGAACTGCACTTACTATGGGCAATCATCATTCACTGGAATAAATTTCACTGTCACAAATAAACATCTGATGTAAATGCTTCTCTCAGCAGAAGGCACTTCTGTGGTGCTTTCTGTAGCACAAAGACAAGCTGGTGTGAGAAATTCCCATGATGCCAAATCCCTTGGCTCCACCCCAACTTCGCATCAATTTTAGAGCTATGCCAAGAAAAACAGCTCTCCTTAAAAAAGTCCTAGTACAGCTCCAACATTTTCCCCAATGGAGTCACAGTGGAAATGCTGCTGCTTTAATCAAAGCAAACCTGCTCCCTGCCCTGTCTCTGTTCCTCCCTTTGCCAGGAACTTGGAAAAGCTTTGATTCCCCCTCCCAGAGATTTGTCCACCTCTGCTGGATTTACCTCACCACACCTGAGCCAGAGCCTGCACAGGGACAAACCCATCAGCAGCAACAAAATAAACCCAAAGCCAAGTACCCGAGCGACAGCTGTCCCAGTTCCCAAACTGGCTCACATCAGGCCTCAGCAAGATGCCTGGCAAACTGAATCCACATGGAGCTCATGGAAGTGTGGGAAACAAAAGAGATAATGTTAAGGAAAGGGTATTCATTAGCAAGGGGCTCAAGTTTCTTGGCTTTTGCCATCTCCTTTTTGCCAAAGGCCTTTTTTCAAGGTAGCTTTTTGTTCTTTAGTTTTGAATGTAGCTGTGGAAAGACATCATACTCCTTCTTAGTTAATGAACTAAAGCTCAGCACATATTGCATGGCTTAAACTAATTGTCTTTTTAATTCCCTGGAGGCAAGAAGGGAAAGCAATGTCAGAGATGGGATTTTTCTGCTGAACTACAGTGGGATTTGGATCAGTGCCTTACCTGTCAAAACTGATCTAAAGACCTCAGACGCCTCCACAAACATTCACTTACACTATAGTATTAAACACATAAAGAAATCCAACACTCACAAATAAAAATACAGGAGACTTCATAATGCAGCCCTATCAGCTTGAGTCAGAGTAAAGCCCTTACACAACTCTGCATAGCTGGGGCTGGACCTGCCATCCAAGGACCTCCCAGGATGTGCAGAGCACCCAGGAACTTGTTGTCAAGGATGGCCTCAAGTATTTGGGATGCTGAAGAGAGGCATTGGAATAGGGAGTCCCACTCATTCCCAGGAAGGGGCCCGAGGGCTCTGGTTTTCCACCTGAGGGGCACAGTCAGCCCTCTGAGCAGGTGGAGGTGCAGCCATGGCTGAATTACATGGTGTGGGAGCAAGAGCTTGCTTTGTACCCCTCCATCACGTGGGACACAGCAAATCCCCTGGTGCCCAGGGCCAGCATCCTGAAAGCAGCTCCGTATCTGGTAGGACATAAATACCTCAGGATTTGCTTCATTATGTCCCCACATATAAGCCAAATTTTGAAAATCTAACCTTTGCTTCTTCAGAAAAATCTGAATTTTGGTAATCCTGGGGCTTAGAGGGGAACTGATACACTGCTCAATCAAGAAAATGTAGCAATTAAGGTGATGCTCTGGAAAAAGCAGTTAAAATGGCAGCTCAGAAATTTGAAAGGCAGAGTCTATTTCACTGTTTCAGTCAGTAGATATCTGTGTATTAGTGAAGCAAGATACACAGCACTTTTGACTACTTTTCTTTATGAAGTAAAAATCAGGAAGAACAGCTCCTGAATTAGAGAAACTGCAGAAATGGCTCAGAGCTTCAAAGGAATACACACAGTGGTAAAAATAAGTGAGATTTTAGTCACTTATATGTGTCATAAGTCAAAGTCAGGAATAAATGTTTTGATGCATTCTGCTCCTGACAAATCTCAAATTTAGAAGAGCTTCACATCTGCTGAGAGTCCCCAGGAACTTTTTGAGCATTCAGGGATCAATGACACTTGGCAGAGTGGGACAGTGTGACAACCAAATGCCAAGCACAGCTCTAAAACATTGCATAAGGAATATTCCTGCCTAAGGGATCAGAGCAAGTTTCCTGTTGTAGAAAAGGATAAAAGGCTTAAAACCTGAAGTTTTCTACTTTTCAAGGGAGTTAATAATGTGGACATGTCAGCACCCAGCAAGAGATCACTGATCTACAAGGATGAGAAGATGCTCAAAGCCTTGAGAACCTGAGTAACTATAGGAAATTAACATGATTACTTTTTTTAATGTTATTAACTATACATGCTAGACTGCTCCTAAATATTCTCTTCCCACATTCCTACCCACACCTTTACCTCCATACCATAGGAATTCTGTCCCTTGATCATTAATGCAGACTCCTGAGCTTCAGACTTCAAAGCAATGCACACATAAGAGTCCCAGGCACAAGACTGGGATGACATCAAGCCTTCCCTGTGCAGGAACCTCCACCCTCTGTTTGACTTCACTGCACAAACACCTCCTTCTACCAGGACTAGGAAATCCAGGTGATTTACACACCTGTAGGATTTTCCACAGATTAAGTGGAACCCCATCCACCAAATTCCACAGAATAGAGGAACCAAATAGTGCTTCATCTCCTTCTGCCTTCCAAACACTGGTAAATGAAATGGGGGTGTCTCCTGGGGTAAGAGAAAGACATGAGCAAGGGAAGAAACCAAAGGCTTCACTGTGTGGACATGCACTTCTCCAGGAGCCCTCCCACAAGCCACATATGATAATGTTCTTAGGGAAATTGGTTCAACTGCAAAGCCTCACCCACACCACACAATCGTCACCTACAACAGTGATGGTTTAGTTTTATTCCTGATTTTTCTTTTATACTTTTCCTTCCTTTGTCCATTACTACTGTCTTGTGTTCTCACCCTTCCTCTTTCTGCTTCTCAAAATGTCTGCACTCCCTGCTTCCTCATTTCTGCAGGTTCTCCTCTGTCATCTGTAGCACATTTCCATTACTCAGAGCTCCAGTCACACCTCACGACTCAGAGCTTCCAGCATATGAGACTGAATTACAGTTAACACAATACAAGTGGAGAAACTACAGCACAAATATATCAAGATACAGGTTTCTCCAAGACCCTAAGGGACTTAGAGACTCAATTTATTGTAACTTGCAATCAGCATCCCTTTGAGTTACATTTGAAAATTACACCAGCATTCTCTGGCCAAGACTAAGCCCCATCAGGGTCAGGCAGAAAGGCAGTCTGGGCTTTTCCAGCTTTATTTGTAGCTGCTCTTATATCACAACTTTCAAGGAAATTACACACCACCAGACTAATACAGGTTCAGTTTCTTTAGTGGTAAGAAAGCTGCTACGGGTCATCAGATTCAAGGATTTCCATCTACAAGATGGTCTGAGCCTGCTCTGAGCTGTTAGACATTCAGTGGTACAGTGGGAGAAGCTCTTGCAGATACACACGCTTCAAAGTGCCTTCACCAGCCTCGTGATCCCTCAAAAACCCTGGGCTAAAGCAAAGGTAGATGGTAGATGGTGTTACAGAGGAATGATTTACTTACTGAGAAGGTAAAATGTAAAGCCAAACTCAGAAATTTCTACCTAATGAGAATGTTGTAATTAGGTCACTGCTGAACCACAAATCAGAGCAAAAACATTCCCACAGAATAACTAATATGTGAGAGTAGGTATTTGGAACGAGAACAAGGATTGCATCCATGTAGCCCTGCTGCTGAATTATGCAGATAAACAGCAGCCCTGAGACAGCCCTCTGCCAGTGGGACACACAGGTGTCGGGATACACAGATACAGTTTAGCAATCTACAACCTAAATTCCCAAACAGGAAAGTTCATGTCCAACTTTGATGAAATTTGACAAGGTGTTCAGAGCAACTTCCAGGGTCAGAATTCTATTTAGGTCATGAATGAACTGGATCCAGGCCACAACCTTCTTTGTATCTTCCAGACTCTGGTTTGAGCAATGCTTCTAATTTCCAAACCCTATTTCTGCTAAAAAATCCTACCAGTTGTATGTCCAATCCTGCTCAGCCAAGGCTGGATGGACATGTTGGTAAACATGAGACCTTTATTTAATGACAAGATAAGGGACTTCAACAGAACAGTCTCCAGACCTCTTTGGTCACTGAAACGCCCTGAACCCTCTCCCTCCCTGGGGTTCTGCACATGGAAGTACCTGTTGCTGGGTCAGGCAGGTCAGGAGAGGGAAGATTTGTGGGCTAATGAGATACTGTTCTCATCAGGGAGATTAGGTTACAAGGCCATGCCTTTCAACACTGCCTTCTTCAGTGTGGTAAGTGGGGATTTCTCTTAAATAGATTTACTCGAAATTATTTATGGCCTATATTATCTGCAGAGACTGCCTAAGTCTTAATAAGGATAATTTGAATAATCATATTTTTACCTCTCTTGTAAAGCCTTGCTGATTAGAAATGCTAAGGCAGGATTAGATGTTTAATGAAAAATTACCATTAAAAAGTGGAGTAAAAATGAAAAATGAACAAAAATGTATTTGCTAGTTTATACTGCATTAGGTCTGAACTGAGGATCATTTATCAGAGGTGACACCAAAAATTTTAACTGGAAAATTGAGGACTGGGGATCTTTTTGAGGCACCTCACAATGGGAGAGTGCAGCTGAGAATGGCACATACCAGATGCTGGGCCTGGATGTCGTGAGAAGTCCAAATAGCCCCCCAGGAGCCTGAAACGTGGAAGTGCTGGGCTGTTTCACCACATGCTGGAGAGCCGGTCAGTCCTTGGCTGGTTACAGCACCAAGAAAAAGCAACTGAGTGTTTGAGATGACACAAGTTCCTGTGTCCACCACAGCTCCCCCACACTAAAAATTTGGCTTTCCAGCACTCACCTTCCCCAAAAAGTAACCTGGAACTGAGGCAGCTGAGACTTGAGCTGCTTAGACCACGTGGCAAATGTCACGGTGACTTTGTGGCCCCACCCGACTCGGTGTGAGGAAAGGCACGATCCTTTACCCCGGGGGCAGAGCTCGGGGGAGCGGCAGGGACGGCAAAACCCTGAGCCTCGAGGGGCTGATGGGACCCCACTCTCCAACAAGGCACGGACACAACGGCAAAGTCTTTAACTCTGTCGGGGATTATCACCCTCGGACTGGCATTTTGTTTTTTCAGAGACCAAAGCAGGAGGATTTGGAGACGTTCCCGCCTAATTCAGAGCTTGGGCAGGTGCGGATGAGATCCTGTGGGTGTCTGAGGCCGGGACGAGTGAGGGAAGAGGAGGGCAGAGCAGGGACCATCTCTCGCAGCTGGGGCGGAGACCCTGGTCCGTGGGGAACAAAACATCTCCTGCACTATCTGGACTGGGAAAATGGACCTGGGAAGGGGCACGACGGCTCTGCGTTCCCTGAGCACCGACCCCGCCGTCCCCAGCACTGCCCGCCCCCAGCAGCCCCCACAGCCTCCCCTCGCCACCGGGGGTGCCCGCGGCGACCCCCCAAGGGCGTCCGTGGTCCCGGGGGCTGCGGGATGAGCCACAGAACCGCCCGGGAAGCAGGAGGAGATCTCAGTGAGGGCAGCGGAGAGACCCAGCTCCCCTTCCCCGCCTCGGGAGGACCGTCCGGGCGGTGCGAGGANTGCGGTGGCGGCCGGGAGCTGTAGTTCCTGCCCGCCCGCGGCCCTGGATCCGGGAGCCGCCGCCCGTGGCAGCCACGGCTTGGAGGAGGAATCTCGGCATCGGGTAGGTTGGAAAAGACCTCTGAGATCGTCAAGTCCAACCTGTGACCGATCACCTTACTGTCAACTAGACCAGGGGGACACATCCAGTCATTCCTTGGACAACTCCAGGGATGGGGACTCCACCACATGCAGCCCATTCCAAAGTTTAAGCACCCTTTCTATGAAGAAATTCCTCCTAATGTCCAACTCGAACCTCCCCCGGCACAGCCTGAGGCCGTTCCCTCTCCTCCTGTCCCTGTTCCCTGGGAGCAGAGCCCGACCCCGCCCGGCTCCATCCTCCTCCTCGCAGGGAGTTGCAGAGAATTCCAGGTGCCCCCTGAGCCTCCTTTTCTCCAGGCTGAGCCCCCCCAGCTCCCTCAGCCACTTCTCACAGGACTGACTCTCCAGCCCCTTCCTCAGCTCTGTTCCCTCCTCAGGACACGTTCCAGCCCCTCAATGTGCTTCCTGAGCTGAGCAGCCCAGAACTGGGCACAGGATCCGAGGTGCCTCAGTGGTGCCCAGCACAGAGGGACAATCATTTCTCTGCTCCTGCTGACCACACTAATCCTGATACAAGCCAGGATGCCATTGGCCTTCTTGGCCACCTGCCTTTACTGTCTCTTCCACAAATGTTTCTAACTAGCACCATTCCTTGCCCCAGAAAGACTCTCAAAAAAAGAAATAAAAATATAAAAGCCAAATTTATCAAAGATTCACGTCTAGAAAAGTTGCCAAATAATTTAGGAAGACCAGTGTGACTCCAGAAGATATAAAATTTAATATCTCTAGCTGCCTTAAGAATATCACTGCAACAGCCAGATACTAAAATGTATTAGCATTAGGCAAAGCTTAAAAAAAACCTGGAACCTGTCGTTCAAGTAATCGGCTGCTGGTCATCAACTGTACAGTTCTTGTGGTCATATGTGAAGTGTTTCATCCACTTTTATTTACAACCCAGAAAGCTGAGTATCTCTCCAGTCATGCAAGGTTTGCTGTGTTGAGCACACAGAACAGCACACAAAGCAAGCCATGTGGAAACAAAGGGACATTTCAGAGATGTCAGTAGGAAGCATCCAAAGTCAGGTGGAAAAATGCTTTTAATCACAGAGCATTGTTACTCCTTGCTGTATTTGATTACGGTTAGCTTTGTTTTGTTACTTTTGATGAAGAGAGGAAAAACCCTGCAGAGGTCGTGGCCACACACCAGCTTCCACTGTAAACACCCAGAAGGAAGAGATGGAGGAAAAGTCTGTTATTGCTCCATGGGAACGCAGCAGCACGGGGGTGTAAGAGTGACACAAAAATGGGCCGTGCTGTCACGAGGCCTTGTTTGCCAAAGCCAGACAAGGAGGATCTGTTACAAAACATGGTGGAGTGTTTGTTTTTGTAGTACTGAATTTCCAAAATCCATAGTCTTTTTGTGGCTGACAAGCTCTCCCCTTTCTTTGCCTCATTCCTGCAGCTGTCGGGGGTCTGCATCCCTGCCTGGAGAACAGAGTACAGCAGGCAAGCTCCTGGCAAAAATGTGCATCATTCATGTGCAAGCAGACAATGCTTGGGAGAGTTACAAAGGGGAGAAGGAAACCACAGCTTGCAGTCATTTACATTATTCCTAGTTTCTTTGCAGTAGTCCCTTTTAGCTTTAAAGTGTAACAGTTACATATTTCATACTTGCTTCAGCATTCCTGGGTTTTAATTTGCATCCCACCATGACCAAGTAAATCCTGCCAAAGAGGCAGTGTCTGTTGTAACACATGCCTTCGTTTTGTTTTGGTAATATTACACAGAAATTGCCTTAAAAGCATGGTCTGTGTTGTGGCCTGTTACTCACCTGAGATCCCCTCCATGGTTCATCCTGTCTGCTTTATACTGTGCAAAACCTCGTGGGAAGCAACACCACCCCTGCTGGGGAGTCACTAGGAATCCAAACAGGCTATTGCTGCTCCACACTTTTCTTGGATCCAGCAGGATCCAGCAGCAGCTCAGCTGCAGCACCACGTCTCCTGACAGCTCCTGGGAGCAGAGCTGACTGCCAACCTAATCCCAGCCCGAGGCTGGAGAAGCCCCAGGTTTGGTACAGAGCACCCTGTGCTCACCCCTGGCCCTGCAGCAAGGGCAGGAGCCCTGGAAATCCCAGCTGTAGCACTGGGACCAGCCAGGTGGGCTGTGCTCACAGTGCCTCTGGTTCTGGGACATGCTTAAGCCACTCACTGTCCCACTCTAGTTTTACAACACTACTTTCAGTCTTTTTAGGACCACAAACTTGAGCAAAGGCTCATTGCAACTCTTCATTGCAATGACTTCATTTTTACCTGCTTGTACTTTCACGATTTCCCCTGTATTGACATTAAATACACTAGTTGTCAGTTGCCTCCTGTGAGGCAATTCTCTAGGTGAGAAACACAAACTTGCCTTTTTTTATTTTCACTTCCCTTCCAACCAAGTTCCCTTTGAGGATGACAGGGTGCTTATAGATCCAGTGAACAAAAATATTTAGAAATATTATAATTAGTGCAAATAGAAAAATTAACTCCAATTCCTGATGCTAGAAAGAAAATATTTTAATCGTAAAATCTGAAAGAAGGACAACCTACAAACTGGGAGCACTTTAAATATGTTTATTCAGCAGCTACTACAATCAACCTCCAAAAAACTGGAGTCCCCTCTCATCTCTGAACCGTGTCAAGTGATGAAAATGCCTCTAAGATGGAAGCTGAACAGTGCACTCCTTTCTGAGATATATGTCTAACAGGGATTAATCTCTTTGAAAAGGCAAAATATAAATATATACACTCTAAATTCACAACAACAGTTTCAACTCACTAGGTTAATTCAAGTGGGACAACAGTGGACAAACCCACATCATGTAAACTGCAGTGAGGAAATGTCTGCTCTCTCCTCCTCCAAGCCTGTCCCGTTTCCATTCTGGGATGTGCCTCTCAGGGAGCTGGAACACAGAAGCTGAAGTGCTGCATCTCAGGGGCTGTGCACAGCACGGGGCGCGGGGCTCTGCTCTCTACACGTTGCTCAAGGCATCCACACCAGGAAGAACCTTCCCTGTGAGCAGTTAAAACACACCAAGAAAATTAAGAACCCCTCTGTGCTCAAACAATTAAGTTTTAGGCTTGTGACTACAACATTTAAGGATATAAAAAAAAAAGTAAATCAGCAATTATAGGTTGAAAATGCAAGAGTTTGGCACTACATACACCTCTGTTGCCAGCTGTGGTTCCATGGACACTGTTCCACACAGCGAGTCCTCACTGCAGCCCAAGGTCCCCGAGCACAGCTGTGCTCAGATGGCAGCAGAGCCATCAATCCTCCCTCAGCAGTAAGAGTACCTTTCTATCCAAGCCTCTGCTAGTGCACATCCAAACACCCAACATCTTTTTCCCCTAAATTTGATGGCAAACAGATTTTTGCTTGGATTTAGGGAGTTGCTGCATACTTCCTTCAATCCCTAGTGGCATGTAAATAGAATTCTGGAGTGTTTGGTGGGAATTTTAAGAATCAAGAAAAAAAGTCTCCTATGAGTCTCAAATTTTTACTGGGACTAAAACACCCAGGTCAAGATATTTACACGCTTCAATCCAACTGAGGGAGGCAAGGAATATGCCCATCTTTGAGCAGGAGGGCCCAGATTATTAAAGTGCAATGTTTTCTAAAGCATTTTTTAGCTTTTTGTCCCACTTTAATAATGAAGAGACACCATTCTGGTTTTATCTTTTTTCAGAAAACTGACCTAATGCACAAGCTTTGCAACAAGACTGAATTTTAACATTGTTCACCACTCACTGGTTTACTGAGTTTTTAGGGATTTTTTTCCCCCCTTTTTAATCTTCAGAAGCTTTTCTAATTAGCCAGACTTCCGTTACATTTAAAAATCACACACACAAACCCACATTTTGGGCCAAAACTTAGACAAGTTTGTCCTTTTGAATACACAGTATTTCCTTCAAGCCATCCGCATTCCTCCCCTTTCCCATCACTCCCTAGGCAACAGAAACAAAAGCTCTGTCTCCCATCTAACTGCTGCAAATAGCAGCTGCAGGGCAGTTTATTGCAGCTTCCTCTCCACAGAAGTTGACAGCATTAGATAATTTACACACTGCTAATTACCAGAGGAAATGAAAACTCGCTTAGAAAACGATGTAACTCACTAGAAGAAACCTGTCAATCCTCACCATTTTGAATTCCAAGTACCCTTGTGCAGGTTTGTCAGTGAGCACTAGAGGGCTCCCCAAAACCAGGGGATGCCAAACAAAGTACTGAAAAAACTTCAGGAGAATTCCAGACTATTCTGATGAGATTTCTCTGATGGAAACCAGGCATTTTAAACAGGCTGGTTACCACGTCCCAGGGGATCAGCTACAAAAGCCAGCCTGCTCTCAGTTTGGTTTTCTATTTCAGCATTTTTGTTTTCTGGAAGAGGCAGACTGCTGTTTGCAGGAATTGTCCATTTTCCTGCCTCTCTTCCTCTATGATGGCTACAAAAGAGCAGCAAAAGGAGCCTGTTGCTCCAAAGCTACATCCAACTCCACATGGTGGGACAGAGAAGATATTCACTGTTGTTGTACTTGACTACCAACACATGCTGGAGCACCCAGAACTCTGGATTGACTTATACAAGTGGAGATAAAAGAGCAGTTACCCTCCAGCAGCTCCAGGCTAGCACCACCTCCTGTGCTGACGTGGCTGACTTTATCCTCAGTGTTCCACTTGGCACAGCAAGTAGCTGTATCTCCACCACCTGTAGCACAAACAGAATCAGTAAGACACACCAGAAACTCAAATTTTGTTCACCTGACGTTCCACAGCCTTGCTATGAGCTGGTCCTGCTCACAAACACTCAGCATTAGTATGTGCAGCAGTTTTTAAAGCCCCATGCCCAAGATGAAGGAACAGATAAAAATGTGAGGAAGGGAAAAAAATTGCCAGCATGATGCTGGCAATCAGAAGCTTCCCTGGTGCATTTAGAAAGACAAGAACAAAAACAACTTCTTACCAATAATGGTGATGCAGCCTTTTCCAGTTACTTCTACAACTTTGTCCATCAGGGCTTTGGTTCCCTTGGCAAACTTGTCCCACTCAAAGACCCCAACTGGACCATTCCACACAATTTGCTTGGCCCTTCCCACAACTTCAACAAACTTCTTCACACTTTCAGGGCCGCAGTCCAGGCCCTAAGGCAAGTGAGAGAAGGCACAGATAGAGTGACTGCTGACCCTCACCTAACATCACCCCTGTCTAGCCAGGATCCTCAGTGGCTTCCCCCTCACCCTGGATCTGAAGCAAGAGTTTCTCTGTATACACTGACAGATTTGCCAGCAGCTGCTGCAGGACTGTGGAGTCTGGTGTGACACTTATCTTCCTAGTACCAAAAAGTTAATGTCAGATGCTTGGAGCCTTAGTTAGAAACCCTTGCCAACTCTACTTAAATTCCAAATAAAATGGATTCCAAATAAAGGGATTTCTACTGCAATCAGATCTGAAAGCTGTAGAGGTATTTTAATGTTTTAATCCAAATCTCAAAAAACTACTTTACACTTAGAAATTCAGGACAAACAATAAGGCTTCAATTTCATTAAACCAACAAACTCTATGCAGCTTGAGTGCCCTCAGAAACATTTGCCAAAGATCACAATTACTCTTTCTACTGCTTTAAGAGGAGACCTGCCCACCCCATTACTGCCTGTCCCTCCAGGCCCTTGCCCATTCAAACCTACCATCCAGCCAGCAGGGATGCCTGAAGCCACTGTGGCTTCCCCAGTCTGTGCATGCTCATCAAACTTGTCAGCAGTGATGAAGTCAACAGGCAGAGTAATCTTCACACCATTCTTCTCTGCCTTGGCCATCAGGTCCTTGACAATTTTTGATCCCTCTTCATCAAACAGAGAGTTGCCAATCTAGAGAAATTATTTGGGAAGAGAAAGGTGTTTGTTTAGCTCGTAGTCATTACAGAAGAGGACAGCAGCAGCCAAGCCCAACTGGTCAGACAGCAATTCTGGAATGTCTGTTTTCTTAAAGCATCCAATGAGACATGGGCAGTAATCTGAGTTTTGCAAAGGGATTTCCAAGTAACTTCTCAGTGCTCCCTGCTCTTATGGAGAGCCAAGGTAGCCAGTGGTCCACACCAGAACATATGGGGCATTCAGACCATCTTCTTTACTAGGAGTAGACACAGAATTGCTCTCTTCATACCTCCATGTTGTTGAGCACTTTGAGGAAGGTGAATGCCATTCCACCACCAATGATCATCTCATTGACCTTATCCAGCATGTTATTGATCAGCTGAATCTTATCCTGAACTTTGGCTCTGGCAAGAGAAAAAGGAAAACGAATTAATACTGTAGCCAGAAGTTCCTCAGACAAAACTTACTATCTACTAATCTTTAGCTAAGACAGCATGAAGCTTTATAAGGACTTCCTGGATCAAAGCTGAATTAATCAGCTGCTATTTGGTAATGGCAGTATGGTGACTGTGGCATGTCAAGGTTGTTCTGAGAGAATG
Organism: Calyptomena viridis; assembly: GCA_013390005.1. NCBI lineage: Eukaryota > Metazoa > Chordata > Aves > Passeriformes > Eurylaimidae > Calyptomena > Calyptomena viridis. The sequence goes on from WEIV01008308.1 coordinate 304,433, forward strand.
AACCAACAAAGGAATTGTTGGGAATGGGCAGAAAGGGAATTTAGCAAGTTAGCAGGCCAGCATCACACATCAACTTACCAGAGCCTTGTGCAACCCTCCATTTTTTTCTATTTAAATACAAACTTTGTTTGGCACTTTAGAGCCTGATTTCCCCCGACTGGCCAGCAAAGTTACTTCACCTGATGAAATACACCCCCCAGAGCTGCAGTCCTACCCTGGGCACACACACAGTGCGAATGGGCCGCAATGGGGAAACATTTCTGCACACAAAGCACAAGGTTTGCACCTTCCAGTCCCTTGGCACACCAGGTGCCAGGGCACAGCAGGGCCCAGCCAGCTACAGCAGGGCACTGTTGCACAACGCCAGGCTGTGTCAGCTTACAGAGTGCTGAGCCTGCAGCCTGTACCCTGAACCAGGGAGGAAAGGTCACTGACAATGTCTCAGGGCCATCATGTGGGTCTAACTGCTCTCCTGTCTCATCTGTACAACAAGCTGCTGTGGACTGTCTCAGTCTGGAAAATGCAAGAGTTGAAGAGATGATGAGCAGACCCTGATCATGTCATCTCAGGAGCAGACATGGTCAGGTAGCTCCTCTCTAATGCACATCTTACAGAGATCTCCAAATCTCAACTGTGGGTGTAAAAGGAAAGCATTTGTTTGAACCAAGACATTTCTTACAGAGCAGTTAGACAAATACGGAGTCACTATGTTCTTGAGTCTTACCCTCCAAGGATTGCCAAAAAGGGTCTCTCTGGACTCTCTAGAGCCTTGGCAAAATAATCCAGTTCTTTCTTCATCAGGAAGCCAGCAGCCTTCTGAGGCAGATTGACACCTACCATGGAGCTGCAGAATAAAAGAGGACAGGAAAAATTTTCTATCAGTACAGGTGCAAACACTCCCATGTTTCACAGCATAACAAACCAAATCCTTTAGTCAGCTGCAGAAATGACAACAGCTACTACCTCCATGAAAACACAGGGGCTTTGCCTTCCTAGTTTGATAAGATGACTGTACATGCTTACTTTCTGAGACTGGTGTTGTACAGAAATATTGATATGCAAGACATTTATAGTGTCGGCTAGTGATTCCAAATGCTGAAAGACAAGTAAGCATAGCAAGAGCAGAGATTTCTTCTTCCAAGACAACCACTACAGTTTGCAAGTACACCTATCTAAACACACTCCAGGAGACTAATCACTCTGGAGCAATCACCTTTTGGAAAAGATGTCTGTGGCAATTGCAGGACAATTTACACAAGCCCTAAGCAAGTAATTTTTACATCTTTGAAGTCTAAAAAGTCAATGCAAGTCTTAAGCTCTTGTTTCACCTGTCTCCTGTTCCCAGAAAAACATGAAAGAGCATACACTGATGACAACTACCTCCACTAAATCCATTACACAGGAACACACACAGCACAGTGGTAGTGGGATAAGCCCAAAAGGAAGACAAAACTCCTTGGGGGGGAAGCTGTCTGTCCTTCCATGGCAGACATGGCTCTGCAGTTCTGCCTGTGGAAGGGAAATGGGTACACACCTGTGAGCTCGGTGGGCAGTTCCAAAAGCATCATTGACATAGATATCTCCCAGTTTGGAAAGAGAGGCTCTAAAACCATCCACCTTTGCAGCATCAGCCTTAATCTAAAAAGAGAATGAAGGACAAGTTTGTACACTGAGAGTTGTCGAAGTCAGCAACCAGACTCATAAACCCAAAGAAAAGAAAGGTCAACTGAAGGAACTCATCAGTTCATCCAGGGGGTCACTGCATTTCATACACTCTTTCCCTGTCCAGCAGAAGCAACCAAAAGGTTTGAATTGTTTAAATTCCAAGTTAAACTCCCTGAGACTGCTACTACAGGCCTGAGGACTGTTCCCACTTCAAGTTTCCATTCCATCAACAAAACAGGAATGAACTGCAACACTACCAACCTTTCAGTGTCTCTCTCCAACAGATTTCCAGTTCTGTGTGGTGAACACAGGTAACACAGGAAGGGTGTGAAGAGACAAGGGAATGCTGAAATCAGACTAAATTAAGTCATGTTTGATTACTGAATAAAGAAAGCACGGTCTCCAAGTGCCACAGGTAAAAGGATGAGTTCCTGAAGGACTGATTTAGCAACTGCAATGAGGATGAACTGATAAACAGCCTGACAAATAGCCTGCACACTGTAACAGGCCACAGTGAAAGCAGTCAACTTTAGAAACCTGGAGATAAGTGTAGTGTGTAATGGGCAACAAGAGATGTAAATCTGTTACGAGACTTTTTCTCTGTTCTCCAAGCATTCCATCAAATCCTCACGGGATTGCTTATGCTGCTCAGTTTTCCTTCCCACCACAAAGAGACAGCAGAGCTCACTTGGACAGCAAGTGACTGCCTAGACCTAGTTACAGCCACTTGCTCTTGGGGAACAGCCCAGACTGGCAGCCAGGCCATCACTCTCCAAGTGCTTTTCTGCCCTATCAGCTGTGTACACATCCAGCTAAATCACCTGGGAACTACAGAAATGCACAAAACCAAGGGACCATTTCCCACGTGAAGCCTCTGCCAGCACCCAGATGTGACAACACGAAGATGATGGTAGGAAGGCACTACAATATATGGCAGGTGGGTTCAGCACAGCTTTAGGTGCCCTTTGTAGCACAGCTTGAGCAGGAGACAAGCCAAAGGAACTACACAGATTTTAGAACAATGCTGATGACTGCTCCTTCACTCAGTAAACTGCCTGCCTTTACACAGAGACTAAGTGCTCCAGTACCATCTGTGAGCAGAGCACAAGAGGCTCTGACTGAAGGAACCACTACCACTCCATCTGCTTTGGAAGGCCACAGTTTCAGCACCAGTTAGTAACCTGCAGTCTTGTATTGCACCACTGTGTCCATGGCACTGATGAGAAGCAGGTCTGTCAACAGCACGTCTCTTGTGCCCAATGCAGTGTTTGCTTCCCTGTGCACACATCCAGCTAAATCACCTGGGAACTACAGAAATGCACAAAACCAAGGGATCATTTCCAAAGAAAAATTAATTCTGGCCCCACTCTTCTCCCTGCCACCATACTGGCTTGCAGTGGCACACAGTTCCAGCAGTGAATAATTCCAGACTTAATCACTTCTTGCCATCTGCACAGGCTCACTAACTCTCTGGGCTGCTTTCCTAAGGTACAGGATTCCTGTGTCAGCCCATAAAGGGCACCACTCCATGTCACATTCCACTCCATGTACTCAATCTGAACGGAGCCAAGGCTTGTGTAAAGCTGACAGGGTCACCATTGCTCAGAAAAGCAGCTGTCTGCAGCAAGCACCCTTCCTTGACCTTCAACAAAATGTCAGGGTGCAAAGCAGCCTGGTTCTAGGCAACTACTCCTAAGAGCTGACAGGCTTAGAGAAGGGTCTGATAATCCCTGTGCTGCAGAACGTTTAAATGTTACATTAAAGTATTAGTCAAATAACTAAGAAAGAAGCATCATTCCTATAGGCCTAGGGGCAATAAATTATCTTCAACAGACCTTGGTTTTCATCTTAAACATCCAAAAATAAAGTCTAACAAGTGGCAATCAGTTTCCTGCACTATTTTGTTCCTTTTTCCTTTTTTTACAGACTACACAACCTTTGACAGCGTCATCTATAGCCTTTCACTTAAGCTGTTTCATCTTGGAAATTCAATGCATTCTACTTTTGCACAGCACTGGGACACACTGAGCTAAAGATCTCCAACATCCTTCCACGAGGAAATTCATCATCAGTTTTATGACAGGCTGCTGGCTCCTTGTCAATCTGCAGCAAAGGAAGTGGTAAGACCAGAGCAGGCACACAGCAAAGCCAGACTTGAAGTTTCACCTTGTTCCCTGAAGCATCCTTCCCTTTCCCTTCTTCTTCTACATGGAATCGGAGGTTCTCTAGCAGGATGACTGAGCCACCAGCAGGATTAGCACAGGCCTTCTCCACCTCAGGGCCAACACAATCCTTCAGGAATAAGACCTCCCTGAAAACACAAGATAGACACTGTCACCTCACCAGTGACTCTTCCTGCTGTAAAGGAAAATATCTGGGTCCACTGGCAAGGAGGGCCCGATGCACACCAGCCTGTTCCACTTTACCTGCCCAAGAGTGCCTTGAGCTCCACAGCTACTGGGGCCAAGGAGAACTTATCAGGCATGGGAACACCGTCCGGGCGACCCAGGTGACTCATGAGAACCACTGACTTGGCTCCATGGTCCAAGCAGTGCTTGATGGTAGGAACAGCAGCCTTGATTCTGTAATGGCACACAAGAACAAATTTAAAAGGATTCAAGTAGTTTACCAGGCAAGCAGACTAGAACTACTTACAAAAGAGCCCTGGGAATTGTCCCTCAAAAATGACAAAAGAAATGGAGCACAAGAGCTGGGCAGAACAATTCTTTAAGAAAGCATCAACAAAATTCTCCATCCCAGCCTGTTTTCCAATCTTTCACTGCTATTTCCAAATGATGTAGGACACAGAAATAAAATGTACTTTGTAATCTGAATTCTGCTGATTGCTCAGCTGTCATAAGAATTACCAGAACAAACTTGATCATTACCAGGCTTCCTGGATTAGTCTGCACCAACAGAGAAATGATGGCAATGTTGGGCAGTGAGCACATCATCATAAAACTGGCACCTGTCTGCAAGTGCAGACAAGCAGGGCAAGACATCTGGTATCACTGTTTCTAAACGAGTCTTTGTGTGCTGCACTGCAACAATTATTCTAAAGTAATCCAACAAGGTAACACAGCCCAAGGGTAACCAGGAGCCACAAAGTCTTCTGGATATTAACAATTTCACACAGACAAAGGGACATGGCTGTGAAACAGTCATAACCAACTCTATTTATGAAGTTTAGGATTTGTACAAATAACAGACTTTTTCCATATGCTTTCCACAGCAGCTATGGTGAGCAGCAGCCTTGTAGTTTAGTGTCGTCTGTTAATAGTTGCAGAGGGTTTAATTAACAATTGTAGGACTTTCTCTGAGACACCTTTAATTTTCTGGCATAGGCAGTGGCAGCTTAATCACAGTAATGTTCCAGGTACTGGCTGAAGTCAGAGAGCAGGCAGATTTTGGGGCCTCCATTCGGGATGGAAATTATGGCTCACCTCTGATTGTTGGTTATTTTGTGATCCTTCATTGGAACATTGAAATCAACCCTAAAAAAAAAAAAAACAGAATTAGAATTGAATATTTAACAAATTCATTTTACAATGAGTGAGGGAACCTGCCTGTAAAGGTTCTGGCTAGAAAAGCAATGTTAAAATTAGGGTAGGATGTTTAGCTCTGCCTTGCAATCAAGTTCCCTTTTGAAATCAGTGTGTTATCAGCCATTTCTGCTTGTGATAAAAAAACACAAATGGAGAACACTGCTGGAATGACTCAGTAAAGCTGGGCCACAAATACATCCTAAGGCTCAGGACCACAGTTGCAGTGGTGCTGAGCAGGAAATAAAACTGAGATTTAACCTTTTATTTATAAACAGCATCATCTCAGATTCTTGAGGAGCTTCCAAGGGAAAGGTAGTGAACAATGACAAGTGACCTTGTGTTCCTTAATGATAATAAAATACTTGTTTGGACCACTGTGGCAAGCAGGCAGTTCAAGGAAGCATTAATTTCTGTCCTCTGCAGCTCTAATCTCTCTGCAGCCGAGTGCTGTGGCTTAGCACATTCTCCCCGGAAGACCTGACTTGGATCTAGAGGTAACTTCCTCAGTCGTGCCAGGGGAAGGGAGGAGTTTCATCAGCCATTTCTCGCTGCCATCCCTTGTGCCCATGTGCAGGAAGCTGCGTTGCGTAACGGCAGAGGCAGAAATGGCTCCGAGCTCCACAAGGGAACACCCAGGACTGTAACAGCGTATCCGAGCGAGGACGGTCAGTGCGCTACTACAGTTCATCTTTCCCTCCTTCTAGACATTAAAGAGCCACCGAATTCAGTAAGTTGCATGAACGGATTCTCTCGCAGCACATTCGGCACATCAAACAAATGGGAAGATGGAGAAAAGCTGCCAGCAAAACAGGAGTAGCTAAGCAGAAAGAAATTGAACTGGCAGCCCCAGAGCATAGTGGGCTGATTCTAGAAACGGAAAAGCACCACTACCGTGCCATTATCCTAGAAGGAGAGAATAAAAGAACAGTTTGTTTTACAGCCATCACCAGTACAAAAGAAAGACCCAGCCCAGCCTTCTTCCCCATGCAGACCATCGAAATCCGAGCTCCCCTTTCTCCTCTACATTCCAAACTTCTCCTGAAGCTTCAGCATTAGGACCAGAAGCTAAGCAGGGTGTGAGTGTGCCAAAATTACGACGAACGGGAGCAGAAAGAGGCATCGATTTTAGTACATGGTGACTCGTTTCAGAGAGATGAGATGCAGGCAGAAAACAGCAGGCCTGGCAGGTCGCCTGCTGTGTTTGAGTAGCCCCTCACAGAATTGCAGAGGTAGATTTGTGCATTAATTATCGGAGACTTTGAGCGGGCAAACCCAACCCATCCTCTGCCAAGGCACACTTGCTCTCTGTAACATGACCCAGAAAAGCAAAAGAATAGTCAGACGGGGAAAAAAACCCTCAGGTGCTACGGAGATAAAAATTTCTTTTGTTGTACCAGATTTAGGAAGCATATGGAAATCCTGAGCAAACTTCTTCAATATCCGCTACAGGGGCTCGTTTCTGGTAATCAAATTTCTAGGGAACTATTTGAAAATAAGTGGCTCTTACAGAGACAAGATAAAAAGAGAAAGTTGTCCAATAGACTACAGGTAAAAGAAATTATACTTTTGCGCTCTCTGCCTACTGACAGAGGGGTTAACAGACACGTAGTAGCCACATTACAGTGACCTTCAAAAAACTGTAATAAAAGTATTTTGAGCAGGATGTATCACGATGTACCGTGGTGCCCTTATCTACCAGGATTTGGCAGCAATTCCAACATTAAGCTTTCAGGCCGCGATAAATAAGCCGTGAATTCCTATTTTAGTCTTTTAGGCAAGAAGCACCGAATACCTGCGATGGTGTCCCATCTCTGGAAGTGTTCAAGGCCAGGTTAGACGATGCTTGGAACACCTGGTTTAGAGGAAGGTGTCCCCGACTATCGCAGGGGGATAGAACGAGGTGAGTTTTAAGGTCTCTTCCAACCCAAAAAGGGTGGAACGAGATGTCTACCCTTTAAGGTCCCTTCCAAACCAGGCTGTGATTCGACTCCTGCTGCAAAAAACTGAATTATTAGCGGTATTTGGGTAGTTGGACAGGGCCATATCTTCACTCTCTTATTGCAATGCTTTTTTAACTTGTAGTAAGGAAAGAAAGTCTAGGAAGTAAGCTCTTTTGAGGCAATTCTCCCGAATATAAGCACGGCAGTGCGGCTGGATTCCCCCTCGGGCTTTCTGTGGCCGACACACGTGCGAGCAAGTGCTCCGCGGCGGCCGGGCCGGGCCAGGCCGGGCCGGGCTTTACACCCTGCCACATGGTGGCATGAGCTAAGGGATGCAGGAGCCTCTCTCACACGCGACGAAAGAAAAAAAAAACAAAACCAAAACCCCACAGATCGCAACGTGCCGGGCTCGGGTTGTCTGAGGACACCCGCCCGGCCCCAGTGTGGGGATGGGGCAGAGGGGCCCTCGGAAGACGCACATTCCTCCCACAAAGCCTCACCTCATGACTACCCGCTTGCCCTTCACGTCCACCTTGTCCAGAGTCAGCTTGTTGGAGAGAGACATGATTGCTGCCGGCCCGACTGCCCCGCTCCCGTCCCGCTCCGNTAGAGCTGCCTGCCCGTCAGCGGGTCCCCGCCTCGCGCGGGCCCCGGTCACGTCCCGCACGCAGCCGCCGCTCCCTGAGGGGAAGCGCGCGCTGAGCGCCCGAATGAACAGTTGTGCTATAAATGTCGTGTAAAAGTGGCCGGTTGGTGGGAGTCCTTCAGGTGAAGGGCACGCACCTCCGCAAAGGAGCCATAGGCCTGGGGCGTCGCCTCTAACGGACGGACAAAACCTGGGATATTTTTTAAGTGACTTATATAAATACTTCTCGAGACAACTGGGGAAAAAACAACGGGCTTTTTGTGTAACAGCACCGTGGTTTCATAGAATCGCAGAATGGTTCGGGTCTGAAGGGACCTTAAAGCTCATCCCATTCCACCCCCTGCCATGGGGACACCTCCCACTATCCCAGGTAGCTCCAACCTGCCCTTGGACACTTCCAGGGATGGGGCAGCCACAGCTGCTCTGGGCACCCTGTGCCAGGGCCTCCCCACCCTCAGGGAAAAGTTTTTTTCTAATATCCCATCCGTACTCTCTGTCAGTGTGAAGTCATTTCCCCTTGTCCAGTCACTCCAGATCCTTGTTCAAAGTCCCTCTCCATCTTTTCTGTAGGCTCCCTTCAGGTACTGGAAAGTCACAATTCTCCAGGCTGAACCTTCCCAATTCTCTCAGCCTTTCCTCATAGCAGAGATGCTCTGTCCTTCTAATCAGCTCTGTGGCCTTCTCTGGCCTTGCTCCAACAGTCCTTCCTATGCTGGGACCCCAGAGGTGAATACAGCACTAACCCTGCCCTCTGTCAGTCCAAAGCCATTCCCCATTGTCCTGCCATTCCATACCCTCGCAGCAGGTTTGTGAGTGCTGTAAAGAATCACCTGCCTCAACATACGTGCAGCCTCTAACGCAGTGCAGAGGGTTGTGCACTGGGTGACAATAGCACAGTGGAATGGACTATACTGGGTGAAAAAGGAGCTCATGATCTTTTGTCTTTTACCCATAGGATAGGTCTTTCTGTTTGCTGACAGGGTTATTTTTCTGCCACGCTCACAAAATGTACAGATAGTGCTGAGAAAATGGTGGTAGTGAGCTGAGTGCCTGACAAAATCGGTTCTCTGCTGACAGAAAGGCCAAAGGCAGAGGAACAGTCCCCAAAAGGCCAGCCAAGTGCAGGCAAAAGGAGTGCTGTGCCCAGTTCTGGGCTGCTCGGCTCAGGAAGCACATTGAGGGGCTGGAACGTGTCCTGAGGAGGGAACAGAGCTGAGGAAGGGGCTGGAGAGTCAGTCCTGTGAGAAGTGGCTGAGGGAGCTGGGGGGGCTCAGCCTGGAGAGAAGGAGGCTCAGGGGGCACCTGGAATTCTCTGCAACTCCCGGCGAGGAGGAGGATGGAGCCGGGCGGGGTCGGGCTCTGCTCCCAGGGAACAGGGACAGGAGGAGAGGGAACGGCCTCAGGCTGTGCCGGGGGAGGTTCGAGTTGGACATTCGGAGGAATTTCTTCATAGAAAGGGTGCTAAAACTTTGGAATGTGGTGGAGTCCCCATCCCTGGAGGTGTCCAAGGAATGACTGGATGTGTCACCCTGGTCTAGTTGACAGTAAGGTGATCGGTCACAGGTTGGACTTGACGATCCCAGAGGTCTTTTCCAACCTACCCAATTCTGAGATTCAAACAAGTGTGCACTGACAAGAAATTAGATACAAAGATACATAGAGAGACAGATTAATGTGTTGCTCACACGGGGGTGAAGGCACCCAGCCTGTATGGCTCTGGGACAGAAGGGTGGGAGTCTCCTGCCACAAGACTTGTCAGAAGGCTTGGATCAGCCTGGGTGGGCCTTCAAGACATGGTGGAGATGTCAGTTCACTCAAGTGATGTGCCAATCCCAACAGTAACAAATGCTGAAATACACAAGTGGGAACTGACACATGATGTGAAATCACTTACCAGGTGGTCACCTATTAGGATGGAGGAGACCAGGAAACATCACCTTAGTTTGTCAGTATGTGTCACCACAACTTATTATCTATTGCTATAAATCATACAATCAGTGCTCAAACCAAATTAGGTCCAGTAATAGTCTCAATATCGACGGCAGAGTAAATCTGGGGTGTACCCAGTGGTCCCTCCTGTGATGTAGCAAACCAGCCCTGACCTTGCAATCGCCAGGTGGGTCCTTGTAACCTGGAGAACCTGGAGAGCACCCAGTGTCACCCACAGGCAGGAAGTGTGGGTGCTATTACAGCTCCACCAAGGCCCAAGAGTCAAATCCTAAACTAGTCCTGGATCCAGCCTTCCCAGCAGCTTGATAGCATTCCACCTTTGGATCCTCTTCCAGGGTTTGTTCAGCAGAAGAGCTCTTGGGAGCAGGGATCATCTGCACATGAGCACAGCTGCCCAGAGCACACGTGACAGCAGGTGAACACTCCAGCAGGGGAAACAAGGAGAGGTTCTCCAGATCCACGGGAGCTGTAACTATTTAACTGTTCTGAAATTAATCCATTTCCTTCTCCCTGTTCTACTTTGTGCTGTGCTGTTTTCTCCAAAGGCAAAGGTTAAATTTCTGGATGCTGACTCAGAAAGGAAAGCTTCCCAGCTGCAGTCCACAAGCCAGTCCTTGCAGCACCTAGTGCTCTCCCTGCTAAATGGATGCATTCATTAGTTCAAGGCTTTGTTTTCAAAAAACTTGCATGTCACCTCCTAGGGGTAAAAGGCATGGAGCAGAAATGTCACAGTGTGTGGCAAAAACACAGTGACTTGAGCAGCCACATTTACAGATGTAGGACAGCTGTGTGCCACAGCTGGCTGAGCAGAGGGAACAGCAGGACACAGGTAGATGTGGGTGTTCAGGCCTAAAGGACTAAGCAGGCCATAAATAAAAGTAAATCAATCAAAACGACCAAGAATACTCCACTCAAGAGGACTAACTCTGCTAGAACTGTGTACACCCAGTCAGTTAGAAAAGTATTAGATAAGAAGTCTGTAGTAATCTTGGTGGACTTATAAAGATCATGGTCTGGCAGAACTGCAGCTGTAGCTCATTCAGTGGACTCTGGTTTTATCCTTGCTTACTTTTTCTCCTTTTTTTTTTGTGAAGAACATGAGGTAGGGGAATAGGGAGGATGTCACATGAAAACTTGCAGTGACATAACATAATTCCAGATGCCAAGGCACCTGAGTTTGCATGTTATAAAGAAGTTACAAAGAAAGGGGAAAGTAATACAGACACACATTTGAGACTCAAAGTTCATTTCCACTCTTGAGTTACCTATCTGTCCTTCCCTCCTGTTGTGAAATATTTAGAATATACTGCAAATATTTAAAGAAAAAAGCCCATGTAAACAGTTCCAACCCCATACTTTTAAATTAACCAATGCAGCAAAGCCAGGAGAGCAAAGGGCTGGTAATGAAAAACCCAGGGGTCTCAGGTTAGACCTGTGACCATCCTGGGAAGTCATTCCTAGGAATATGAAGCAGCAGCTGTACTTTAGACTTGCATATCCCTGGCCTGTGTTATCCTGGCAGCTTTGTTTAGCCAAAAGGAACAGGTTTAGACAGACCAGGCTTTGCTGCACTGGGGTGCAGCACTGTCTCATTATATGAGACAAACTGGAGTGCTGTGGTTTGGAGACCAGTAATCTGCATCTGCATCTGTGTTGTGTGATCTGGGCCACAGAAGTGTCCTGCTTTCATAATCTGCAGTCTAAAACTGCAGTCTAAGCTTCCACTTAAAAACAGGCTGCAGCACAAGGTCTGTTGTCTTTTCTCCTTGCAGTAGTGTAATATTCAAGCACAGGGATCTTGTAGGAAAGGTAATATTCTTGAGAGAGAAAAAGATGGAAGCAGTTCGGGAGGGAGGCTGTGAAATAGCTATTTTTTCCCCCCAAATGCTAATTCTCAGCCTTCTATGGCCAGATTTCAGAAACAGAGCATCCCTGAAGGAATCTGGAGCAAGACCGTTTATATTAAAAGGATGTTACACACATATCACTATTTCAGTATGGGGATTTAATACCACAGTTTAAAAAAAATGTATTTTTAAATATTATTAAAATGTATTATTTTAATATTATTTAAGACCTCTCAATTTGTAATAGAGGTTTTCTTGGATAACCAAAGCTGAGGCTGTTTGAGGCATTCATTTTGATATTCATTATCATAGTCCTCTCATCAGTCTTAGTGCACATTTCTCTATCGTGATGCATCAGTTCCTGTCCCTTGGTTTAGCTCTTCAATAGTGCCTATTTAAAAATGGGTAACAAATTAATCTAACACTAATCACAAGCTAATGAAGGGCCAAATCCCCAGTGAGACCCTCCAGCAGCTTTGCCATTGAGCTGTGCTTTTGGCGAACAGAATAACCCAGGGGGTGGAGTGGTTTGGGGCACCTGCCCCCTGCCTGCTCCCCACTGGATGGAGCCCCAGCACCATCCTAGCACCCCTGGGACTCAGGAATTTCTGAACACGTGTCATTTCTGGAGTTTTTAAGAAGCAGGGCCCTCCAGAGGAAGGTAAGCAAAGGCTCACTAGAAACCTTAATGCTCCACCAATATTTCGCTGTGGTTTCACAGTGCCTCAAAGTGCAAGGGAAGGATTTTTTCTACACTCAGAATTCCTCCCCAACACTCTGCCGGGTGCTTTTTGTGTGCCCTTTCCCTACTTCAAGTTACCTGATTTACCTTATTATGACTAAATATTTCTTTATTTGTGTCTGCTTTAAACTTTGGGACCTACAAGTCTGGTTTGCTAATTTGTCATTCTCATTTGGGTTCCCAGCCACCAAGCACTGAAGAAATAAGAAGATTGTGTCTTTTCCTTCTCACTTTCTCTCCTACCTCCTTAACAAGGCAAGTTCTCACAGCACAAGCCAAAGTTCGGGTGTTCCAGTGCAGGCTGTGAGGTGACACCCCACTGGAAAGCCATCCCAGCACCCAGTGACAGAGGAGACAAGGGGAAGCACCAACCAGTTCTGCTTGGCTTTTGTCTCCTGAAACTAGCCATGAAAAAAGGCACTTTTGGAGCTTCTGCTCCTTTCTGAGAGAGGAGGTGTCTGCATCCACTCTGCATCCACTGGGAATATCTACTGTGGTCACCCCTGTGAGTCTCTGCACCTGCCTGGAACTCCTGCCTGGAACTCCAGCATTTTACTGGAAGAGATCAGCCAGCTGTGGCTCTGTGGAGTCAGCTAAGACAGAGGAGTTACAAGGATTTGTGACAGTGTGCATGCACAGTGTTAGCTTTCACCTTTTTATCCTAAATAAACGCTGGAGTTACCTGCCCAGGTAGGGCCTCTGCCTCTGTGTGTGATCGTAAGCACTGGGAGCATTGCCAGGCAGGAGCATTGCCAGGCAGGAGCATTGGGATTTAAGGACAAATTAGGCCAAAATACGAAGATTTGTAGCCCCAAACTGACTGCTGCTCTGGAGAAGTTTACGTGAATACAAATCCTGTATGTTCTCACCAGCTCTGGCTTTGTCTGGGTTTTGCAATCCTTCCCTGCTCTTCCTTTTAATGATCTGTTGGGATAAGGAGTTGGAGCAGCCAATCTGGGACTGTGAGACAAACTGCCTGGAAAATGGGCACAGTTCTGAGAGAATAAAGGTGTGCATGTCCTGGCTGCTCCCCTCACCTGCCCAGTGCCAGCACACAGCCCCATTTCTACCACCTGCAGAGACAAAGGGCTTCAGGGCTGTCCAAGGACGAAACTGAGTGAAGCGTTCAACCAAAAATGCTGAAGAATCCTCCTCTGTGTCTCTTTTTACTGTGTCTGTGTTTGTATGTGCAGTTCTCCAACTCTCCTTAAAAATTTATTTTAGAGATGTGTTTGATGGGATACAAACAGCCCAATCACACCTTGTCAGCAGTTCTCCTTCATGGCTGATCAGACACGATACAAAGTCACAACTACTACTTCAATTATCCAGTTAACTGGAAGGAAAAAAAAGGCCTAACATTGGCAGTAGCACAGCTCTGGTCTCAAGTCAGATGCTGAGTTTGGAATCAGAGCCTGACCTTAAGGGCTTGTCAAACTGTTCTGCAGAGATGTGCTCTACAAATATTACTTAGAAAAAGGAGAAAGAAAATGAAAAAACACCTTAAAAGATGATGTAGCCATAGTGAAATGAAGCATCTAGGCAGTGGTTAAATAAGCCATGCAGGTGATGTGTGCTGGTAAAATGGATTCTGTTAAGCCTGAAAACATGATGTTTGAAGCAGCAGCTGCAGAAGCTCCAGTATTAACCCATGGAGCTGCTGGCTATGACAGGCTGCAGGAACACAGTGGTTGTGCTTCTCTAGTGCCCAAGAAAAGAAGTTTTCAGCTACCACTAATCCTACTATTATCTACAATAGCATTTTCCACCAGAGACCTAGAGGCTGGTATTTGTTCCACTGATTTTGTAGAGTGTAGAATGAACCTATACTTGATCCAAATAATTTAACCTTTCTCTTTTTTCCCAACAAAACAGTGATATGGAATGGCAGAGCTCTGTGACCACTCCCAAGTGCCCTCTGCCACCAAAGGATGGGAGGCAGGTGAGAGGCTGCTCAACTAAACACCTGTATGAGCTAAAGTGAAACTGAAATCAGCGGCTTGTAACCGAATTTAGTCTGGGACAACTCAAAGTTTTCAAATATCATTCACTCGTCAGATTTCAGGAAAGAAGAGGCACTTTAAAATTCCAGGGGAGTCTTAATAATTTCTAGTTGTATATTAAACTTGATGTTTCTTGAATCACAATGGTGTATGTTGGCCAGATGAATGCAGAGATTTTTGTATCACACATTGTCTCCAGGAACATTTCCCACAGGATTTGGGGCCTTCTGGCTACTTAATGAACCTGTGAGTTTTTGGTGTTCTTTTGGTTAGTTGGTCTTAACAAAAAAATACAGGTTGTACGAATAAAACGTTTCAATGAATCCAGATCAGGTTCCTACAGGTTTATCAGAGCTTTTCCCTGAAACTCTGGAACCCTCAGCTGAGATATTCTCAAGATGCTGGTATGTCAGTTTGGTGAGTTTTGTTTCAGACACGTTGTGCAGCTTCACATCAGGGTGACGTGGTGCTTGGCAGGGATTGTATCTGTCCTGCTCAGGGACAGAAGCCCAAGGCTGCAGACCAAGATGCTTTTGACCCACTTCACTAAACAGTCTGCTGTAAAACTGTGGCTGGATAGATATTAAAAACAATTTAAAAGATTTTTTTAATGCAGTCAGAGCTGAAATAGAACCATTCAGTTTGAAACAAGAAGGTTCACACACTCTCTTAACCCAAAATAACTCAAGGCCAAAATTAAACAATCCCAAATATTTTGGTTACTATTTCTGTATTTCCAAAACACCAGTGCTAAAACTGGAGGTTTCCACACCTGTTGGGGCACACTAGGCCAAAGAGACAGTCCAAGGGGGTGAAATTACAGGGTTGTATCTTAATGGAAAGCAAAATTTTCCATCTTGGAAAGGCTTGGATACAAACTTGGTCTTCTACACACAGCAGAGCTGGTGAGCACAGACTCCTTCTGCCTAAAACAAGTGGTCAGCAAATGTGTCTGTAGAGCCTGTGGGATCTCCCCTGCCTTGCTCAGTTAGAAGCAGCCTCAGGCATCCACCTCCCCATTCCCACTCCCCAAGCACGGAGTCATCTCAGAGAGAGGAGACACAAAGGGAGGTCTTCAGCACTCAGCATCACACCAAAACCTTCCCCCAGTCAGAGCAGTGATGGGCAGAGATGAGCTGATGGTCCAGGGGAAAGTGGAGTTGTGTGGGACCCTGGCCTAAGCAATGTCCAAAAGAATCAAACAGGAATTCTTTTTCTGGCCTTGCAAAAATGGCACCACTAACCTGGGCCCCTCTACTTGGGAACACACACAAGGCAGGGTAGAATGGACTGAGCAGAGGGGTTTTTTATGTTTTTTTGTTTGGTTGTTGGTTTTGTTTGGGGTTTTTAAATGAAGACAAGAAAACAGCTCAAAAGAGTATGGGAGTTAAAATGCTTGAGAGCTGCTTCTAGAAAACTCAAAAATATAAGGTAAGACCTGTTCAGGCTTCTCCCCTTTCTTCTATCCTGACAAATTGAAGGTATAAAGCCCCTGGAGCTGTGCTGGGTTCCCAGAGCAGGCAGGACCTCTCCTGCCATGGTCAGTGGGGAGCTGAGAGGGGTGAGAGTTCAGGGGAGTGCTGGGCTTTGCACATTTGTGCTGCACTGACCCAAATGCCCACCCTGGGCTGGCAGCTCATCTCCAGGGGAGGGGCACAGACACACTCACACAGGGCACCTTCTTTGGGACACAGAGCTGCACTTCAGCCCAACTGATTCCCACTGAGAGAACCAACCAAAACCTGGGGAGTTTCATCCTAAGGCAAGAAAGCACCAGTTTACTGTGAGGGTGACTGACCAAAGCTCGTGGAGATGCTGTAAAACCTCAGTCCTGGCTCCCCTGCTGTGACTCCAGGACCTCCAGCAGCCTCTTCCAGGCTCAGCTTCTCCTCCTTTCCGTAGCACAGAGATGCTCCTACAGGATGATCATTCCATAATTTCCCAACACCACAAAGGCTCAGTGTTTGCTCAAGGCCGTGTTCAGCAGAGCTGGAAACACACATAACCCCCAATCCGTGGCCTTCTGCTGAGCAAGCAAAAAATCTTTAAAGGAGATCACAGACCATGATTTAAACCAGCCTTCGGATTTTACACTTTTATTACACAGCTTATAATTGCCATTATAATAATGGAGGCACAGTGTCAAAAGAATAGGAAGCATGAGACAACATGTTTCTAGATGCAAAAAACTGTAACAGCCCTACATGAACATTCCACACCAACATTCACTTCTTCATTCTTCATAGAAAAATTGAATAAAAAATTCTCACGTTTAAAACATTTTGTTGGAAGTTCTAAGCAAAAGAATAGGCAGAGTTTTTAATAAATAAAAACATTTGCTTGCTTCCATTGCGTTGTCACCTTCACATTCTTTTTTTGAATAAAATTTCAAGTGTTTTAAACTCTTTTAGAAGTTTAAGTTTGGTAAGATTCAAAGAGCAACTTTTAAAGTCTGAAGCACATATACATTTTTATTAAATAGAACACAGCTTTTATAAATAGCTAGACACAGAAAACAATAAAATAGACAAAGGAGTAATACAATTTTGTTTGTAACTGTGTGTTTCCAAGTGATATTTTAAATTTTTGAATCCAAACTGTCTCCAACAGGAATAAACCTACAACATTTACCTAAAACATTTACATTGGGGAAAACATTATCCAACATTATTCCACTTGCACAGTACATTCAAACTGAAAGACATTTTGGTTTTCCAACATAAAGCACCTTGTTGTGATATTTTAATCATAAGATAAACATTGTGGAAGTCATTAGCACACCTTTGGGGAGTGTTGGACAACCTGCTTTCAAAGATCTGGACTGAATTTATCTCAACCACCTTGCCCCCAACCACCCTTGGGCTTAGTTATTTCCTCTCCTCAGAGTCTGATCCTCGGGCTGTCCCTGTCAGTTGTTCCCACATCCCTCCCAGCCAGCATTTACTGTTCCTCATTCCCTGATAATCAGCTCTGCATATCATTAAGTATCCTGGTTTGGAAAAGGAGCCTCGTTTTGTTGTAACAGTAACCCTGTGTAACCCTGGTTTCACAGAAAATGGTAAACCTGGAAAAGCATCTGTTTGGGGAAAGAGTTGGAGATAAAGGCAGCAATTTGTTGTAAACATTCAACCTACATACAATTTGGACAACAAAAGGTTGAAGGCAAAGTGCTCTAAAAACATACTTGGAAATAGTTTAACAAGCTCTTCATGCTGCATTACCTGCCAACCAGGGGTTCAGCCCTGAATCACCTCCCTGTTCCCTGCAGTGAGGGCACGAGGTGTCATTTCCACGCCACACACTCCAACCCAGCACGTGCAGCAGGGAAAGTCCCCCTGGAGCAGTGGCTGAGAGCACCCACAGCACAACCAGAACCAGGTAACCACTTCCCTTTCCCCTGCAGAATTGTGCAAGAACACCACCGAGGAGGAGGGTGGATAAACAAGGAAACTGAAATCTTTGGAGACAGTTTGCATGATGGAGAAGCACTAAAGCCCCTCATACCACGACCAAACAGCTTCTGGGTAACAACCTGCCTTGTAAGAACAGCTCTGCTGCTGCAAACTGAGAACACCTCATGGAATGGCTTTGCAGTGATGTATCTCAGCAGGTAACAACACTACATATTACATACAGCTATAATCTAATTTATAAAAATACTCTATATTTAGTAGAGACATGAAACTCCTAAATCCTGAAACAGAAATATTTTGTTTCTTAAACTATTGGACAACACATGATGTTGTTCTCCTCACTGCAATGCAAACACACTGATTTACTGACAACACAGCCACAGCACAGCTCTTCTGCTCTCGCACAACGGGACTTTTCTGGTAGTTCTCAGATAATGCAAAAGCTGTTTACTCGTGACTTTTTACATACACAATCTATGTCCTGACACCAGGCTTCAAGTTAAAAACCAGAACATTATAGAGCTCTCTTTATCATACACTGAACTGAGTGTTTCTCCTCTACAAGCACAACTGGAACACGTTGACACCATGGACTTCACAATGAAATCAACATTACTGAACCCAGCCACTGCTGCCAGTGGCCACCTCAGCAATGAAGGTGAGGAGCAAGGTTCAGTGAGTAACAAACAGGTAACCAGTGAGGAACACTCACATTTCTCACCAAGAAGGTTTTTAGTATTAATGATTTCATGATCAAAACCTGCATTTGGATATTGCAGTTCAGTAACAAATAAGAACTGTATTAATTCACAAAGCCTGGATCTGAACAGTCCAAGGGAGGTTTGGACCATCCCTAGTATACAAACACTTATCTTTATGAGCAAAGATTGAACTGTAAAGATTTTAAAGGCAGTCTGTGTGACAAACTCTCCTGGTTCATTTAAGGAGTGCCAGTACACTGGAGGTGAGCAGTAACTACACTGCCTTCCCAGATCTCCATACTTTGGCTAACACATCACACTGCATTCAGATGTTGTGGAGTTTTTGGTGTAGAAGAGGCTGGGAATGAGCAAACCTCCCAACCCAGTCAACCCTCAATCAGACAGTCCCAGCAGCAGGAGTGTCCCAGGGCACGATGTGCAGAGCTCAGTGTGGGTGTGACCCCAAACCTCTGTCTGTGCCATGCAGGGACCTGGATCACACAGGGAGATGATGTGAAGCTCGGAGTGTGAAAAGCTGAAACCAGCTGTTTATAAAAAGAAAAGGCATTTGAGAGGAACCATTCCTGGCAGAAGGCAGGCTATGGAAATGGGGGGTCCAGAAAGTCTAAGTAAGGCACATCTCTCTGCAAACAGAACCTTCAGATTTTGCAGATGAGGTAATTCACAATTTCTTAACACAGTACTGGACTTGACTATGCATAAAGTAGCCTGGTATAAGGCTGGGAGATAACTTTCTGGTTCCTTAGTTTCCTTTACTGTATTTTGACAATTTGCCAAAATAAATGCTGTATTGCAAGCTTCATGGAATGGGAACACAGTCCTGTTTGTGAGCATCAAAGCCCTGCACCAGATTTTTTGATAAGTCTAGATTAAAAAACCAAAAAAGACCCTGGAAAGTCACGGCAGAAACTACCTCTACACTGAAGAATAAACACATCTGAAAGACCTCCACAAGGATCTGTACATGCACAGAACTCACAACAGCTGTTTTGGTTGTGTTTTTTTTCTTTGTTTTGCCTCAGTGGGGGTGGGGGGAGAGTGTTCAAGTCTTTTATAACGCTGTGTCATCCTCCTCTCCAAAATCCCCCACCAGAAGAGAATGCTTGTCTGGCTCACTGAGGACTAAGCTGTTCACTGAGCGCTTGTCTGAGAAGAAAGAGTTTATAGAGGCTCTGCTGTAATTGAGGATTTGGTCCATCAAGCTCAGTTTAGGAGAGCCAGGCCCAGTCTCATCGATTCCAACGTGGACACTGATCTCTGAGGGGCTCTTGTGCCTCATCTGCCCACGGGCCCGGAACTCCAGTTTCTCTGAACTTGGTTTCCGGTACCTAAGGAAGGGAAAAAAAATAACAACACCTCTCAGGTAAAATATGGATAAAACTCACCTATGTGCTATGATCATGCACAAGCCAGAGCCATTTATAACTTGATTGACAAAGTTTCTCACAAATATACAAAGGCCACTGAGGAATTTTCCATTCTGAACACCCTTCTGATTTGTACACCCTTCTTCACATTAGAAATGGCATTTTTAAACACTACAGTCTCCTGAGCACAGACCTGCCTGAACTGCTCCTCAAAAGGCTCTGAAATCTCTCATAGTGCCACGTTTATCTTCTGCCACTCGAAGTGAAAGACCTGAGCTTCAAATCCAAATCACAAACCACAAGACCATCGCTACTCACATCTTTAAGAGCAGAGAAGAAAGCACAACAGAGACAGAGGAGGCAGCCATTGCTGCAGATCCCATCCAGGGCTGCAAAACCAAACCAACGGGCAGGAAGACACCTAGAAAAATCAAACAGCAGGAAGTTCACAGCAGGAACAGTGCATTATTCACATATTAGCACATATAACGTCACATGAACTGTCTAGTTTTAATTGTACTTCAATGTATTAATAAATAGGATTTTAGTTTAAATGACATTTAATACCTAATATGAATAGAAGACAATATACATAATATGTAAAATAGATATATATATAATATATATAATAATATATATATAATAGAACATAATATGTTCTATCTCAGCTGGAACCTCAGGTGAATACACACCTGGGCATGTCACTTGCAGAGTCTAAAACTCAGAGGTGGCATATCCTGCCCCCCATGCAGCAAACTGCTTGTTCACAGGGTCAGGCTCATTCAATAAACCTTTTATCTTGAAGTTATTTTGATGTGCTGAGCACATCCAAAGTAGCCACAGTGTGGGAGGAGGAAGCTCACAAATATTCCACTGCAACGTCCCCAGGCAGAGAACTCTGCCCTTACCAACAGCCAAGAAATAAAGAAAATGGAAACTCTCCCACACACCAGTAAATCACTGCAATCTTCTACACTGAGCCCAAGCTTATTAGTGCAGGGAAACAGTGAAATACCTGCAGCTATGGGAACTCCAATGAGATTATAAATCAGAGCAAAGACGAAGTTGATCCGAATCCTCTTCACAGTTTTCCTTGATAAATCTATGCTTGCCACCACATCCATCAAGTCATCCTGCAAGTCAAGGTACTCATTGGAGAAGCCAGAGAGGAAAAAACACACCCATGTAGCGTCTTCATACTCCTGGTTGAAAGCTAAGTACCACACACCAGATGTAACAGACTGTATAGGAAGTGTAGGCTGCTCTAATCTGTCTGCAGAGCTCACACAGTCAGTGCCAATCTTATTCCAGATGTCACCATAATCCAAGTAATATACACAGCACCTCAGAGTACAGCTCCAAACACTGACCCCAATCTCTGTCTGGGTGTTGTTACTGTGTAGGAAGAAGTGACTGTAACACTGGAGGTGCTGTGGTACAAATACAATCTATGTTTGCCAAAGATCAGGTCACTTTTTTTGCCTTTGCCCACTCTCAAACTTCATTTACCCCAAAGTGTGCAGTACCCAGAAAACTGGGAAGTTCCCTTCACAGGATAATCCCCACTACACTAAACAAACTTGCTGAAGACACTCTGCTCCAGTGCTCCTGGTTTATGGAGGTTGCACACCTCAGCAGTGATTGGCATCCTTCAGGACATCCTGGCCCTTCTGGCCCTGCCTGTCAGCTCACTTCAGTGAAGCAGTTTTATTTCTTACCCTAATGAGAACCACATCAGCTGCCTCGATGGCCACGTCGGTGCCGGTGCCGATAGCAATCCCCACGCTGGCCATGGCGAGGGCTGGGGAGTCGTTGATGCCGTCCCCAACCATGGCCACCCGCTTCCCCTCGTCCTGCAGCTGCTTCACTTTGGCCACTTTGTGGGACGGAAGAACCTCTGCAAAAACTTTGGTGATGCCAACCTGGGGAGGGAGAAAGGACACAACTGTGCTGCAGCTTTTATAGCAGCCATTAAAGCTTCTGCCTGGTATAATGTGACTGAGAAGAGTGAAACCCATGAAACTCATGAGCTAAAGACCAAACCCACCTGATGTGAAATCAGCCCTGAATTTGCAGTTGACACTGCTTCCACTCAAAAAGGCTTCTTGCATTCCCCCCTTATTCCAAATTTTTTTACATTACCATCTTTCACAAGAGACCAGTTTTATGCCAGCCACCAGCAGTATCACCATGGCTCCAGAAGCTTCCTGTTGTAAGCAGCTTTCAACTGGGCCACAGGAGCACCAGCTCACCTGAGAGGCGATGGATCGTGCTGTTTTGCTGTTGTCACCAGTCATGAGGACAACTTCTAACCCCATGCTCTTCAAAGTGTACACTGCCAGCTCAGCCTCTGGCTTCACAGTATCAGCAATAGCTATCAAGCCACAGAGCACTCCTAAAAACAGAAAGTGTTTGCAATAAAGATCTTTATTGCTTTAGGAGAGAAAAAAAAGTAACTTCTTTCCCCCCCAGTAAGACCAGTTCCAGAAACAGTAACATCTACAGTAAAAAGTAGAATGAGAATAGGTATCAGGGCAGCAAGGTTTAAAACAATACAGAACATGGACTACGCAAACAGAATGAAAAAAATTCCTATTTTCTCCTTTCCCCCCCTTTGCTGTCTTTGCATTCTGTGCTCATGCCCAACTCTCCTGTTAGCTAAGGCAGGATAAGGTCTCTCTCGCAGGAAAGTGCTGTAAGACTAGTTAATGATCTCTTTTCATCCCGTTATTCTGCCTCAGGTATAACTGCTATGGCATCACTACTTACTAATTTCTATTTATGTGATATTTTACATGATATTTAGTGACAAATCAAGCTCAGAACAAAGAAGCAGCACTGAATTTACCATCCACAGCTGCCAGAACAGCCGTGCGGCCTCTCCGCTCGTGTTCCATCATGGCTTTATCCACCTCACTTCTCACAAGGAGGCCATTTCTAGTCATCCATTCCCGGTTCCCAATGAGAACAGAGTATTTCTGAGCAGTCACAGTAGCTGAAGGAAGACAATACAATCCTGCTATCATATGGATTAACCAGGGAGCTTCCCTTCAGCTCCAGGTTCTCCCCGTGTGCACTGAAATTGCATTGCAGACAATCCAAACTGAAATAAACCTTTCTTAAAACTTCCTGCCCTACCAAACTCCTCATGTGTTTTTGACAGAGAGACACCAACAGCTCTTCAGTGCTGGGTGGTTACTGTGTCAGAGGACCAAAAATCACAGGTCAGAGGGCAGTAAAGGACCAAAGTTCCCTTCTTAGCCCTTCTAATTTCTATGCAACAGGACAATGTAGTTGAAAGAGATCTAACAATGAATTCTTGAGTGAAAACTACTCAGTCATGCAAATAGACATAATTTTGGTGAGCAAGTGGTAACTTGGAATAAAGTAAAGCCAGAGAGAGCGGACAAGACAACTTCTGTGTGAATTTCCAGTCCCATATTCAACATGTAACTTGAAATTGTATTTAATTTAGATGTTCTGAGTGACGTGTGAGCACAAAATAAACTAAAGACAAACTAAATAATGTGTGCCTGTGTACCTAGTTCTTCAAGGTAAAAATAAGTCACCTCACTCTTGAGGATCCTAAAGACACAAAAGCAAATTTCCCCATTTTATCCACTAGACCAGAATTAACTTACTTGGTAGTGTAGCATCTATAATCAAAGCAGGCTGCACTGATTCCTCTGTACTTTCCTCAATTTTCAAAAGAGTTGCATTTTTAATATTATTTTCTTCAACCATTCTATTTTTCCTGTAGAGTAATGCTTCAATATTGGTCACTTTACAACTGATGCCACAGCCTGGAACTACCTGAAAATCTGTACATGTCCCAAGGGTTTCCAAGTCCAGTTCCTAGAGAAAAATGGATGGAAACAGGAAATCTTTAAATATACAAAAACATGTTGCATTTACAAAGCCCACAAAATAAAGTGCAGTCAAACAAACAGGAAGAGGAAAATAATCAATCATCAAAATCTGAGTGCCCATCTAACATGGTATGAAGTGACCTAATGTGGCCCCACAATTTTCAGCTTTCCCAATTAAATACAGCAATGACTTCACATGTATGAATGGTCTCGTGTTATTTATGAAGTGCTGCAAGAGAGGTTCTTTCATAATTCAAACTGCTCTTCCACTGCATAACTAACTCACCTTTTTGCAGTATTTGGTTATTGCTGCTCCAAGAGGGTGCTCACTGTTACTCTCTGCAGTCCCCACTATGGCCAGCAGTTTATGTTGAGGTAGTTGTTTACCCTCCACCAGGAACTTCACCTGCATCACTTCAGGAGTCCCGTGGGTGATGGTCCCCGTTTTGTCAAATACAACCACCTTCACCTGCAGCAAAACAGGAACGTTTTAGTCAATGAACCAAACTTTAAGGTACAGATCCCTTGGAAAACCACCCACTTCAACCAAACTGACTAACACAGAGTGATGACACAACACTTAGTGACACCCCGACGTATGTGGAACGATCCTGGAGGGTCCCTTCCAACTGGGGACACTCCACGATCTCCTCCAACTGCGGCTGGCAAACGGCCCCCGAGCCGAGGCTGGCAAACGGCCCCCGAGCCGAGGCTGGCAAACGGCCCCCGAGCCGAGGCTGGCAAACGGCCCCCGAGCCGAGGCTGGCAAACGGCCCCCGAGCCGAGGCTGGCAAACGGCCCCCGAGCCGAGGCTGGCAAACGGCCCCCGAGCCGAGGCTGGCAAACGGCCCCCGAGCCGAGGCTGGCAAACGGCCCCCGAGCCGAGGCTGGCAAACGGCCCCCGAGCCCAGGCTGGCACGTCCTGGCAGCCATGAGGCCAGTGCTCACCTTGTGTGCCATCTCCAGGGGCTCCCCGCCCTTGATGAGGATGCCGTGCTGGGCCCCCACGCCGGTGCCCACCATGACGGCGGTGGGGGTGGCCAGGCCCAGGGAGCAGGGACAGGCGATGCACAGCACCGTGATGGAGGCCTGGAAGGCGAAGCGGAGGATCACCTCGGCTGGGGAAATGCTCCTGCTGTAGCCCTGGGGACGGGAGTTCGTTTGTGAGAGAACACACAACACGCTCAACTACGTTTGGCCTTGGATGTCAGAAAAATCTGCAAATTTAATCAGCTGAAGTATTAATATTAAAACTAAAGCACAGGCGAATTATGCAAAAGCACAGAGTAATGATTAAATTCATGATTAATTAACCAAGTTCTGTTCTTTACTGCCTATACCCATGACTGTCCTATAAATAAAACATTTTCCTAAACAAGGTACCACATGTCATAACTTTCACCTCCAAATGTAATAATTTATAGATATTGATACTTTATCAACAATATATACAGTAAGGGGAAAAAACCCACAGGTATGCTATGAGACTTGCTTTCCTGGAAACTAATAAATTCAAAATCAGAAATAGTCTTGAATCAAGAAACTTGTGATTTAAGCAGCCCTTAAGTCCACACTGGGATCCTGATCCTCATCTGGCATCTGTAATGAAGATGAATTCCACTGATGCTCCAGATGAATTTACACAGAAGTAGATGCAGAATTAGAACTTGTGACACGACGGAAGTGATGGATGGTGGGAAATTTTTGATGTTTAATATTTACTTGTTTTAATCACCTTTTTTTTAATATTAACTTTCAGGAGTTGATTAATTACTGTGGATTCTTCTTTAAGTATAAATGCAGGAGTGATACAGTGTAAAAAAAATACATAATGTAAAAAACGTAGTAAGAAGAACAATAATAATCAGCAACTTCCTGTAAGGACAATTCAGAAAGGGAACCATTGCAATCTAACAGACTCGTAGACTATTCATTAAATATTTCAGGAGTTGAAGGAGATTACTTACCAGAAAATATTTTTCCACTATTTCAAAATCCACAAACCCAATTATAATCCAGGCAAGGAGGGTAACCACAGAGACAGCCACAATAAAAGGAACAAAGTAGCCACTAAGTTTGTCTGCAAATTGCTGGATGGGAGCCTGGGAAGGAGAAACACGTCACTCAGCAGCATCATGTTGAGTCCCTTCTGTGCCTTCAGACACAGCCACAGCTGCTACTGCAGCACACTTGGCTTGCCACACTTCATAATTACAGACAGACTTGGCACAGGAGACCGTATCAGAGCCCTTATTCAGCAAGATCCTTCCTTATGCAGCTGCAGTCCAAATCTAAACAGCCTCAGCCACTCCTCAACTCATCCACTCCTGTGGATACTGATGCCTCATGTGAATTTGATAATACTCTACCTTTGAGGTCTGGGCCTCCTCCACCAGTTTAACAATCTGGGAAAGAGTGGTATCGGCGCCAACGTGGGTTGCTGAGATGAGCAGTGAGCCGTTCTGGTTGATGGAACCTGCAATAACTGTATTGCCAGGCTTTTTAGTCACAGGCATCGCTTCACCTGCGGGAATGGCAACAAAGACACAGCACTGCTGACAAAGGCACCTCTGCAGCAGCTACCAACCCCTGCCACAGTCAGAACATCAGCTTCATTTCCCCTTCCTCAGATTTGCTTAAAGAAAAACACTTTGACACTTGCAGGAAGCAAACACTCACCTGTGATGAGAGATTCATCTACCATGGAGTGTCCTTCGATAACACGACCATCCACTGGGAACTTGCCTCCTGGGACCACCCTGACAATGTCACCTCGTTGAACCAGTTCCACATCAACCTGCTCTTCACTGGAATGATGCAAATGTTTTTAGTAAGAGATTGTAACTGAAGTGACCTGGGCAAAAGGAGCTGTCACTACACACAAAGCACAATCCCACTGGTTGACATAAGTAATGCATACAAAAGCCATCAGAAAAAAGGCCATTTTTAAGAGGACTATGACTATTTTATAATAATTTTATTTATTTCCAGTTAAGAAAATCCACTCATTTACTTATCACAGCAAAAATCAAGCACTAAAACAACAAATCCATAAACCAAATCAGAGCAGCGTTAATACATCTGGATTTTAACATTTTTATCTACCAGTAAATCTGAAGTTATTGCCTTCATAGTTCTCTAGAATGGCAACATTTGTCTGTGAATTAAGCGTCTTAACAGCAAAAAAGGAACGACAGAAAAGCAAATGACAAAGCAAGATACCTTAAAAGAACGTTATCAGGGCCCAAGGTAACAATAGTAGCTTCAGTAGCTTGTAATGAAATTAGTCTTGCCAGGGCTTCTGAGGTTTTACCCTAGAATAATAATTTTCATATTTTTCTGACTATACTATTAAAAAAAAAAAAAAAGCTGGGTAAATGACAACTGAAGGAGTTGCAATTTACCCTATTAAAGAAATACAAACTGATATAAAGTCATTTCATATTTTTACTAGTTCAGTTACTAAAGCTGATTTTATGGCACAGAACAAACCTAACAAAGCTTTTTCATGGGATTTTTTTAAAGGTACCCAACATTCTGGCATGATTCTTAGTCTTGCAGTTGTAGCTATCCTGGATTTGTATTTTCCTTACCTTTGCCACGTGCTCCAGCCACCGGCCCAGTGAGATGAACACGAACAGCATCGGGGGGGTGTCAAAGAACGTGACAGGGTTTACTTTTGCTTTCTCAGCCATTGCAACCAGGAGAATAACTAAAGAGTAGAGGAAGGCAATGGAGGTGGCCAACACAACGAGCACGTCCATGTTTGCAGTGCTGTGTTTCAGGGCTCTGTATGCCTGGATGTAGAAGTGCCACCCTCCAAACACCTGCAATGGAGCGTATTTTACACAGCAGCATTTCCAGACACGTTTGATTTGTGTTATTTGCCTTCTCCACCTCTTCTTGAGCAAAATCCCAGCTCTAACCAAGGGCTATGATCTCTTCCACAGCACTGTCAGGTATTCCCACCTCCTCCCCATGTCCACCCTGTGTGCCTCAGCAGCTGCTCACGTGCTTTTTGGGAGCCCAGCACCTGTACACTCACTGCCCTGCCCATGACAGTCCCCAGCACCAATTCTTTTGGCAACAGCACAAGCACATAACAACCTCAAAAGCATCCTGCATTAGCATAATTATATTCACTTTTCAAATTTAATGCCTTCATCGCCTTCCAGTTTGAGTGTTTAAGCCCAACAAGCCAGGAGTGTCATAATCCCACTTACCTGTACAGGGACACAGAGTAAAAATGACAGAAAATTCATAACAGACAGTCCTGGTAGGAGCTGGTATTCCAGGACCATGGAGGAGTGAAGGGCCTCCCTCTCCTCACTGCTCAGGTTCTGATGCACATGAGCATCCGAAAGCTGACTGTCCATCACCATCATGTAAATCATCAGCCCCATGACAGGGACACAGAAAACGAAGCTCACGACAAAAGACCTTTTCCATCTCAGATTTGAAAAGAGAAAAAATAGAAAAACAACTTGTATTGCAGTAAAGTGCTGAAGAATGTTTTAAGCAGCAACTCTGCACAGTCACCAAAAAACCCCATAAATTTACTGTTGATTAAAAAAGAAGAATCAAAGATATTTACAGAATCTAAGTATGTTCAAGAATACTCACTGCCTGATTTCCTGTTTGTGATCCAGATGACTAGCAGACCTATCCTTTTTAACTAAGGAAGTAGTGAAACCTAAATCCTAAGGAAGAAAAAGCATAATTAAAAAAGAGAACAGTTGGTTTTAAAATACATTTTGTGCTCAGTTATTGCCAGATTACTGGTAGAGTGCCAGTCTTACCTTTGATCTACTTTATTATTCCTGATACGATTGTTACTATTGTTTAGTTACCTTGCAAAAAGAGAGAAGCAATCTGATGTAAAAACCAACCTTTCTACAATAAAATGCTATTCTAAAATGTGGATTTCCAAAATAGTTATTACTGAAACATAAATGCAGAGAAATTGAGTGAGAGAGCTAAGAGACTTATTGCACCTCTCAACTGCTACAGTATTTTATTTTTAAATAAATGTGCTTTACTTTTCTACAAACCTATAGCTGCTATCTCCAACTCTACCAAAGCCTGGCTTTCATAGTATTTGTTTAAAAGTTCAGGCAAAGTTGTAACAGAGCATTTCTGAGCCAGAACACACATATTAGATGCAAAGACATGCACTAAGAAAGAGGATGGAAGAAGAGGGACATATTTTCTGCTTTAATAGCCTTCCCTTCCATTTCTGGGGTGTGCAACTCTTCAGAGGACACTGGGTATTTTATGAGACTTGGTGTCTACGTGAAACTCACCTTTATCACTTGCATAACATCTCGAGGACCAATAGCCTCAGGGTCATATTTGATGTGTGCTTTGTTGGTTGCAAGAGCTACTGAGCAGTATAAAACACCATTAGTCTTCATGAGGGTGGATTCTATCTTGTGCACACAAGAAGCACATGTCATCCCTCTCACCTGCAAAATAAAGGTTCCTTCCTGTTAGCAAAACCACACCTTACCTGGTGACTGCACCTGAAAAAGTAGGAAAAGTGCTTATGACTATCTTGCCTCATTTATTGCCTTATTCTGGGGTTTGAAGCAGTGAGATGGAGCTCTAGTCAAGGATGAACTACAGAATCACAGAATGGTTTGGGTTGGAAGAGATCTTAAAGGCCACCTAGTTCCAAGCCCCTGCCATGGGCAGGGACGTCTCCCACAAAGTCCCGTTGCTCAGGGGCCCGTCCAACCTCCCCAGAGGAAGCACAGCACAGAAATGGGGTTACTGAGCTCTGCTAAAGCTCTGTGGGCCCTTCGAGCTCAGAGCTGGGGTACACCGAGCTACACTCAGCTTCAAACAATAAAGTAAGGCAATAAGAGTAATCAGAAATATACAGGAAGATGTCTCTGCCTTCAGTGTAGTAGGGAGCCAGCACAGGTTGCAGGACCAGATTTGTCATACGTACCTGATGTACACTTTTTATTTGTAAATTAAGCTCTATTGTATGATTAAACTTTAGCAAGTGGGATGCTTACACCAGCACATCCAATAGGTAATAGCAATAAAAGCTGAGGGTGGCAGGTTTTAATCACTAGCTTACAACGAGTTCCAGAATTCCATCTCCTTCACCACAGTTTTCCATTACGGTGGCTCCAAATCCCAGCTCCCGTATGAGCTCTGCAATAGCTGAAGGATGTGTGACAGCAGGATTATACCTCACTTCTGCCTTCCCTGCCATGAGGGCAACGAGTATCGAATGTATCCCTAGGAAACAAAAGGTGTGAGTGGCACATCGTGTTTAAGAAAAATCCTGCATTTGTAGTAACATGAGGGCACAATAGTTTAATGAAATTGGGAAATTTACTATATTGTAAATAAAGAAAAACATCACAACAACAACAACACCTCAGTGTAGGTGTGGCAGATGAAAGCTTTATTCTCCAGGAGTGGCATATTTGTAACAGTCTAATTACAAACAGTCCATGCTGTATAAAAAGATGATCTATTTTTAGTTGAAAGAAGTTCTTCTAATATACAGTGCTATATATTTTTCTGATCTGTATCTACCATTTCTAAAAGGCTTTTCAAAGGAGAACATGTGTGAGAAAAGGTAGATCTAACAATCAATTCTATTGTACACGGAAGGACTTAGATTCATCCCTTTCCTAGGATGAAAAAATTAAAATCCAGGCGAACCTGGAACACATCCACCTTCATTACAATAATTAAACACAGTCTGCATTAATGACTCTTCATTATATCCCAGTCTGCAAATATAATCAGACAGACACTGATGTCCTGACTGCCAGAGCTAAAATTAACTTGTGTCTCTTTAATCCACACTAATTCTGTCCCTCTCTAACAGCTCCCTCCGCAGCACACACATAGTTGCTTTCCCTTTCAGCTGCACTCCTGGGCAACTCCCTCCAGTGGGAAAGACTTTTTTCTTTCAAAAGGATCTGTATTTGATCCTTATATTCTTTGGAGCACTCAGGTGCTGGTTTTGCAAGGGCAATCTCTGGCCAGCATGTCCATAAAGCAGCAGGAATTACCTTGTTCCCATCACGTGGATCAGAGGTGAGCGGGCTGTTCTCACCCCTGGAACTGGAAGGACAGGTTGTCCTTCCCCTGAAGGAAACCCATGGAAAACGCTGGGCAAAGGCCAGACGGATTCTCCAAAACAACTGCTGAGAAATGTAACAGCACACACTGACACACATCTTACCATCTTCCCTTCTCAAATTCCTCTCGATGTTGGCTACACACGAAGCACACGTCATTCCTGTCACCTGGACATAGCACTTGGAGATGCTCTTTGTCTCCTGCCTCCCGAGGTGACCTGGGGGTACTTTGCAGGGTGGCTCAAGTTTGTGAGAGTCCAGCTGTGCTTCAGGTGAGGGCTGAGCCTTGGCCAGAGGCAGTTCTGCCTTTGCTGCAAAGGAGATTGCAGTTCCTGACATTATGAATAGCCATTGCAATGAGGTGTGAGCTGCTATTCCAGACTACTGTGCATTTAGACCAAAAATGGAAATTGTACACACCTTGTCAATCAGATCCTGTCTGTCACTTAAGAGTCAGCAAAAGGAAACAAGGCAAAGGGTTGGGCTTAACTGATGTACTGCACTGTTGCTATTTTTCCTTTTGCCTTTCCTCATTATCTTTGTTCTGCTGCACATCCTTTGTCCTCTTCTCTAGGCTGTAAGTGGAACCTCTGCACTGCAACCTTAGTTTTACAGTTTTACTGATACTTGGAGCACAAAGCTGAATTTGTGAGCAAGTGCATGTTTCACAAACAAAGCCAATGACTTTGGCCTTAGAGATGGGCTCTGGAACTAGAGACAACTGCTCCTCGGAACAGTTCAGGGGATGCTCTGTTTGTGCTGGAGCAGGGGGAAGGGAATTAAATGGGAGCACCTGACCACTTCAGTTACTGTCATAAAATAGCTCATGAACTGCAGTGATCAAAATTTAATCTTACTGAATCAAGAAGTGGAGCTTCCCTGTCCCCTCAGGAAGCCCCTCTTCCTATTAGTATTTGCTGGAAGTGGGGGTGCACAAGAATTTGGGGGGGGGACACAGGCAGGTTAGCCAACCTAAAGCTGGATAAACATCTGCCTGCCCATGGGAAGCAATGAATTAATTCCTTGCTTTGCTTACAGGAGCAACTTTTGCTTCACCTATTAAATTTTTCTTTATCTAATCCACCAGTTTTCGCTCTTTTATCCTTCTCTTCCCCATCCCACCACAGGGAGTGAGCAAGTGGGTGGGTGGTGCTGAGCTGCCAGCCAGGGTTCTCTCACAGCAGCATCATTTTAACACTCAGTGGTGTCCATGCTCTTCAGACTCTTGTCACTCCTCAGTCAAGCCTGAGCCTCGTTCAATCTCCCTTCACTAGTTACTCTGCAGGAGCCAAGACTTTAATAATTCAGTATTAAAAAAACTCCAGGGCAGCAATCCTAGCAAAGCTCCAATTCCATATTCACGCCACAAATATCATAAAGTAGCAAACAGGAACAACATTTGAACATCAGTATTTATCTGACATTTGTATTTCCAGACATCTCAATCATTTTGTTTCATCTCATGTATTGAAGGCTGTGCACAGATCTCTAATTGTCTCCCTGGCAGAGAAGATGCAGAGCTTCACTTGGCAAGCACAAAGTGTGTGTCAGCTGCTGAATTTCATCTTGGGTGGTACCAAATACTAAAAAAACCTGCACAATCCCTCTGAATTTGAAAGTTTAATACATCATTACCTGGAAAAGATGCACCAAATCCCATATCCTCTATTGAGGACCGCAGGTCTTCTGGGCTCGTTTGCAGCGGGTCGTATTCTATAGTCCCACTTCCATTTGAGAGAGAGACACAAACAGCTTCCACCCCTGGCTTTTGGGATATGACTCCCTCAATGGACTGCACACAAGAGCTGCAGGTCATCCCCTCGATATTGATCATAACAACTTGAGTAAGTGGCTGGCTGGGATCCCTCGGGGCTGGGTGAGGAGCCTTGAGTGGGGACACCAGCACAGGGAACTGTGCCATGTTTTCCTGCTCCTCGGCAAGGCTGACTCTGAATGTCTCCGGAGACACAGCCTCTATGGCTTTCCTCAGCCTGTCTATGCTAATTAAGTCTGGGTTATAGTTTATAACAGCAGATTTCTTCTCTAATGAAACAACTACACGTGTTACTGCTGGGAGGGCTGACACAGTGCCCTGGATGTTGAGGACACAGGAGCTGCAGTGCATCCCATCGACTCTGAACACAACTGCCTTGGTCCCAGGGCCACTGGAGTTTTCCCTCTGTCATGCCTCGGTGCCTCTGGGCTGAGCTTTCCTCAGCCTCTCCAGGTCAATGGCACTGAGCTTCAAGGGTCTGGGCTGCTTTTTGAAGGACGCTGTGAAACCCACCACTTCAATTTGATGTTTGATTTCTTCTGCTGTAATTAGATGAGGTTGGTACACAACAACAGCCTCCTGATTGTCCAGAGACACTGAAATTTAACCAATAAAATAAATAAATAGTTACTGCCCTAAACATACTAAACACATCAACAGATCTTGTCAAGGCTTTCCAAGAACACTTGAAATGGGCAGAAATGTAACTGCAACAGAAAGGAGATTTCATTGGTTTGGTAAATATCAAACAACTTACTTCTTCGACCATTTTTTGTCTTGTACCACAACAATTTTCAACTCTTCTTTTCCTCAATTTTTTGCTCTTTCCTCAAGACTTTCACAAATGGCATCACCACTTCTTATTGATTTAATCCTTTTATCAGGTTCTGTGGCAATACATTTATGCCAAAGCTAATTATACACATAAGTTGGTCTTGCCTTTTAGATATAATTACATATATGCCAATATAAATTTTTAATTTAACAGAAAAGATACACTAGTATTAATTAGAATATAAAAAAAGACATCTGATATTAGAGGTTTCTATGACTGGCAACAAAATTCTGGAGCACAACTACTCCAGACTCCCCACCAACATATAAAGCAACCACTGAATACAGTCACACGTGTCCTAGCAACAGCCCTCCCAAAATATGGGCTCCTTTCTTCCCTTCTAGTTCAAATTAAACACGTATCTAAATAACCAGTACCACAAAGAGTCACAGACTCAGCTCTCTCACCTAAGCCCAAGGCACCTCCACAATGCCACCAGAGAACAGCATGGCCAACTTCAATGTATATAAAGACATACTAAGGTTTTACCTCTAACCCGCTGAATTCCCTGCAGTTTCCCAAGTTTCCCCTCGATGGTGCTGGTGCAAGAGTGACAGCTCATCCCGTCGATCCTCAGGCGCAGCACAACACTGCTCCCCTGAGACCAGCTGCAATCTTCCCAAATTCCAGGCATCACCTCTGGTGCAGAGATATTTAGATCTACTCCTGGGACCATCTGGATAATTTGCCTGCCATTTATGATGGAAGAAATGAAAGTCACCACTGCAGTTTTTTGGTCAGAGGACACTTTCACATCCAGAATCCCTTTGTTCTTGAGCAGGGTGGTACAAATCTGCCTGGGTGTTAGGGCTGACTGGGGAGGGATGGTAAGGAAAATAGTGTCAGGTAAAACAGGCTGTGGGTTTGAATCAGGCAGTGTAGCATCAAATCCCATGTCATAGATGGCTTCCTGCAGTGTCACCGGAGTCTGGAGCTTGGAGTCATAAATGACCACGGCATTCTTGTCCTTCAAAGAGACCTTGGGAGGGAACAAACACAACAACTCAGCAAACTGCAACACAGAGTCACTAACACTGCACGAGACAAGAAACTGCCTTTACTTGCAAATATCAGTAACACTTGTCCAGTATAACTTTATTCCTCACTCCTCCCCTCAAAGAGCAAAGCCACACCAGCAGCCACCACTGAGTGACTTCTGCTCTTCTGTGCAACAACGGGGCTGGAAAGAACAGACCCCACTCCCTACTCCCAGTTTCAGAATCCTTTCCAAGTCTGTCTGGCCACTTTTACTTATGACATTCAGATAGCACTGATGCATTTAATGAAATTTCCAGAGCCAAATTCTCTTGAATTATGATGACTAACCCAATTCAATCCCTAAAGCAAACCAGCTCACACAAAAAATGCGAATCAGTAGTAATTCTAATCCAGTTAAGAGTAATTACCCTCAGGCTATGAGGATGGAAGAAAACACTCTCTGAAAAAACCCACAGCTTTAAGTAGCAGTGAAAAGAGCCCAAAATTTTCCAGGCATGGGAGGCACAGGCTGTAACTCGATGTGAGCAATAATCTGCATCAGACTTCACTGAATAGATTTTAATTTCAAAACCTGACATATGACAAACATTAAAGAAGCTGCTTTTCCTCTCTCTACATTTCGGGGATCCAAAGATATCCTGATTTGGTGCTAACCTTTCCCATCAGATGGTACCAATGTCCTCAATTTAATTTGCTCCCAATGGATGATACATGAAACACAATAATTGCAGTTTCCAAAAGAAAAAGCCAATGCCTGCCAGAGGCTCAATACATCATCAATTCAATTCTATCTTTCCTCTGGGCAAAGGTACAACCCAAAGATCACAGTCATGATTAAATTCGATCAGTTAAATTGTTTTAAGAACCACCTATCCTCATTTCTGTCTCAATTATGGGACTCAGCAGAATTAGCAACATGGACATTTATTGGTTTCATTGCAGTTGGAGGCAAAACAACCTAAAAGTAGCTATTTGTACTAGCCATCTAACATTCATGTCCCTTGATGACCTAATTCATAATCACTAAACAAAACCCTGTTTTCCCTGTTTTACTCTTCTCATAGATTTTCTGAATCAAAGCTCTGAAGATGTAAAGAGGATAATTACTAAATATGACCTCTTAAAGTTTCTTAGAGTCCTGTTCTACTCAGCCTACGTTTTTGTAATACATTTTTTGAAATAGTACTCAGCTTTGGGATAAGGTATTTACCTTAAAACCTAAATACAAAACTCTTAGTATTGTCCTTTTAAAAACCTGCTTCATTCCTTATGTAAAAGGCAGTACAGGACGCACATTACCTTGAATCAAGTTAAAGTATAAATCTCTCCTCCCTCTCCAATCTGGAGTCATCTGTATATTCTCAGAAATAGCTGAGAAAACACAAGGCTGATGAGATTACACCTGTTGCTAGAATAAGGACAAAGGGAGGATTCTGAAATCAGATTATTTGGGGGTATTATTTTACAGGCTGCTTTTAGCCTTCATCTGACTCCCTGCCTGCAGACACCCAGTGATTAATGTGAGCAGGCACAGAGGGCTGCTCAGGGCTCCAACATCCTGCTGTCAGAGCACAGACTCACATCAAAGCTCCACCACAGCCGAAGGAGGATGAAAAATTATGTGTCTTGTAAATATTGCTGCTCTTCTCCAAAATTGCCATGTATGTATCTGAGCATCTGCTTCAGGCAAAAGGAAACTGCAAAGGGGAAAGTGCCCACAATGAGCCCTTCAGAACCAGCTACAGGTAATGATCACTTGCACCCCAAATAAAGACACTGTACCTTACTCTGGGAAGGAAAGTGGTCACCTAAGGCATATTCACCAAAATAGAAATTAAGTTTTGATGAAACCAGGAAGGCTGGTTTCTTTAGAGTAAAATCAACCACTGAGAAATGTTACAGCATGTTTTCAGAACACAGATACTAAATAATTAAACTTTCCATTTTTCTGTTGTTGATATTGATAGAAGTGTTCTTTCTACTACAGAGTGGGTCACAAAATTAACAAGAATCACCCAGCTTTTAAGCTGTTTCCATTAATAAAACAACTGTCAAATGATGTACTATGTAGGGATAATCAGCTCACCCTGGACTACTCTACAGTCCAATATTTTGCCCATGACAGAAAAAAACACTAACCAAATACTGGTATCTCCTCTGAGCCAAGAAAAAAAAGTTAAAATCACAGCAGGTCAGAGAAGCCCAAATTAGGGCAAACTCTGAGCAGTCCAAGATTACAGTTCTGCTGTCCTTTCTCTCATGGACACTACAAAGGAAAGGAAAGCTGCCAAGACTTTCCTACGTTACCTGGATTTCCTGATACTCTTATTTCACGGATCACAACAGAAAAACTCTTTTTTCATAGAAAGTCAACTACCTCATAATTAACTGGACACCTCAGGCACACAAACATATTTGAACCTGTGCAAGCAACCTCTGTGCACCATCACTTGAACAGAAAAATCCTGGATGCTTCTGAGCAAATACTGACAGTTGTGGAGTATAAGGGACAAGGACAGCTCACTTTCTTCACCAATGCAAGTTCTAGGACTTCTGCTTGATTTTATTTAAAAATTTCCTGGGTTTGCCTTTTTTGTGTCTTTTTTCCCATTACTCCACAATATTGAATTAATCGTAAAGCAGAAAACTAATTAGGAGCAACAGATAATGACTCAGCTCCCATTACAGTCAAGTAAGCACTCGTTTTTTTCTTATATACCAGAAATATACTAATGGACCTTCAACATCAGGTTGAAACATTCAGAATACACTTTTCTCACATTATTTCCCTCCTTTGCTGCATGCTCAATTGTGGTTTCTCACATAAGAACAAAGCTTTGTAAGAAACAGCAACAGTGTTACTTACTTTGATGTTATGGATCCCATCCATCTTCCCAACATTCTGTTCAATGGTCTGAACACAGGAATGGCAGGTCATCCCCTCCACACCAATGACCAAAGATTTCACCTCCATTGTGAATTTCTATTCAAGTCTTCTCATTGTTGTTGGCTAAAAACAATCAAGGCATGTTCTTAAAACATTTCACAAAGACCAAAATGAAAACTGAGATATCATGGAAGGTGTTCCCATGGCAGGGGGTTCAAATGACATGAGCTTTAGGGTCCCTCCCCGCCCAAGCCATTCCATGAGCCTATGATTTAAGAGATGACATCCTTAGCCACACATAGCTCTAGATGTCAAAATCTGAGCAAAGCTATATGGAAAGATATGCTGAAGAGTATCATTATTATCGAAGACAGGCACACAGAATTAACATAAAAATAAGCCCAGAAAAAAATTACTGAACCTCACCAAGCCACTCTCCATCATTTATCACCAGCCCTGGCTCACGGGAGAGGTCCCAGATGACTGAAGTTGGCCACTGTGACACCCAGCCACAAGAAGGGCCGGAAGGAAGACCCAGGAAACTCCAGGCCTGTCAGCCCCATGTCAGTGCCCAGCAAGGTTCTGGAGCAGCTCATCCTGAGTGCAATCACACGGCACCTCCAGGATGGCCCAGGGATCAGACCCAGCCAGCAGGGATTTAGGAGGGGCCGGTCCTGCCTGACCAACCTGAGCTCCTGTTAGGCCCAGGGGACCCGCCTGGTGGGTGAGGGGAAGGCTGTGGATGTGTCTGCCTGGACTTCAGCAAAGCTTTGACACCTGTGTCTCCCATGGGATACTCCTGGAAAAGCTGCACCCAGGGCTTGGACGGGAGCACTCTGGGCTGGGGGAAGAACTGGCTGATGGCCCAGAGAGTGCCGGGCATGGGGACACATCCAGCTGGGATCAGTCACTAGTGGTGTCCCCAGGGACCAGTGCTGGGCCCAGTCCTGTTCAGTATCTTTACTGATGATCTGGAGGAGGGGATTGAGTCCACCATCAGCAAGTTTGCAGATGACACCAAGCTGGGGGGGAATGTTGATCTGCTGGAGGGCAGGAGGGCTCTGCAGAGGGACCTGGACAGGCGGGAGAGATGGGATGGATCCAACGGTGTGACGTTCCACAAGAGCAAGCGCTGGGTCCTGCCCTTTGGCCACAACAACCCCCTGCAGCAGCACAGGCTGGCACAGAGGGGCTGCAGAGCACCAGGCACACACAGATCACCACTCACCGATTGGCACGAAACTGAACTGAGCCACGGTGTGCCCAGGGGGGCAACAAGGCCACTGGCATCCTGGCCTGGATCAGGAACAGTGTGGCAGCAGGAGCAGGGAAGGGATTGTTCCCCTGCACTCGGCTCTGCAGAGGCCACACCTCGAGTGCTGTGTCCAGTTCTGGGCCCCTCAGTTTGGGAAGGACATTGAGGGGCTGGAGCGTGTCCAGAGAAGGACAATGAGGATGGTGAGGGGACTGGAGCACAAGGGCTGTGGAGAGAGGCTGAGGGAACTGGGGGTGTTCAGCCTGGAGAAGAGGAGGCTCAGGGCAGACCTTGTCACTCCCCACAACTCCCTGACAGGAGGCTGTAAGTGGGGCTCAGTCTCTTCTCCCAGACAACCAGCAGCAGGACAAGAGGGCACAGTCTGAAGCTGCCCCAGGGGAGGTTTAGGTTGGACATCAGGAAGAAGTTCTTTACAGAGGGAGTCGTTGGCATTGGAATGGGCTGCCCAGGGAGGTGGGGGAGCCACTGTCCCTGGAGGTGTTTAAGAAGAGCTTGGATGTGGCACTGAGTGCCATGGGCTGGGTGACAAGGTGGGGTTGGGTCAAAGGTTGGACTCGATGATCTCACAGGTCTTTTCCAACCTGACTGATTCTGTGATTCTGTGATTAAATGAAATTAATTTGTAGAAATAACTGCTAATGCAAAGGACTTGTTTCGCCCAATGCATAAACTGTTAAGTGACTAAGGGGGAAAGAGGGTAAAAGAAGCAATTTCCAGATTTTTTCTTAACATTGGAAAAATAATGCAAATTTTCAAAATGACAGAGAGGTTAATGACCAGGAAAATGATCACAGTTAATGTCTGGCTCCAATGGAAGCATCAGCAAAACGTGATGACTAATTGAACAGCTGAAGTTAAGCACTTGCTTAAATCATTTTTCTTGCTCTGAAGACTTACCTTGGAAAACTAAATTACATTAACAATGTTGAGTAAAATTAGTTTTGCTCCTTGGTGACAGTTCTAAACTGTTCCCTGCTACAGAAGGTCTGGAAGTTTCTGGTTTCACTTTGAGCCATGCTACAAAACATGTAACAATACAAGGAAGTTTCATCATAGAAACAGGTTTTACCTCCCTGATGCACAAAATTAAATGTTGAAACTTAATAAACAAGAAGCAAAGACAATATAAAATTGGGAACTAGTGAATTTTCCAACAGATGAAACATCTCATCACTGTTAACAACAGAAATAAGACAACCCTACCTGAAGAGTTATTACAGGTCTCACTTCTCCCCTGTTCTTACAAGATCTGAGATATTAGAAACACACACAAATATTTGTATGCAAATACTCCCACATTACTGAAATATGGAACTGTCACCTGACACACAAGAATCAGCAGAAAAGTGTATTTTAAGCAAACTTCATACAGTAGGTCCTTTCTCAGGCTCATCTGCACACTCAAGAGGTAAAAGGTACTTAAAAAAACTCTGTAATCACCCAAGAAAACACTTGCTTTCATGTCATCATGTTGAAATGTGATCCTCCCTGATTACCTCAGTTCTTCCCTGAGGAATGCTCAGCCCATACACAGCAAACAAAGACATCATTGTAACTCCACAGTCTGGGAATAACTGTATATTCCCACAAGCCTGAAGTGCAAATAAAGTTGCAAAAAGTACTTGACTTACAGTGACTTTGTGAGAACCAGGCACACAGAATTAACCAAACCCAGACACAACAATCAGAGAGTCAAACATCCTCCAGTGAGGTTTGGATAGACAAGAATTTAAAGGCATTTCTGCTGTATGATCAACTGCACAATTACTGCATTTGGAAAAAAACCACGAGGTAAGGAAAGCCCTTGGCTGTGAGCTGCTCTGCAAAGTAATCAGGGACTGCCTTGGAGGAGAGCTGGGGAACAGCTCTAAGCCAGTCAGAGCCTGCTGAGCTCCTGCCTGTTTTGCCTGTTCTTCTTTCTTAGGAAACTCAAGCTACAGTACAAAAATATCTATTTTTACAGAAAATAGGATACTGTCCAGGTTCTATGTCAAAGTAACAGCAGCCACACACCCCATACAGTGAACTAACACTGTTGAAATGATTACAGTAACCATCAGCACTGCTGTCAAATGCCCATCAATGCATTAAAACTCTAACTGCTTATATATGTAAAAATAACATCAGAGTTTTCTTCATTATTATAGTTTGTATGCACAAAGCATTTTCTCAATTTTCTCAGCCTGCTTCTTAGTTCTTCTGCTGTTCATCCATAAACAAAGCAGAGAAAATCCTTTCCTGGAAGACTGTAATTCAAGCATGCAAAAAGCATAAAGGCATAAGAAAAAACCCCAACAAAATCCAATGGAATTACTTTTTCCTTTTTACCCTTCAAGGCCCCAAAGTGCAAGGTCTGATCCAGAAACTCCATTATATAGTTTACTTGTTGGACCAAACTGTCTCTTCTTTTTTGAACAGTTCATGGGGAACACAACCAACATGGATTTTTATTTGCTTTGTTGCAAGTTGCTAACAGTTTTTACATTAATTTTTAAAAACAGGCTGTTCTCTAAAAAGTGAGATATGACCAAATCTGTATAAGCCATTTTTAAGTGATAGTGTCTCGTCACGTCTGTCACATTATATTATTAACATTGAATTGAGAACAGCTCATTCACAAGCTCAGTTTTCTGTACAGCCTTTCTAAAAATTTCTGAAGACCAAATCTTCTAAATTTCCAGTGTTCCTGATGCCTCAAAGAAATCTTGTTCTCAGAAGAAAGTATAGGGTTATACACAGTGATTGTAAGAATACACACATCCTTTTTCTTTCCCATACACAATATCCAGGACCAGCAGTTAAAGTTAGATGTTTACAGCTAAGACAGAAAATTGTCATATTCCATTCCAGTTCTAATGCTCTGCCTCCCTCACAAGTGCTTCCTGAGAGAAATACTTCAGCTGCAACTTGAAAGAGATATTTGTAATATTTCCTCCTCCTGACAACTTTAAGTTTAGAAAACTCATGACTAAGGAGACTAAAAAATATCTGTTACACCAATAAATTATGACAATGACTAAATGCACACAAGAGGTGTATGAAAAGTAACAATTTAATTCTAGTTCTCCTTATATGTGCTGATATTTTACCAAAGTCGCATGAAAACAGATGTAGAAGTTGAAAGATGTGAATGAGGGTGTGCAATAAACCAGGGATACCAGAGCAATGGCTTGAGCTTGGAACATCCTTTGTCCTCATTCATGCCATCTATCATCCCACCTGTGTGATTCCTCACTCCATTTTTCACTTTTATACATGTAAGCATAATTTCAAAAGAGAACCCCAGTGTACAAGGGACATTTTTGGTTCTGGCAGATGCAGCTGACACTGTAACAATATAAAACTTCTGCAATATCTAAAAAGCTTTGCAGGTGCCAAGAAATATTTTAAAAGTTGACACCAAACATCTCAATTATTACACAACTGCAAGGCAAATGACTGCTAAAAAATAACTTAATATATCCATGATAACTTTAAAGTGAGATGTCAAATTATGGATTACATGTGTTTTAGAGGAAAATAGTAGTTTTAACCAATGCATTGTTCCATCTATAAAACACCTTTACCATCAGTTAGTAAAGAATTTCAGGATCCAAAGAAAAAGAGAAATGGCCATTCCCCTGACAATGTAACAACTCTGTATTTAGTTTCATTTTCTTGAAGAAAGTCAGCCAGTGTTTCCAAGAAGTGAATGAAACAACAGAAAGAGGCGATTTCTGCTTCCAACAGCAATTTCTTCCTATGGAAAGGAAAATTCAATAAAGAAAAACCACAAGGTGACTGAGACACTCAGATTCATCTCAGTATTTTTGGGGGGATATGCTAACAGCAGTCACTGTAAGTAAAATACCTGAAGCAAATAAGGTTTGATGAAGTCAAAGTTAAGTAATTCATAAACCCACACCAGAAAAAAAAAAATCCAAAGAAAAAAGGACACTAAAAAAAAGCAAAGAGGAAATTATAACACTGGTAAAAACCCAGAGTCCCCCTTTGGTGCTCCTAATACCCAAGCTAACCCAGGCAGCAGTGTGACAAAGCTCTGTGCACCACAGACACACTTGGTGCCTGCTCTGGGACCAGCAGGGACACAGAACTGGGAAGGACACCATGCTTCTGGCTAAGTGTACACCTCCAGCTTCCACCAAAGTTTTCTGCACATAATTATATTGAATTTATAACTACTGAAACTAAAAGAGGTCAAAGCTAGGCAAACAGAACACAAATGCCAGAAACAGAATCTGTCAGATTTAATTACAGACTTCGGATTTTATTAAATTTCCAAATGGCCAAGTGCTACTTAGCTCATTTTATGGCAGCAGAAAGCTAAATTACTAATTACATTCAATGGGAAAAGGTGCCTGTCCCTAATCATCTGCAGGAACCTGTGGAAAAGAGCACAAGGCAGCAAGGAAGGAAAAAGCTGCATCATCTCATCCCTGGGCTTCCAAAACTGCTCCAGGAGATGGTGGCCAATAGGGAAGAACGAGGTTTTACAAGGTTCACGGGCAAACAGATCCATTTGAAAGCATGACCAGATAGAAGAGATATATGATATTCTCATGGATATATGAGGTTTAATTGTTGAGAGAGAAACTGCATCCGTAATAAATGTCACAGCTACGTGACACTCTAAACAGGCTGTAATTCATGTTGCTCAAGATTTCTACAACCCTTGCTTGGTCAGCAATGATGGAAATTGCTCTCAGGGAATTTATTTCTACTCAAACTGCGTGAAAAAAAAAAGTGCATATCAAAGACATTCTGCTTCTCTTCTAGCAAGAATTTTATAGTATTTGAGACAAATCCTTTGCAAATCCTTTTAGTTGTTTGTACTTCCACTACCTCTTGGATGTTCCCTTGGATGAATCATAGCAAATATTAGGAATATAATTTACAAGCCCTTGTTATGTAAGCATTACCAAGGCCAACTAGGGCTCTTCACTCTTCAACTTAGTCTCAAACTACTTGGCAGAACAATGTCAAATGCATTAAGCAAATGAAAATAGTAAGAATAAAACAGTAAATGACATGCAATGATAGTTTTTGCTTCCCTGATCGGCCACAAGGGAAGGAAAAAAAGCTTCATGTCTTTTCTCTATAAGCAAATACATTATCATTACTAATTTCTACTCAAATTGTCTTTGTGCTCACACAGTGCATTGTAACACACACAACCACCTCCCACATTAACAAATCTCAGCCTATTTACACTCAGAAACGTAATTCATAATTCACTAAGTATTTAAGTATAGAAACGCAACCCTTGGTGACTGCATGAAAGATTTTAAGCAACTTAACACTAATTATGTGCCATTTCCAGAACATGCACACAGAGAGGCAACAGTTAAAGCTGTTTTGCTCATGCTCGTTTTCACAGGATTTTTCCCTAAAGCATCACAAACGACTATTTGCCCTTTTCTAGAATATTTCTCTATGCTTTCAATGAAAACACTGGAAAAGAAGTACTTGTGCACAGAGTGCTGCCATCATAAGGTGGCCTAAGGTGACATAAGGCAAAAGACTAAGTCAGATGTTTCAGAGGGACAAGCTGAGCAGCTCAGGACGGGAAAAAGGCCCTCAGAGCAAAGGCTCAGTGACTTGTGCGTTCGGATTCCTGACGAGTCTTTCTCTGACGCCTGACGGGCCGAACAGGGACTTCTCCAAAGCACCAGCGAGCGCACATTCCCGATGCCAAGGAGACGGAAGGCCCGAGGGGTGGGTGCTCCCTTGCCAGCCCCGCCGGGCTCGGGAGCCGAGCAGGGAACACCGTCCTGGGTCCCACCGGGGACGGCANAGGGCGGGGCCGCGGCCCGTGTCGCGCTATCGCGACAGACATGGCGGGACAGGCACGGCCCGGGCGGGCGGCCCCGCCACACCCCGCGCAGGTCACCGGCTGCACAGCTGTGTTTTTCATGGATTCAGACTGACTCAGCAGTTCCGTCTCCGTGCATCCCAAATCTATTTCCTTACAAACTGCAGTGGCACGGGAATTCCTGGAAGTGCTC
The DNA here is from genome assembly GCA_013390005.1 of Calyptomena viridis. Taxonomy (NCBI): domain Eukaryota; kingdom Metazoa; phylum Chordata; class Aves; order Passeriformes; family Eurylaimidae; genus Calyptomena; species Calyptomena viridis. The sequence continues at coordinate 349,027 of WEIV01008308.1, forward strand.
AAGGCCGGGTTGGACGGGGCTTAGAGCAACCTGGGATAGTGGAAAGTGTCCCTGCCCATGGCAGGAGGGTGGAACTGGTCTTTAGGGTCGCTTCCAACCCAAGCCATTCTGGGATTCAAATACCAGCAAGAACCGGTGACTGTTCTTTCCCCACCCCACTTCTCTAATAACTTTTACCCTACACAGAAGTTGAATGCAGAGCCAGGGGGTTGGAACAAGATGGGCTTCCAGGTCCCTTGCACCCCAAACCACCCTGATTCCCTAAGAATTCATTAGGAAAGTCACATTCCTTCATACTGCCTCCTGTGGGGCCTCTGCGACGCAACATTGAATTTAATTTCTTTGCAACTCTCACCGGCCTCCAAAGCAATTACTGGCAGAGAGACCCAAGACACAAAAGCCCAGCGATGTGCCCTCTGCAGTGGGAATGCAGCAAGGCTCANNNNTACTTCCACTACCTCTTGGATGTTCCCTTGGATGAATCATAGCAAATATTAGGAATATAATTTACAAGCCCTTGTTATGTAAGCATTACCAAGGCCAACTAGGGCTCTTCACTCTTCAACTTAGTCTCAAACTACTTGGCAGAACAATGTCAAATGCATTAAGCAAATGAAAATAGTAAGAATAAAACAGTAAATGACATGCAATGATAGTTTTTGCTTCCCTGATCTGCCACGAGGGAAGTAAAAAAAGCTTCATGTCTTTTCTCTATAAGCAAATACATTATCATTACTAATTTCTACTCAAATTGTCTTTGTGCTCACACAGTGCATTGTAACACACACAACCACCTCCCACATTAACAAATCTCAGCCTATTTACACTCAGAAACGTAATTCATAATTCACTAAGTATTTAAGTATAGAAACGCAACCCTTGGTGACTGCATGAAAGATTTTAAGCAACTTAACACTAATTATGTGCCATTTCCAGAACATGCACACAGAGAGGCAACAGTTAAAGCTGTTTTGCTCATGCTCGTTTTCACAGGATTTTTCCCTAAAGCATCACAAACGACTATTTGCCCTTTTCTAGAATATTTCTCTATGCTTTCAATGAAAACACTGGAAAAGAAGTACTTGTGCACAGAGTGCTGCCATCATAAGGTGGCCTAAGGTGACATAAGGCAAAAGACTAAGTCAGATGTTTCAGAGGGACAAGCTGAGCAGCTCAGGATGGGAAAAAGGCCCTCAGAGCAAAGGCTCAGTGACTTGTGCGTTCGGATTCCTGACGAGTCTTTCTCTGACGCCTGACGGGCCGAACAGGGACTTCTCCAAAGCACCAGCGAGCGCACATTCCCGATGCCAAGGAGACGGAAGGCCCGAGGGGTGGGTGCTCCCTTCCCGGCCCCGCCGGGCTCGGGAGCCGAGCAGGGAACACCGTCCTGGGTCCCACCGGGGACGGCACCCGGAGATGCCGCCGGTGGGTGAAACGCCAGGTCACCGGAGACCCTCACACACCCCAAGGCCCCTGCGAAGGGCTGGACAGACCCGGCCCGAGCCGAAGGGTTCTGGGGCCCGGACCCTCCCCGGGACGAGACCGCCTGTCCCCGCCCGGGGGGACACGTAGCCCGGCACCGCGTCCCGCCCGCGGGAAGCGCCGGGCAAAGCCGTGCCCGCCGGGGACTGCCTCGGAGGACGGGGACAGCGGGAGACCCGCACTCACCGAGGCCANCCTGCCCATGGCAGGAGGGTGGAACTGGTCTTTAGGGTCCCTTCCAACCCAAGCCATTCTGGGATTCAAATACCAGCAAGAACCGGTGACTGTTCTTTCCCCACCCCACTTCTCTAATAACTTTTACCCTACACAGAAGTTGAATGCAGAGCCAGGGGGTTGGAACAAGATGGGCTTCCAGGTCCCTTGCACCCCAAACCACCCTGATTCCCTAAGAATTCATTAGGAAAGTCACATTCCTTCATACTGCCTCCTGTGGGGCCTCTGCGACGCAACATTGAATTTAATTTCTTTGCAACTCTCACCGGCCTCCAAAGCAATTACTGGCAGAGAGACCCAAGACACAAAAGCCCAGCGATGTGCCCTCTGCAGTGGGAATGCAGCAAGGCTCAGTTACACACACATCTGGCCAAGTGGACACACAATCAAGTTCTGCATTTGTCCTTTATACACTGGTGACCTTTACAGGTGTGACCGGCACTACCTAAATTACTTTAAATTTTTATACTATTTCTAACACTTCAGCAAACTCTGAGCATAGAGCAAACCTAGAAGAGGCAGACAGGTTTCTAGGTATGTTTATTAGACCAGGAATGCCACTGTACAAGTGGTAATCAAGAAACAAACACCATTACAGGACGATTTTCTCAGTGAAAGTTCAGACCAGTTCCTTAGAAGCAGAGGCTGTTACTCCCTCCATTCTCTTGGAGTGATTCTGCCAACAGGTGACAAGCCCCATTCAATTCCGAGCTGTGTAAGCACCTGTAAGAGGATAAACCCCAAGATTATTAACTCTGAAATTAAGGAGGCCTTCTGATAGAGGGCTATCCCTGTTGTTTTCAGTTTAGATTTCGGGTATGACACAAACATGAAATTTCATTAATCTTCTAATAAAGCAAGTGACACATATTTATACTGAATAATATTTTAATAGTTTTCTATTTCAAAATATCCAGCTTTAGCACATAATCTGGAATGTAAAACCCCATCTCTCTACTGGTATTTTAATCTAGAAACTTTGCTGCTAAAAGCTGTACTTGTCTAGGTTAGAAACCTCAAGTAAAACTGAGATCACTTGTGTTCCTCACACATTTTCAAATCAGGCAATAGACTGACACAGAAGTTTGTGTAACTCCTCAAAATCAAGATATGAACTAGCACAACTTCCATCTCTATCACATCACTATTCACTTACATAAGAAGCTCCTAAATTCTGACCACTTAAATTATTTTAAACAAGTAAACCTTTGTGAAACTCGGTATTTTTCAAGTTTTTCAAGTTTACAGCTTGAGTCACAACAGATCAGCATAAAACCAACTTACATATGTCCAGACACTGGTGAAAACAGCAGCTCCACCAAGAAGGACCAGGTTTCCATATTTATCATGGAAGTTGGGCTCATACTTTCGATGAGCTTGTCTGACTGCAGTGTGCTGGACGCCACGAGCTAAGCAATGTTAAAGACAAGTACAAAAAATCAACTGAAATCCCCATTCAAACCATTCACAATCCTCATCTTCCACCAACAGACAGGCAATTATAAGCATTAAAAGCCTAAAAAAACACTGAAAAAAAATAACCTTTTAGACTTAGAACTCTGAAATTACTCCAAAGATGCAGTATGCACAAATGCTTTTCTTTCTTTTTTCAGCTGTCTCAATTTCTTGCTAGGAAGTTACTCCTTAAGTCTAATTTCAGTAAAAAAACCAACCCTCTGAGTTACCTTTTCATCAGTGTTTTCTTTGGGTCTTCAGTGTGGAAGTGTACTTTTAAGTATTACTGTTTCTTTAATAAAACCTTTTGTTTAGTATTTAATAGTTTCAGACTTCTATATGTAAATATCTGTCCTGTCAGTACGGGCAGCTAATAAACCATTTTCAAGACGAAGCTCACCATCAAATTACGGAATTGCAGATAGCAGGTATAGGTAACACCTTTCTCATTCCTCCAGGATTTTTTAAAGGAGGGGAGAGAGGTGAAGTGGAAATAACCATGGGCATGAGGTAAATAATAAAGAACAAAATACAAAAAGATATTGTCAGATGATGTACATTATAAACGTACACTATCAAGGCGACATTTATTAGGAAGACAAGAGTGAATAATCAAATCAGGAGCTACAAAACACAGATACTGTGTAATAATTGTGTAGAAAGCCTTTGATAAGACAGTGGCATGCGCATAAAGATTGACTTTACAAACGATAATCTTTTAGTTCATGGCTTTGCATTTACCCAACAATGACTGGAGAAGATGATGGCGATACCCATAATGTTATTACATCCCTCGAACGCTCTGTGAGACAGAAGAAGGTTCTTTTAAAACATAAAAAAGCCTGACTATCTACCGAGACACGTTTACTTTAGGTGCAAGCACCGCGGGCTAAGCACATCATGAACCAGGACCAGATTAAGCACTGGGGTACCTGTATCACGAAGAGGTAACTTTAACCTTGAGTTTAAGGACCGGGTATTTACTATACCTTGTCACCTCAGGTTACCAGACCTGGATGTGCCTTTAGTTACTAGAATTAAAAGCATCGAGGAAGGAAATTCAAGGTCAAAACGCAATTAGGAGATAAAAGAGGCAGAAAGAGAAAAAAAAAAGCAGAAGGCGAAAGACGCAGCCCCTGAGGTGCCCTCACGAGCCTCGCCGAGAACGCAGCGAGCCGGCGGCTGTGAGGGACACCCTTGACAGAGGGGGGCACAGACCGGGGGGAGACCCCCTGAGGGACCCTCCGCGCCCCCGGAACCGTCCCCGTCCTTACCGGCGAGGCTGAGCGCGGCCCTGCCCACGGGGAACATGCTGAGAGCGGAGCGTACCCTTGACGGCGCTGAAGAACAAAATGGTCGCGGCGGAAGTGGCGGCGGGGCGGAGACCTGTGGGTAGCGCCGGGCTCCTCCTCGCTGCGGCCGGAGCTCTGCGGCCGCGACAAAGACCGCACTTGCCTGGCGACTCCCCGGGCGCTCCCCGGCACGGACGGGCCCTCTGCCAGAGGCCAAAGACACGGAGAGAAGGCGCGGCCGCGATAACGGTGGTAAGAGCGTCCCGGCCGCCGCTGCAATCGCAGTGTCAGGATGGCCGAGTGGTCTAAGGCGCCAGACTCAAGGCGTTCCGCGCCTTCCCCAGGCGGGTTTGGGTGTTCTGGTCTCCCCTGGAGGCGTGGGTTCGAATCCCACTTCTGACACCACTTTTTTTTCATTTTTCTTTTTGTGAATTTTTAAATATGTGAAAAGACTGAGTTGTTAAAGCCAGGGATTTTAGTGCAAATAGAAATAATATTCTGAATGTGCTTAAATATACAACTAAAACCCGGAGTGTGAGTAAATCCTCGTCTCTGTGTCAATCGCGCTTCAGAGCCATAACCCATCCCGTGCTGAAGGTCAGACCCCGGCATGATTACGGTATTAGCAACATTTGTCACACACGACCCAGCAACATACATTCGTGTGTAAGGTTAAACCTTTGGAGAGCTACTGATTGAGTTCCTTGGAGTTTTATTCTACATTTCTCTTTTGGATTTTGGGGGGATTTTTTGAGTTACAGTCCAGCCCCTCCCCATAGTGCTGGGACCTCAGGCAGCCAGAGCAGCAGTTGGTGTGTTGTAAGAGCCGCAGGGGCTGCTGAGGAAAGGCAGGGTGTGCCTGAGGGTGAGAGGGCTCCTCGGTACAGGAGACGGTCCACTGGGGGCCACAACGATGGTGAGAGGTCAGGAGCATCTTTCTAATGAGGAAGGACTGCAGGAGCTGGGCCTGGTTAGTCCAGAGAAGAGAAGACTGAGAGAGGATTTCACTAATTCACATAAATATCTCCAAGGCGGGTGCCAAGAAAATGCTGCCAGAGATTCCTTTTGATGGTGCCCAGTGACAAAATAAGGAGCAATGGCTCCTTAATGGTAAATTGAAACACAAGATATTCCACATCAACATGCGGAAGGACTTCTTTACCCCAAGGGCGGCAGAGTGCTGGAACAGTCTGCCCAGGGAGTCTCCTTCTCTGGAGACATTCCAAACCCATCTGGACAGTTTCTGTTGCAAAATGTAGAATATGTAAAATTTTCTTAAGGGAAGATGTTCTTTGATGTTTGATCTTTGTATAATTTCAAGCCTAATCAACAAGAAGGGAGATTTAATCTGCAAAACAAGGAGCAGACAACAAGCTCTAAGTGATGTCCAGGTGTTAGAAAAACAAATGACTGGTAGAATTGCCTTGTTAAGGTTTAGGGCTGGACATGCTTCAATGACCTAAAACCTAGGGAGTGGTTAACAAAAATGGGATGAAGGATGTGGGATAGTGGACACAAAGAATACAAAATTTACGGGCCACAAGGACATCTGGCAGAACTCCCGAGATGAGGAACTAAACCCAATTCGGCAACTCTGCTGAAATCAGCTCCGACTGGGTAAAAGGGAGGGGCAGGTCACGACCACCCTCACATAGCACTGACCTAAGAAACCCACCGATGCAAAAGAGGGGAAAGACTGAGCATATGGACTAATTAGTATGAGGAGAGCGTCATTAAGCAATAGGATACTAATTAATAAGACACCATGTAACTTAGAGGGGATGAACAGTAATTCCTTTGTTTGCTAAAATGCATAAATAGTAAAACGTTTTGACAGCTGGCGTGGTTGATTTGTGAAATGCCGCTGGGTACCCAGGCTTGCACAACTCTGAAATAAGCAACCAACGTCTCTCTCGAGTGTGTCATAATTGGCTTGTTGCACCCCGGGTAACGAACCCCATTTTCGTGGACGCCACCGGTTCCCGACGCGCGGCGGGTGCGGCCCCACAGGGGCGCTGGGCGGGCGGGGAGCGGGCCCTCAGCGNGGTCGCGGCCCAGAGGCGGAAGGAGGTGAGACCCCGCCGGGAGCCCCTCAGATTGTGGGGCGGGTTCCCGCCGAGCGCCGGGGGAACAGAGGGCAGAGCAGAGCCCGGCTGGGCGGCCCGGCCTCACACCGGGTCCCCGCCCTCAGGCTCTGAGGGGAAGCCGCGGGCGGGGCTGGGCCCGAGTGCCTGTAATTTCAGGTTCTTCAGTTTTTGTTAGGAAAACTGTACGAGTGTTGTCTCTTCCTCCTGCACGGGATTTGGGGTGGAGAGGGTGGGTGGTCTTTCGTTGTAATCACAAAGGTGCAACTTATTTCCACACACTTGTTTCCTAGTGTTGGGAAAGATCTCGCTATATAACTCTTTATACCCATGTCAGTTTTATTTATATCTATAGTTGTGTCAGTTTTAACTCAAAGGAGAGTAGGGTTTTTTTATTATTATTATCATGGTGGGATGCCTGGGGCTGCCCTGTGCAGAGACAGGAGTTGAACCTGGGTTGATCCTACTGGGTCCCTTCCAACTGAGGATATTTTATGATTATTTATCTTGAAGTATTTGTCTGGAAAAGGGCGTTCATAAGGAGTAGAGAAGTGCTTTATGATAAATGTAACATTTGTGAGTTTATAGTCTAGTACCTCTTTGTATAATGTTATAGAATTGGTGGATTTCTTTTTGAGGAATATTTTAGCATCGAGTACTCCTGAGTTCTTCAAATATGTTCTAAATCGTAATTTTCTATCAGCAATGCTGAAAACGAGGTGTCGAGTTCACGACTGTAGAGCTTCCATCTCTGGTGTTGATTCTTCTGCCACAAGTTTTTCAATCTGATGCTTAATTTTGAATAAATGCTGTGAGGGCGATTGGGGACAGTTCGTACAGCTGAAAGAAATGTTGCAATTAGCAGCAGAAGGGAGGACTAGTGAGCTGAGGGACTTCACAGGCATGTGTCACTCTAAGTGCTTAAAGCTGTGTGCATTAGTGGGTGGTTCAGGTCATGGATAATATTAACACGACTGTCAAAAGCATCTGCGAATGCCTTGGAGAGTCATAGTGAATTATCACATCAGCTGGTCAGCGTTGTGATGAAATACAGTGCAGATATTTGTTACATCAAATCTAAAAATCTTCAAAGTTTGTACTGTGAGACTAGAAAAAAGAAACAACAATGTTCCCCTGACTTTATTTTCAGATGGTGTTGTCAGAAAAAGTGAACCAGCTGATGGAGTGGGCCAGTAAAAGATCCGTTATCCGAATGAATGGAGACAAATTTCGACGCCTCGTGAAGGCACCGCCCAGAAATTACTCGGTGATTGTGATGTTCACTGCTCTTCAGCCTCACAGACAGTGTGTTGTGTGCAAGTATGGGCTCCATTTAGTCCTAAATTAGAACTTGAAAGTCCTCGTATGCTTTGTAGGAAACTAAATTTAAGAGTAGGGTTGAACTTTCACATATGTAGGAGGAATATAAATGGGCAAGTTATAGTAGGATTATCTTTGAAATTTAATGTGTGGAAACATATGTATAATGTGCATGTGAGAAAACAACATAATCCTTAGTTTTATCTTCCTCCTAAAATAATCTCTGCTTTGCAGAAACACTGATAGGCTTCTGGAGAAAGACAGGGTGAAAGCTCAACTTTCCTGGCATAAGCTGCTAAAGAAATGTTTGTAGAATTACTGCTGGTCATTCAGCCTAAAAGTTTTTCTTAATTAATATGTTCCTTGGCACTTACTTATTTACAGTTATAATCTCCTGCATCCTTAACCATGTTATGGCTTTTCTATAGTAATTTGGAGGTGGCAGAACTCTGTGAGGGTGATTTTTATACCTGGTCAGTTGAAATTGGTGGTTTCCCATCCTCTGACATGGAAAGGAGGGCACACCTGTCCTTGTTTTGGTGTTCTGTGGACAAGCAAACCACGAGCGTCTGGGTTCATTTCACGTTTTGATTACAAATTACCTCTGCTTGTATTCACAGACTCCACAAATCATGCCCTTGCATTTAAAAAAGCAGCAGTGCCAAATGCTTAACCTGATTGTAGATGAGTGTCTGGGCTTAAACTTTTTCTTTAGCACTTAAACTAAAACTTTTAACGCTGGAAAATGATTGTGGGGAGTGTGGGATGCACCCATTAATGGTGCATTAACAGCTCCCTCAGCTGCTTTATAACTTGTTTTCTGGACAAACCCCTGATACAGCATCTCACTTGGTGTGTTTTCCAGGCAAGCTGATGAGGAATACCAGATTCTGGCAAACTCCTGGAGATATTCCAGTGCATTTACCAACAAGATTTTTTTTGCTATGGTAGATTTTGATGAAGGCTCAGATGTGTTTCAGATGGTAATGTCTTTCCTTTTCTCTTCTAACGTTATTTTTAACTTGGGTTTTGGGCAAGAGGGTAAAGATGTATACAAAATTTAGTGTCAAAGTGATTAAAGGAATGAAAAGTTAAAAGCAGCCCCTCTCAGAAGAAATGAGGAGAGCAGAGACCCAGAGCATGTTGGCAGGAATATTAACAGAACTGACAAATCTGGAATAGGCACAAGGAGTGAACTGGTTTTTCTGGCTCTTTTTTTTCCTCTGAGTTTCTCTCCTGTAATGATTTACAGTGTAATTCTAATGGTAGGATATAAAGCATGGGTGTTCTTAAGAACAGCTATTAGAATTTTTAGATTAGTAGAGAATGATATATTAGACTTTTGGTATTGGTTAACTCATTTCTTTTCAAGTAATATTTCTCTTCTATTAACAGTGTTACCACATTTTCTACACCTTTTCTAAAGGTGTAGAACATTCTGTGTACACTTGCAATTATAGGTCACATTAATAGTTCATTATATTCTTGCAGATGTTAACTTTTTTTTAAGAGATACGAAAGTCTATTTAAAAGCAGCAAAATTTAGGCAGTAGTATTTTATTCAGCGTAAGCTTCTGGACTGGAGAGTTGAAGAGGGATGTCTTTTTATTATTTGCGTTAATTTTTTCTTTAGTGTTATATTAAAAATGCATTCATCGAGCTATGGCCTTTATAGATTTGTAGAATCAAGTATTCCTATTTTGCAGATGTCGTTATTAAAAGTAGTATTTAGAGAAGAAACAAATTGAAAAAGATGCCTGAAATACAGAAGTGCAAGCTGTGTGCTGCCTTTGCTTTTATTAAACATTAACAACGCAATGGAAGAGTTACTTGTCCTAATTGATTGAGGGAGCACGTAGCGAGGTGGGTGTATCGGTCCCAACGCTGTGTCCCTGTGAACTCTGCTGCAGCTGAACATGAACTCTGCTCCCACGTTCATGGCGTTCCCGGCCAAGGGGAAGCCCCGGCGGGGGGACACGTACGAGCTGCAGGTGCGCGGCTTCGCGGCGGAGCAGCTGGCGCGCTGGGTGGCCGACAGGACAGACGTGCACGTGAGTCCCCTGGGAGGCGGGTTACTCCTGCTCCTGCCTGAGCTGCTCCAAACAGCTCTTGTCTACAAAGCCCCCTTCAGACACGTGGCTGCTGCTTTAAGTTTCCTTATCTTCTGTGTTCTGATACTTCGTGTAATGCTGTATTTGAGAAGGTGGTAAAACTCGTTACCTTCCTTCTCACTCTTCTGTTCCTATGGAAGAAAAAAGTCTTTAAATTATTGGTTCAGGTAAAGTGTGTAAAACTGAAGTTACAGTAATGGGGAAAGAAGCATTACTTACTTCCTAGGTCAGATTTATTATATAGAAAATCTGTGTGTGTGATACTTTTCCCGCTCGGATATTTGGAGTGTGCGAGGCTTGTTAGCAGGAGTGAGGGTGTCATCTATAATCCTGTTGAAAGCAACTAATGTCCAAGTGCTCTGTTCAGATCCGTGTGATCAGGCCGCCCAACTATGCTGGCCCCTTGATGCTGGGATTGCTGCTGGCTGTCATCGGAGGCCTCGTGTATTTGCGTGGAAGCAATCTGGATTTTCTGTACAACAAAACTGGCTGGGCATTTGCTGCTTTGGTGAGTAATTATAGCTCCTGTCTGTCTGTTGTTGTAAGTTTTGTAGTGGTTCAAGTCTAAAAGTTTCTGTATTTAAAGGTGCTTAAACATGGTAGAGGAGAACAAGATGCAATTAATTATATTCCGTGGTAGACTGATAATATTATTTGATCTTGGTCCTTTCAGCTCAGCTCATGCTTGGTTAGATGCCTTTTGTACAAATAAAAGGTAGGACGATGTCCAGGCTAAGGTTGTATTCCAAACCAGTATGGTTTGGTGTGAAATGAAAAAATATCAGGTTAAATTTGAAAAAAAAAATTTCCATATTAAATAATGTTTTCATCTTTCCTTTTCAGTGTTTTGTGTTAGCAATGACATCAGGTCAGATGTGGAACCACATTAGAGGACCCCCCTATGCTCATAAGAATCCCCACACAGGACAAGTGGTGAGTCTTGGCTTCACTTTCTTTTCTGCATTTCTATTGTATTTCTGCAGAATAAGGCTGATGCTAAGAGACAACTCAGAGTGTGAATTCTCCCTTTGGCTTCTTTTTCACCTTTCCTGCAGTGAGCAAGGCAAATCAGCATATGTGTTGTACATATGTTGCATCTCCCTTGATGAAGGCATGTGACAGTTATAAATTGTTAACAGCAAAATAAAGATGTTTATGTTGAGTCTTACATGCCAAACATTCCTATTGCTGAGCCTGGCAATTTTATCTTGAACCTGCTCATGTTAATTCATATACTCACCTAATGACCTCCATATAAAAACACCTACCTTCAAGATTCTTGAGGTAAATTAATGTCTAGTAAGTAGTCTCAGACTTGTAAATTCTCTTTCTAGGGAAAAATCTGTTTCAGCATAATTTGAAATACACCGCCCTGTTATTCTGTAATATAGAATGAGATGTGCTGTAAAAGTAGTCAGAATTTTTTGAGAGCATTGCCTCTCCTCAGGTGCTTACACGTCACATACTGACTTTTCTCATGCTTTTACTCAGAGCATTAATTGTGCCTGGGTAGATGGCTCAGGCCCTCTATGTTATTTCATAGAAGGTGGATCTGCTTATCAAACCTTTTCTTTTCTACTTAGGTACAACATCACAGTCAGAGTAATGTAGATCTTCCCATAAGGCATTCAAAACCAGTGTTCTTTCACAAACTTAAATTGTTTTCCTAAAAACACTTCCCTTGGTTTTTTGTTTTTACATAATTCCTCACCTTTTTTGAGACTGAAGAATAAAACTTCAGTGGTATTGGTAGTGGTGTTTCTTTTCTTGGTATGCCATGAAAAAGACTTCAAATGCTTGGTTCAGGAGCCAAGTGAATTGGGTTCACATGCAGACTGAAGAGACTGTCACTAAGTTGAAGAGCAATGGGTGTAACCCAAGAGTGTGAGTCAGGGAAGGGGTCAGACTTGGATCACAGCAGGTGTAGGAGTAATGTACTGTAATCTGAATGGTACTTGGGGCTGATTGTGCATCTTGACAGAAGAAAGATTTTTGATGCTGTCGCAGCTCCCCTCCAAAAATCAGTTGTCCACAGTTGAAATTGTTCATGCTTCAACTTCTGCTCAGTCTCCTGAAAGAAACAATGCGAAACCCAGTTCCAGGCTTTGTAGCTGTTGTTAGTAATGTCAAAGTTGACTCCAGTCTTTCTTAATTCAATTGCTCTGCCTCTTACAGAGTTATATCCATGGAAGCAGCCAAGCCCAGTTTGTGGCAGAAACACACATTGTCCTGCTGTTCAGTATCCTTCCTGTGAGAAGCACATGGTTGGTGATTTTTTGGTCAGCTCATGCTGCTCCCTTTTCTGTGGTAGTCATGCATTCCTGATGCAGAAGCTTGTAGAGCCCTTCTGCATTGACTGTGCTCTTCTCGTGATCTTTAAGTTGAATAGAAAAATGTTTACTGCTTTCTCACCTATTCTTCCTTAATTACCAAGCTGGAATAAAGCATGGAAGAATCTTCAGGATAGCCCTTATTCCTCTGTGCATGTCTCGTTTCAATCTCACTTATTTCTTGTTTTGGTGTTGAGTTCATTCCTGTGTTACCGATCGTTCTTTTTATTTCTTTGCTTACCTCTTTTACTTAAAATCTTACACTAGTTCATGCTAATGATTCAGGATTTTTCCATGCCAGTGTTATCTGTCGAGAAAGGCAAGGGGAAACTTGCAGATCGAGAGCTTTTACCTTTCTCATTTGTACAAAAAAAATGTTTCTTGGGAGTCATAAGAATACTCCAAAATTCAGTGTTGTTCTATTTCCACATGTATGGTTTTGATCCATCATCTCTGACTTCAGTTGTCTCTGTCTCAAGCTTTTCTTCCTCATCTCATCCCCTGTGCCAGCCTGTGCATTCTTCTATCTTTTAGTCAGTGCTTTTTCTTGTATTTATTTTTTTAAACTTAAACAGACGTTTGAAGGGGAACTTCTGATCTTTTTCTGTTACTGTATTCTGATACACTTGGTCAAATTCAACACAGAAACTTTTTTATGTTAATTTGGGTTATTGCTGCCCATCACATTATGAACCCAACATATCAGTTGCTGGAGGTGTTTCAAATGGTACAATTTGGTGACGTTTCTGTGGGTTGAACTTGCTTTTTTCCTGTGCTTAAGGTGGGACTGTGTCTGAAATGGAAGGATTTCTTAATGGTGCTGTTGCTGTCAATGATAAATATTTCTCCTTTCAGACTTGGGTCCGAAAATCTGTAGTGAAATAGAATGAAATCTTGGGGAATTTTGTCTTTTGTTCTGCTGGATCCACTGTTTTGCTTTGCTAGGATTAATTCTTTGCAAATGTCAGGCTTTTTCTGTTGTATGTGCTTCCTTAATTTTACAAGCTTTATTTTTTTTTTTTAATTCAAGAATTAGGAAAGAAATATTACTCCTTGAAAGATAGCTTGTTAGATTAAATACTGTATGCATTTTATTCTGTTAGCTGAGTAAAATGCAGAAGCCGAATTCCTTTGTGGGTTTTCCAGTGCAGTAGGAGTGGACCAAGCTCTCTGGGAAGGAATGCTGCTTCATTACAAGCTGAGATAATAAATGCATGTTTTTAATTTTGCCTCAAGACCTTCCAGTTTATATTTTAAACTGCATTTATCTACTCTTAAAAGTTGGCATTATGAATACTTCTCTATTGCTTTTTTTCCCCCCCTGTAGTTACTGGTTTGGCTGAGAAGTCTTTAATTTTTCTGGGGAGTTTTAATGCTCCAGGTATGGTGTGGGAGCTGAATTTAGGAGATTAGGAATGAGTGTTTTCTATTGAGTCTATTAAACTTTGTTGATTTATCCTTAAACAGTGTTCTTAGATGGTGGTGTTACTTTAGGAATGGTCCTTCTCCATGAAGCTGCTACTTCTGACATGGATGTGGGGAAAAGGAAAAGTAAGTATGGGTACTTTTCTCTCTAAGGGAAGGCACATTCAGCAGAGGTATTTGATACACTGTTTAACAGAAATGGTTGTGCACTGGGGGGGTTTCTACACTTCCCACCCCTGAGCCAAAGAGAATTCTTTGGATTTTCAAAGGTATTTGGAATTGCTTAGCAAATGGCAAGATAAAGTCAAAGCCCATTTGGCAGATAGAGAGATATAAGATGCTCTGCAGCATTTTTCTTGGAGAGAAAAGGGGACTTTTTTCTTAAAGCAATTGCATAAAATTGATTTATGGAAGGAATTTGAAAGGAAATTGGTGTTAATTTAGTTTTTCCCAGTGACTCTAATAGAGGTCTCATCTGGCCTGATCTGTAAATATTGAAGAAGGCTTTTGAAAACCCCAGTCACTGTGGTGGTTTGGGGGACAGTTGTCAGGTTACCAGAATCTCACTGTACATCTCTTGCAGTCATGTGTATTGCTGGGATTGGCTTGGTGGTGTTGTTCTTCAGCTGGTTGCTGTCTGTCTTCAGATCCAAATACCACGGCTACCCCTACAGGTATGTCACTGCTTTCCTGTGCATTGGGCTACAGCTGCAGCACTCTGCTTCTGATTTGGTAGGAAATACTCCTTTAAAAATGCTCCACTTGTTTCTCAAAGAGTAGCAGTAGTGGTTGATACAATCACCAGAAATCACCAAAAATTTGGTGGATAGTGTGATTTTTTTCAGTCTGGCTGAAGGAAAGATTGTGGAACTCCTTTTCATGCCATTCTATATTAAAAAATATTTCTGCTTTCATAATGATAGCCAGTCTGTACTGAAAACAAACGTGGTTTTTTCCATCCTACTTGCCTGTCCTTTATATTTGTACTTTTTGAATATTAATCCTTACTTGTGAGAACAAGGGGGATGCCCAATGCTTTGAAGCATCCTACATTTTGGGATTGCTTCTGTCAAATCTAATACTATTAATTTGCTTTACATAGATGTGGTCAGTATAGATGTCTGAAGTGTGTTTACTAGCTTTTATGCATTTTGAAGGAATAAATACATGCTGAGGGACCAGCTTCCAACCATTTCACCTTCTGCAAGGAGTTTAATTTGTCAGGAAGGCCAATCCCATAGGCAGATACTATCCCCTTTCTACGAGAAATCAGTTCTTATTTAAAAATATCTGAATAATGGAACTTGTTACTAAAACTTGTTATTTCATGAAGATTTTTCTCAAAATCAGAAGGAAGCTGAACTTACTCCCTTTTTAATAACTGGTCAATGTTTATTCTGGTCTATGCAATGGTTTTATGTACTCCTGCTAACTTTGTTGTAGGGAAGATGTGGATGTCTTTGTATTTGAGTTACTAGAAAACTCACTTTTAAGCAACTTGAGAGTTTTTGTTGTTTTTGTTGTAGTTGCATCAGGTCTGTTTTCTCATTGTGATTGTCTTGGCAGACATGAACGCTAAGTGCCATGTTGCACACCTTTGCTTCTTATAAAATTAATAACAATATTCATTGTTTTGTTGTTGCAGTTTCCTAATGAGTTAAAGGATTCCAGAGTCTGTAACATGAGGAAGGTGGTGGCTCTGAAGTTGGGTGTAATGGAATGAAGAGCTGAATGTGTGGTTCGTGCTACCTCTGCCTCCACTGCCTGAGCCAGTGAAACACTGAACCAAAGACAACGTGTAGTGCCTTAAGTAAAACAAGCAATTTGCTCTGAAGCACACAGAGTATTAACATGCAATCTCTTTCACAGCTTTACATCTTCTTAAGCAACTCCACTTCTATGGAAATTCAGAATTTAATGCTTAAAACTACATTTCCATAGACTAACTGGAAACAGTACTTTAAATTCACATGGATAATGTGTTTACCATGTTGCTTTTCCCTTGAACATTTATCCCCTTATTTCCTGTTGGTGAATAGCAGGTGACAGCAGCTTCTCTGTGCCTTTTCATGGTTGAGGAAACACCTTCCTGTACCTGGAAGTATTTTCCTTCAGTCTGTGTGCAACCTTTGAGCATAGCCCAGATTCCAGTGTGGAATGTGTGTACCCTAGAGCTGTATCTCATTTTTGAGAAGAGTTCTTAACTGCTGTATGATGCAAGAGCTTGTTTCATAGACGAAAGGGGAATTTTCAACAGGTAGAAGAGTTACTAATTCAGTTATTCATGAAAAACTTTTCTTGCCCAATGCTGAAACTGCAGTATTTAAATTGTAAACTTTGAGCTGAAAAAAATGTTCTTACACTAACACACTCTCAAAAATACAAATCAAAACTACAAAGGTAACAAGCTGTGTGGTGTGAATTAAAAGTTGCTAACTGGCTTTCAAGTTACTGTTCAGAGCCCTGACAAACCAACCCATACCAGATTTCTGGTCACTTTGTAAGTTCTTGCATTCTCCACTTACTTCCTCCAGGTTTATCCTTGGAGAGGACATGGGAGTGAGCAGATATCCTACTCCCAGGATAAATGTTGTTCCCCCAAGCCAGATTTGTTTGCCTTTACAGTTTTTTATTTGTTGGCAGTATGACTGAATACATGTGCTTTTTGCTCTCTCTCCTCACAAAGATACTTTGCCTTAAGAGTTCCTGAGTGGAAGACACTGTGCCTCAGCCCGAGCTGTTGTGCAGTTCAGCACGTGTCCTGCAGAAAGGCTTTGCACACTGAGTCGTTGGCTGTGCTGGCCTTGGAGGAGACTCTTGTCTCCTGCTTCTGCCTCTCCCCTGCCTTAGGGGTTACAGAATTTGGATGCTTTAGACTGAACCTCAGAAAGGACTGTATCATTCCAAGTAGAATGTTATTCTTATGCAGTTTTGCTAAATTAACACACATCTCAAGTGCCTTCACTGATTTAGTTGTTTGATGTTTCAACTTGTTGAGATGCATTTTTCTGTGCCATACAGAATCATAAGCCTTAGTGGAACGGATAAATTGTGTGCCTGGCTGGAATTTGGACAAGTTTCAATAAAATTTTTTAGTCTACTCCATGCTCCTGTGTCTTTTGAACTATAACACAGAACAAACCAACCCAACCTCTTTTCTTCCACAATTGCTTCAATGTGTTAATAGTGTACTGTACAGAGTAAATAACCTGAGTTTGGCTGAGCAGCATATATGTGTTTGTGTGGAAAATTCCAGCCCAGGATCTTGATACCAGAGAGCTGCTCATGTAGCCAACTAACAGCATAAAGATTGCATGGTTGTGACTTGTCTTTGACAGCTGTCCTGCTGAAAATTGTGGCTTCCTGGAGCCCTAAGCAGATAACTA
Organism: Calyptomena viridis; assembly: GCA_013390005.1. Classification (NCBI taxonomy): domain Eukaryota; kingdom Metazoa; phylum Chordata; class Aves; order Passeriformes; family Eurylaimidae; genus Calyptomena; species Calyptomena viridis. The sequence goes on from WEIV01008308.1 coordinate 366,146, forward strand.
ACAGTGTTTCTGGAGATGGACCCTCATTAGCACTGTGGATTTGCCTGGAACAACTTGGCACTGTTGGTAAAATGCACCCCATAAACTTTTAGGTTGCTGGTGCTGCAGTCATTAGCAGTACAGGAAATAATTGTTTTTTAAACACTTCTGGAATTGTTTCTAATTCTTTTGTCATGTTGTATAATTCATTCTGTCCCTCTAAAACTATCTGGTCCTGTATTGACTTGGGTTAAGCTGTTGCACATCGTGCAGGTGGTGATGGAGTTGTGTTGGCCTTCCACTTAAGGTGGTCAAGATACTGAGAGTTTTGGATTTTCCTCTTTTTTTCATGCTGATATAGGAGATGAAAATAATACTTTCTTTTCCCATCAGTTTCTCTGCTCTCTAGGCTGAAACTGAAGTGCATGGGGGAAGGAACAAGTGTGGTAGTGGAGCAGAAGATCCCAGTGCAGGACTGGCAGCAGGTTTAGAGGAGAAATTCTGGGAAGATTAAACTTGTGCAGCAGTTGAGAGGTAATGGCCAGATATAATTGGTGCCCAGAGTGACTCTTTGGGACGTTGGCTCTTGCAACTTGCTGTCTAGTTAGTGTAACACAGTTTGGACCAGCAGAACAAATGTGGATGAAGCAATGCATTCAAGAACTGATGTGGGAAAAATGGGTGAGAAGGTGAGACATTAAACACTCAGAAGTGCCCTAAAAGCTCACCTTGAGAGAACAGTTACAATAAAGGGAGGAAATGGTGTGTTTTGTAGCTGAAAGTGGACTCTGTGGTTTTGTTAATGTGGCTGGCCTCAGCAGCTGCTGCTGCTTCTGCTTTTGAGATGGAGCTGTGGTGTATTTAAAAGATATTTTTGAATAATAGCTAGAAATAATTCAGGATTTCTCTGTGCTAAGCGCAAGTCAAGATAGTAAATTTAATTTGATTACTCTGTAATGGTTTGCTTTATGTACAATCTGCTGGAAGCTCCTGTCTTCAAACCATTCTAGTTCAGTGCAGAATGTGCTGCTTCATGAGGCACTGGCACAACTTTGCCCAGAGAAGCTGCCCTGTCCCTGGAAGTGCTCAAGGCCAGGGTGGATGAGACTGGTCCAGTGGAAGGTGTCCCTGCCCATGGCAGGGGTGGAATGAGATGAGCTTTAAGGTCTCTTCCAACTCAAACCATTCCATGATTCCATGATAGTGCCTAGTGGTCGTTCCTGCATTCCATCCTTTAACATGCTCCTTGAGCAGGTGCTCTTCAGGGGCAGAACTGCTTAGTCCTGCAGCAGGATGGAAGATGTGCTGGTGCAAATAACCTTAATTAGCCCCTGGCTGGTGGTGTCTGTGCTGAGTGCACACTCAACCATGGCATTAAAAGATTCACAGCCACGAGGGGAAGAGCAAGCTCAACCTTTTGGCAGGCAATGGGGTGGCCATCCATGTTTGGGGAATACAATGACATGGTGGCTGGCTAGAGGCTTTAGGAGAAAGCTTTTCTGGTCACAACTATTGGATGTGTAACTAAAGATATAGCAAGGCTTGTTGTGAGCCTTGTTAAAAATGTGTAAAAGTAAACAGGCATTTTTTGGTTCCTAGTTTATATGAACGACAAATCAAAGTAGGTGTTTTAGAAGTATTGAAGAAAGTCAATTGCTTAACTTTCTAAACATTTGGAACATCCAAAGAAAATCAGAAGCTTGAATGGCTTAGGCTTGTTTGGATGTGCTGCCCATGACATTGGATTACACCAAATCATGGCATCTTGTAGCCAAAATGTGTCAGGAGAAAAGAATGATCTGTAGTGTTCCTTCAAGGTTTGTTGGCAGGGGCTTGTGGTAGTCTGTTTTAAAAATATCCATTCAGTAACAGAAAACCACTTAAGCTGGAATCAGGTTTTTTAAGAAGTAAAAATTTACAAGTGCTTTTGTCTGCTGTGAGAAATAATTCTTACAGAGGATCTGGAAAAGTACTGGCACTTTGTTTCTGTGTTGGACCTTCATGTTTGCTGCTTTCTCATGCTGAAAAGGTTTGATTCTCAACTACAAACCACTACTCAACAGATTTCATGCCATCACTTTGAGCTTTACTAAGGGGCATAGAGTAACAGCAAAAGAAAGAACAAGCCCAGTCTCTTGAGTGAGCATCATCTGCTTTCAGTTTTGTCATGCTTTTTGTCTGATGAATAGAGCATTAGTTTCATTGCACACAACCTGTTCCATTTAACAGCTCAGATCTTGTCTATTCCTACAAAATTAATTTAAGCACAATGTTTTATTGGTCTGGATTAATTGTGCTGCTTTTATCACAGATAATATGAAAAAGATGTATATGCAGTTTGTATTTCTAGGTCAGAAGCACATGAAGTTATTAACATACTCTCTTGTCAATTGATAACTATACATCTTTCAGCCATTTTCCTTAAAAGTAGGCTAATATGTACTTAAGAAAACTAATTACTGTCATTATGAAAAGAAAGAATGGGTGTGATGGGACTGCAGTGGCCCCTGGTTTGTCCTGACTGCAGGGCAGACTCGGCTGTGTGGGGTTTGGTGGGTGTGCAACAGAGATGCCCTTGGTGTCTGTCCATACAGAGATCTCACAGTGCTTCTGCAATCTGCTTTTTGACAACCTCACCATAATGTCAGGCTTTGTCTTCTGTAGTAATTGCTGGGAGGTGGAAACATTTCCATTTTTACTTTATCTCAACCTTTTCTCGCAGTAAGATTCCTTTTTTGTGTGTGATTTCAGATATAAGTTGTGAATTGGAGGCAATTAAATTTGGTTTTTAAACTGCTTTAAGCCTTCTTCCATCTCCCAAGAAAATAGTAAAAGAATAAAATACTACAGAATAATAGTAATAAATCTGTATCATTACTCTAAATCAGTCAGATATTTGTCAGCATTGACTAAATCCCTTGACTATTTTGTGTTCTTATTTTAGTCACACAATTGGAACCATGTGATGCTTCTGGTTTCCTTCATCTGACTGGTGGCAGAACTACTGAGTGGCTTTTTGCCATGTTTGATGGAATTTGTAGCAGTCAGTTAACAGGGATTTCTTTTTTTCCTTCTGGAACTGGAGGAGAAGGCAGGTCTGCTCCAAAGAACAAAGCTGCTGTTAAACCTCTGGCATTAGTAAATTCAGGGAATACAGGATGCAGCTCTTGGGTAAAATGTTACATTTTAAAGCAAATTCCCTTCAGACCCATTTGTAGAATTTCCCCGGGCTGTGTGAACTCTCATGTGCTGAGGTGTGAAAGTGCTATTGATTGTGTTATTGCCTCTTAAAATGAAATGGGTGCTTAAAGGTGATTTGCTTGGATACTTTCTCATGTTTCATACATTATGAACACAGATGCATTGGTACCTTTTATTTTCTGTAGTTACTGCAGCAAAAGATATTAATGTTCAAAACTGGTTTTCTTTATAATTGAATAACGCTTGTCACCTCTTTCAGGTTCTGTGTGATCCTGGATGTGGCCCTGCTGTTGTGGTCATGTCAGGAGCTGGAAGTCCACACAAAACCCCAGCCCATGGAGTTTGGTTGCCTTCTCATGACAGCCTGTGCCTGCTTTCCCTTGGAGCAGGGCTGTATTCCAATGTCCTTCCATAGGTCCCATCTGAGGAGCCAGCAGGGACAATGGCCTTGGTGTGCTCGGGAGCCTGTGCCGAGGCCGTGTTCCCTCACCTGTTGTAAGGGCTGGGCTGGGCTGGGCTGCAGTGCACGGGGCAGCCTCGGTCCCCTGTCCCTGTCTCACTGTCTCTGTGCTTGGGCTGGGAGTCCCTGCAGGGGAGGAGGGTCCTGCTGGTGCTCCCTGCGGAATGAAGGGGCGCTGCTGTGACTCCTGCTGCGGAGCGGGGTCGCTCTGGTGCTGCGGCTGCAGTTTGGGCTCTGAAGTAGCCCGGGATTCCCTGGCTGTGCTGGACACAGCCGGGCCCCCTGCTGGGCACAGGTGTCGCTGCACTTTGTTGCCAAATGATGTCACGGCCATCGGTGCGTGACGCCAGCATGACGTCAGCCCCGCCCCAGCCAATCAGCGCGGGGAAGGTTGGAACAGTGACGTAAACTACCCTAGCAACAGTCGGCGCGGCGCCGCCCAATCAGAAAATAGCTGTGGGCGGCCGTGAGCCAATGGGAGGCGGCGGAGGAGGCCGGCGGCAGGAGGCCGGTCCCCTCGGGCTCGCTCCGATAAGATGGCGGCGGCGCTGGCGATGGCGGCGGCCGCGGCTTTGTCTGCGCCCAGCGCCTG
>WEIV01008308.1:370402-461667 GCA_013390005.1 Calyptomena viridis
GGCCCGGCCCCGCAGGCAGCGCCATCCCGCCGGCCGCCGTGGGCACGGCGCGGGGGAGCGGACAGACCTCCGGGGAAGTCGGGGCTGAGAGAGGCGCCATGTTAAACTGTTAATAAATAGTTGTCTTTGTGTGCTTTCGGTTCATCCCAGTCTCGGGGTCGGACCCCGCGGTCCATCACCCACCCACGCTCCGCATGCCCGAGGCACTGTATGAACCACGAGCAGGTGTTGGCACTTGACCCTCACAAATGTTGCACATACCTTCAAAATCGAAGTGCTACAAGAGGAAAGCATCACTCTGTCTTTGGTACTGAGCCTTGAGTAAAGTTGTTTCTGTGGTCATATTTGTGTATCTTCACCTCCCGCCTCTACACTTGAGTAGTTCAGAATTGCTATGTCATTTTAGCCAAAAGTTAAGGGAATGGTGTTTTTTCTCGTGTCTTGCTTGGTTTTAAAGCCTTATATTTCCGAGGAAGAATCTACCAAAAACAGATTCTAGAAGATGATCGTCGTTGTTTATGTTGATCACATGCTGATGTAGGTCATGAGTATTGCAAATACACATTATTTGGTGCATGACTTCCCAGCAGTTTCTTCAGCATCTGTTACTTTGTAAGACAGGGCTTGTCCATCTCTCCTCCTTCTCACTTCCACTTTCTTCCCTTCTGTGTTCTTAAAATATTTTGACAGCTTAAACAACTTTTGTGTTGGATCGATTATTTTGTGTGTAAACTGAAATATTGATTAAGGGACGCTCTCCTTTTTCTTATGCAGTTCTTGTAAGTCAAGGGTAGAATTTCATTTTTATATAACAGGTCTGGGTTACTGGTATTTATGGACTGCTTTACAGTCATCGTGAGCATTATATATTCTGAAAAATGCTCTTCCATTTGGACCACTTTGCTTTATGTTTTGTTGTGATGTTTGTGGTTTGTTCCCTGTTGTCCCATATTCTGCTTTGTCCTTGTCTGGACTGCTTGTTCCTGGTGTACAGTACGAAGGACAAAACCTTAGCCCTTTCCATATTCCTGTGTTGTCATTAGTGCAGCAATTAGTGTTTCAGCCCAGGGGCTGCTTTAGTTGGTGCTTCAGAGGAAGAGGGTACAGAAGTCACACATTTTTCGTGTAGTTTTTAGGGTACCTGCAGACAGGATTAGGTTATTTCAGATTATTGTAATCATGAAGATCAAAAAGCTTTTGCAGAACAGATCCGAGATTGTGTGTAGTTTTTGGGTGGGATCTGCCCACAGAATAAGCAGCCCTGTGACAAACTGCTTTTAAGATGGACATAATTTTTTGGTGCCCCCAACTGTACTTCTCTTCATGACCTCAGTTCTCATTCAGTCTAAATGTGTGTTATAATTCTCATCTCTCCTAGAGCTCATCTCGAGCAGTTTGTCTGTGTTGTAGATCTGTGCCAGGAGCTGTTCAGGTATTGCAGGGTCCCAGGATTTCAGGGTTATGATGAACACCTTGTTCCTGTCCATTCAGGTTCTGCTTAACATTGGAGTTGGAGAGAATGAGGTGAAAAAGAAAAATACACCTCCTGTGTTCCCATTTCCCACAAGTGCTGGTGGTTGTCAGCTGCTTGCATTTCTGTCACCCCACACTTCATCCCCTGCTCCCTGCACTTTGGCTCATGTCAGAGATGTGCAGAAATAAAGTACCAGTGATTCTTGTTAAAGTTCTTTAGAAGATGTGCAAAATATTAAATTTGGATGGAAAAATCTGTTCCTAGCACTTCTGGAAGATAGACTTACAGTGTTTAGAAGAAAAATAATCAATACTAGTGTGCTGTTGATGAAGTTTTAAACTTTTTTTACAAGAAATACTTTTATTTAATATTAAGATCCTAGGATCTCTCATATCCAGGATGAGAAATTTAGAATGATGGAAACGAGTAATGTACTAAAGAACTTTAAAAAAATGCTGCCTCTGTAAATGTTCATAAAGATTTCTGTACAACTTTTGCCCCCAAAACTTGGGGGTTTTGTCCTTTTAAAAAAAAAAAAGGTGGAGGAAGCTTTGTCCTAGTGACCTAGCCTGTCCCTCCCAGTTCCTCCACTGTATGAAGTAAGCAGGGCAATAGAAAAAGGAGACAACTTCTGAATCTTCCTCCCTCCAGCCTTGGGGTTGTCAGTGTAGTGGTTTGTGAGGTTCAGTTACAGAAGTTAATTAGCAAGAGCCCTGGAATGGGTGTGAACAAGCTGGGCCCAAACCTCACCAGTGCAGCAAAAGGACTGATCTGTCGGGGTGTAACTTAAGCACTTGCTTTACTGTATCCATATCTGGCTAAATAAGTTTTTAGACATGGTATAAGAACCCTGGTTTAGAGAAAAATAAACGTCTCGAGCCTTGTCTTCATCTTCCCTATGGTCTGTGGCTGGAGCCCATGAATGCCACAGGGGTTGTAGATTGTTTGAAGTTGGCAAAAGAAACTTCACACTTTTTTATTCAGACTTTTCAACTTGCAGTGTGATATTGGTCATTTGGTCTTAAGCTTTTTGTTGAATTTTTTGCATTGTTGTTATTACTCAGAACAATTTTGTTCCCAGTAATATTACAGGGTTGTTTGAGGTGTAGTATTTGGTACCACAATAATATAATTATTGGTGTGAGTTGACACCAATTTTCCGTATTCACTGAAGGGACAATGTAAGTTTCCATCTTTCACACTCTCCTGGAATGGGCTTAGGCAGATTCTTTTGCATCTTCCCCCAAGAAGAGCAAAACTGTGTCATCTGTGCCAGATATGTGCCAGAACCAATTTTTGCACCACTTAAATGAAATTCTCTGAGAGGAACTTACTGCAGTGACTTGGTTATTTTTGGTTTAGTACAGTACTGTCTGTAATACTTTGTAAGCTTTGTATCAGGCTTTCTGTAGGGCTTAACTGAAGGTATTTTCATTTTGTATGAAATAATTTGTTGTGACAGAGGGATGTGTAAAACAAATTCTGCAATAGGGTGACCTTAACGTTGTGGAAAATTGAAATTTCCAGTTCTGTTGTAGATGAACTCTTGCACCCTCTGCTTGAAGGCTGGAAAAGGGGATGCTCTTTATATGGCTGTACCTCACCAAAAGAGAATATTAAAATAATGCTAAGATCTATTCACCATAAAAACAAATGTCTGTGGTCTGTGACAAAATACGTTTTAAATTGGACCACTAGAAGTGTCTTTTATAAAGGGAAAGCCTAAGGATGGTGCTGAACCTCATGAAATCACATTTGGTATCACTGGAGCTCAGCTTGTGCCTGCAAGTGATCTGGAAACATGAACCAGTTCATGGATGGGTCAGTGGCAGGTTCTTCAGTGGTGAGAGGAGAAAAAAGAGGTTGTAGAAATTCAGTGGCAAATATAATGGAAGGTTTTATGTTACCTTTAAAAGAGGTAAAGTCCTGCTTTATTAAAGGAGAGGAATGAAGCTTTCATAGTCTGTGATAAAATCTAGTTGTCATTCAAGATGGATGATGGATTAATTGATGTTGATTTTTTTTTTCAATAGAAAGGAGTGAAACCTTGAAAAAATGAAGAATTTGATTATACAGGTTGCTGACCAGTACCAACTTTAGTGCTGTTGAAGCAGTTTATTTGCAAATCCAAAAGCTGCACAGTTGTAGAATTTTCTATCTGAGCAGGTCCAACTCTAGGTTTTTTAATAGGCTCAACCTAGAGGCCTTGTTGGGTAAATAGGTCTGTCATGTAAAGCAAAACTAGAAAATAGGCAATAAATCCAGGACAGTGGGGCAAACTGAGATGGTTTTTATTTTGTGAAATAAAAAACAAAGCTTCAGATGGGTTACAACCCTTAAAGCCTGTGGCAAGTGTGACTGGGAATATCTGAAAGACTTGAAGGGATGGGCTTTAATTGTCAGGCAGGGTTTGTACTGAAGGGTGTCTCACTGAGAACTCTCATCACCTCCAGGAGCAGAGGGCAAGTGAAGCAAAAGGCATTTTTAAGGTTGAGGGGCCTCACGCTGTTGGACATGAGGCTCTTCCATCCCTTTACAGAGTGTGTTTAAGTACTTTAAATACAACTGCCTGGTTTGTGTGTTATATATGCTATTTGGGGCTTCCTTTCATGAATTAATGTGGTAAGTTGTGCAGTTTGTAATGATTTTTATAAGGGTGAAAATACTGTATTTAGATTTTCAAGTGGTGACTTCAGTCTTTTTCAGCTTGCGGATGATTTCACCATTGAAGTTACACTTCTGTGTGGCACTGAAGCCAACCTGCCAGTGGGATTGTCTTACTTTGTGTTTGTGATGGTGGTGTTTGTCTGTCTGGGTTTTTTAAGATCCCATTAAAGAAAGAGGTTAAAAACAAAAGTTTTTTTTCACTTCTTAGTGAAGCAGGGTAAGTCGTACCCTGTCAACAAAAAGAAATTGTGTAATATTCCTTGACCAGAATAAAGGGTCCAGTAGTGACTTTGAACTGTTGCTTTCTCATTCCCCTTCTGTGTCTGGAGGAAGATAATTCTGTTTACTTGTATGAACCTGTTATACTGTATTTAAGCTCCAGAGTTCTTTCATCCACATCGTTGAGTGTCTTCAACTGTCCCAGGTTTCCCTTGATTAAGCCCCCGTGGATTTCAAGTCAGTTCTAAACAAAATAAAAAAGTGAGTGTGCGTTAAGGAATCTCTGACTGCTGAAGTGCTGGATGCCTCTGTCTTTTTGCAGTCAGAGCTTTGGTATCCGAGTGTTTGCTGAGGTCCCCGACTTAGTAAGTTCAACGTGCTACAATTCCTCCCGAACCCGGAGAACTGCGTTACTGGGATGATGGTCGGGCACTGGGGCGGCGCCCGCAGGGGGGTTGTGGAGCCTCCGGCCGCGGAGACACGAGGAGTCCAGCGGGACGGTCTGGATGAGCTGCTGCATCTGCTCGTGCTGGGGGCGGGACTGGGAGATGGGAGGCCTTTCAGCCTGGGGACTGTGGGACTGTTGTGTCTCACCTGACACGTCCCCTCGGCCCGGGCACATGCACAGCGATGGCCGGGGAGCTGCGGGCACAGCCCCGGGGCCAGGGGAAGCGGCTGCTCCTGCCCCGGCTCGGCTTCTGTGCCTTGGGCAGAGCAAATACTTGGGTGGAGAGCGCTGGGGGCGGGGGGACATCGGTGTGGGCAGGGCAGGAGGGTTTGTGTCCTGTGGCAGTGGAGCTGGTTGATGCCAACACAAACAGGTTGTCTGACTCTCGATTGTAAAACCTCACTTGTTTTGGCATGATTTTAAATAAGGTCCAGAACAGGAATTTGTTCTAAGCTCTACAGCATCGTGTTGCTTTGTCCTCGGAAAACCATTATTGAGTTAGAAAACCACCACTGGGATGAAGTGCTCTGTTTCCCCACCTTTATAAAACCATATTTTACTTATTCAACTGATACAACAGTAGGCTGATTTTATTTTCTGAGTCTGTATTTTTTCCAAGAGAAGCAGGCTTCTTAGGATATTGCAGGTGCATTCACTCCTTTTTTATTAGAATAAGAAAATAAATAACTTCTATTGTGGGTTTTATCCTCTTTCACTCTTTCCAACAGCTTTAAGCTATTTCATTCATGTGTGTTCAGCCAGAATATTGACATGTTTTATATGATAAAACTTTGTACAATGTAGGCTCTGCCCTTGTAGCTGAAATCTTTGAATGGGGGCAAGTCTAACCCTTTTCCTTCTCATCAGGAAAAAGATTTGCAGGTGACACAATACTGGTCTGATTATATCAAGGTTTAGGTAGTATGTCTTCCTACCATCTTAATTAAAATATTAAGACTTGGTGTGGGTTGTTGGATTTCTGCTGTTCAATAGGGATAGTCTGAAGCAGGGGATGGCAGTCTACAGACCAGCAGTCGAAAAGCACATCTGGTTTTATTTTTCTTTAATTATTTTTCCTAGGGATTGTTTAATTTTTCTCTGCTTAATAGTTGTTCTGCAGTATTTCATTTCAACTTCAAAAATGAAAAATGACTGGGACTTAACTTGAGGAAACTGTAAGCATGAATTTAAAAAACTTGTGCTCTTGAACTATTTTAAAAGTTTAAACATAGAAAAATCTTAGACATGTATTGAACATAAGGAAGGCAGGTACTTAAGAAAACATATTTGTCAGCATTGGGATAGATAAAAGCTGGAAAGCACTTATGTCTCACTGACTTTCAGGAGCCTCTTGAAATTCAGATGAGGGGCACTTGTTTAGACTAAAAGTTGATAGGGTCCTGTGAAAGAACGACAAATTTGTTTGTTTAAAGAAAATGCAGTTTTCAGACTATTCCAGATGTTGACCATAACCGGGACATTGTCCACCTAAATTTCTGAAGTGTCTGAAGAAAGTAGATAGAAATTGAGTGCAATATCAAGGTTTCTAGTGCAGTTTCACAGTATAATCCAATGGGACCTGGGTTTGCTGGTAAAATGGTCAGTCCTGTTTCTTCCACTGCTCTGACTGTGAATTTTCATCACCTCACCTACCTTCAGAGAGAATGACTATGTGAAGTTGGATCCAAATGAAAACTGTTCCTTAAAATTGTATTTGTCCAAGGTGATGTGACTCCCTGTGGGGGAGCAGGATCATCTCGCAGGGGGTGTGCTGGGCTGACCCTGGCTGGACACGGGGTGCCCACCAAAGCCCCCCCATCACTGCCCCTCCTCAGCTGGGCAGGGAAGAGAAAATACCATGGAAAGCTCAGCTTGAGCTGAGGACAGGGAGAGCACTCAGCAATTACCATCACAGACAGGACAGACCCTACTTGGGGAGATCAGTTTAATTTATTACCAATCAAGGCAGAGTAGGGTAATGAGAAATAAAGCCCCAGTGTTAAAACACCTTCACTCGCTGAGCTGGGCAGTGCAGGGGGATGGCAGTGGGGGCTGCGGTCAGTTCGTCACGCCCTGTCTCTGTCCCTCCGTCCTCCTCACACTCCCCGCTGCTCCTGCGTGGGGTCCCTCCCCCAGGGGACAGTCCGCCATGAACCTCCCCCACGTGGGTCCTTCCCAAACTGCTCCAGCACGAGCTTCCCACGAGGGCCCAGCCTCCTTCGGGCATCCCCCTGCTCTGGCGTGGTGTCCCCCCTGGGTACACGTGGGTCTCTGCTCCCGCACGGGACCCGTGGGCTGCGGGGCACGGCTGCCTCCCCATGGGCTGTGCCCTTGGCTGCAGGGCAGTCCCCGGTGCCTGGAGCCCCTCCTCTCCCTCTTCCCTGAGCTGGGTGTCTTCAGGGCTGTTGCTCTCTCGAACTCCTCTCTCCTGGCTGCTGTTGTGCAGTGGGTTTTTCCTCCTTTCCTAAATACGTTATCCCAGAGGTACTACCAGAGTTGCCTTGGCCAGCAGTGAGTCCCTCCTGGAGCCAGCTGACATTGGCTCTGTTGGACGTGGGAGAAGCTTCTGACCCCTTCTCACAGAAGTTTGTCACCTCTGTAGTCCCCCACTACCAAAATGTTGCCACACAAGTCCAGTTCAGGTGACAACTTGCAAGGGCACAGGAGTCAACAGCCAGATTGGATGAAGTAGGTTGTGTCTAGATTAGGAAACTGCTGTCTAGTTCCTTATTTATTCTAATTATTTGTAGACTCCTTTAAGCTTTGAGGTGATTTGCCTACTATGGAAGTTTTTGTTACCCTGTCCCGTTTGTAGTTGGATATTACAGCACTCGTTCTTAATGTAGGTAAGAAATAGTATTATTACAACACAGTTTCTCAAGGTCACAAATCAGGTTCATGGCCAAGCCAATAATAGCAGGGCACCTTCTCTTTCCTTCCTGAGTTAACTAGGCTGAACAGTGTTGAAACAGCTCTGGAGTGGTGGTGAAGTTATTTCCTTAGAGCACACAAGTCTGACAACACTAGTAAATAGTGTAGGTGCTGTTCCATCCAGAGGAGACTGCTTGCCTCAGCAGTGCTTCTGACATGGTTGTACATTTTTAGGCTTTTGTGGTTTTTTAAGAAATACAGATTTATAGGTTGTCATCAATTAAATAGTGAATGGGTCTGTATTGCAAAGAATAAAGATTTTGCAGTAGAAGCTTTAAAAAAAATAGATTCTTATGCTAAAGTATAAATATATGACATAAAATCACTTTTTTATAAAACCAAATAAAGCATGGCCCTAAATTAAGATTTCTCTCTGGTGTAGTAAGTGTAACACCTTTTCTTAGATTTGACCTGGTATTCCTTAAGCTTATGGTACAAAGTGATGAATAATCAAGAGGAAAAGCAGGTTAAGATTTTTTTAGTATTAGTTTGTATATTTTCTTTTTTAGTTGTTTGTCAGCAAGAACATTTTGCTCTGAAAACGATAATTTTAGGCAGTTAGGATAAGAGTTAATAAATGATAGTAGGAAGTGTTCCAAGTGTTAGTCACAAAGACACATGCATATATGCTGAATTTGTTTCATATTGAGAACAATACTAAACTTATCTGTAGTTCCCATTTTCTTTCTTAAATGGTGTTACAAAAACAAGTTATTTATGAACTAAGTGAACTGAATGCCACATGTGGCTCTTTTTTTTTTTTCAAATATTTACTACCAAAAACATACTTTTGTGTGGTCTTTCTAAATATACATTATCACTTCAGACCATCTGGAGTGGTTATAAAATCCCTCCTTATACCTTTACAATCAAATAATTCTGAATAACTAATTTTTTTTTACTTTAGTGGGAATAAATTTTCATTAAATCTCCTTTCTAAAGGAGAGCATGCAGGCTGTTAAGACTGCAGTGCACCATTATCATCTTCTGTAATGTTTTCCAAGCATGTCCTCCATCCATGAGAAAAAGGGAAGCCCAAGTTTAGGGACTGGCAGTTGTGTAGCACCATGAGTCCAGCAACTGGAGGAAAAGACTTTGGACAGATTGAGAGGAAAATTTGAAGATACACTTGAGAGTTAACCAGCTTTGATATAGTCTTTCAAAGGTGCTCCACTGATTGATGGCACAGCTGTAGTCTTGAAAGAAAAGTGCCCTTCACTCATACAGAAAATCTTTCCATTATGAAGTGCTGTTTTGTTTTAATTTGAGTACTTCAGAAGATGTAAAGAAATGGTGGGTTATTTTTTTAAATGGATGTTTTGTGCTGGTTTGTGTGTGGTTATTTTCACTGGTTGAAATAGTCATTTGCATTGATGTGATGGTATCCTTTCACTCGTTCCTCGTGAGCTCTCACCTGCATGTCCTTCTTATAAAATGGGAATTCTTAGCAATAACAGTTAAATTGAAAGTCAGGAGTTAATAAATGGATGTGTTCAGAGGAGTGGTAAGAGATGGTAAAGGTGAGTGGATTGAGCTCCTGATAAATGCAAGTTCCTATGACCTGTAAAACAGGGACAGAAAAAGTTATTTCTTCTTGCTATGAGGAGAGTGTTTTGAAATGAATGGGGAGACAAACGCTGAGGAGGGTGAAGGCTGTATCCCCAGGGCCAGGGGAGGTCAGCAGTTGGAAAAGCTGTGTGGAGCAGCTGATAAGGCAGGATGAGTCAGACATATCAGCTGGCACATTCCAGAGCACTCACAGTGGGGAAACAGCTGAGTAGGAGCTTCTCCACAGGGCTCTGAAAGCCCTTGGCCTCAGCCACTGCACCTGGAAAAGCTCTGGGGGGAGGAAATCTGAAATAAACCGTGTAAAATGGGAGGGAATACCATTTGGGTTATGAAGCATGGGATCAAGGTGTTGCTTTTCCTGCAGTGAATACATACACACCAGAGTAACAGTTCTGCTGTCTAGGAATGCCTAGGGAAGATTTCCAGGGCATTATTTTTTATAAATTAATTATCAGTACTCATAGATCAAGGAATGATCTGGTTGTGCACAGTTGTTTTTTGACAAAATTCACACATGATACAGCAGGTATGTGTAGAGGGCTAATTTTAAAAAGGTTTGCATGAGTGTGTTCATCTGCCACACTCAACACACCTGTTTTTTTCTAAGGTTGTAGGCAAAACTGCTGTTAGTTCTAGTGTTTTATGTCCCCAAGGGTTATGTTTTTGGTAAAAAAATAAAGATTTGACTATTTTTACCTGTCTGGCTTCTGTCAAGGTAGAACCTTAAATTAATTTCTTTCAAGTCATAGCAGCATTACCACTCAGATTTTCTTGAATTTTGTCTGTAATTGTAGACAATAAAACTGATTTAAAATAGAGTTTTTAACAGAGTCCTCAGTGCTTTTTTGTCAATAAGTCTGCAATTATATGTGTTTTTTTAATTTGATACACCTTTCCAGAAACAAATGTTTAAATCTCTTGTAGGTGTGTATTAATTGAGGTTAACCATAATTTCTTCCAAGATTGGTAAATTAGAGTGAGATATGTAAGTAACTTGAAGTATTGTATTTTAACAGTGAAAGCAAGTTGAATACATTGGTACAAAAACTACATGACTTCTTGGCCCACTCATCAGAAGAATCTGAGGACGCAAACTCTCCTCCAGCATTATCTAAAAACAAAAGCATAGGTAAGAAGACATTTTATGGTTTTTTTTCTCCTATTTTCAATGTATATATGATTCTAAAGTCCAGTAACTTGCTGGTTTTACTTCACTGTATCACATTTCACTGGGGCAATTAATCCTAATGTGATTTAAGTGGTGATATCTTAATAAATACACACCAGACCTTTGATGCAGTATTTATTTCAGTTCAGAATCTATCTAAATGTGAAAAAATCAATTTTTTGGTAATTTACCTTCTATGGAACACGAGATGGCAGACATATGTATTTGCTGTGCCAGGAGTTCCTTGTTCAATGTTCATGAATTTATGAATGCAGTGAAGTAAAGCTTTTGCAGTCCTTGTAGTTGGGGAAGAAATTCTAGAGATTATGCTTTCATAGTTACTTGAAAAAGGTTTCTACATTTAATCTGGAAATATTTGAAAAGAAAATAAAGCTGCTGAAAAACCTTGAGTCCTACACTAGGTCAGAATTGGTATTAGAAATTTTTACTTAAAAGTTAGAGTCTCTGCTGCCTGTGGTGCTCACTTGGCATCACATCAAACTGACCTGCTAACGTAGGAAAAAGGGAGAACTCCTGGGATACTTCAGCAGAACAGTAAAACAAAGGGTGGTGTAGACACATCTCAAAGTGAAATTTTGCAGACTGAGAAAAAGAAATGTTTTCTTTTATCCTGTGTAGTTAAAAAGTAGGATTTGTTTCCTTGCTGTAAAAACCAGATTGTCTTTGAAATGGGCACACTTGCAAATTCAGAGCAGCCATGGTTCAGTGTTGGTTTTGAGATCTAAAGGAACACATTGAAGGTGAAAAGTCAAGATTAAACATTAAGTATTAGGAAATGTCAGGACTGACTGTGCACATTTTCTTTCCCTCCCAGTGCTCTGTGGATAGGGACAGTGTCTTTAGCAGCTGTGCTTAGTTTTTTGGTAATCCACAGGATGCTCATTACAAGCACAGGTTTGGGAGAGATGAGAACTGTTAACTGGGGTGTTCTCAGGAGGGGGATGATGATGAAGGTGGTTAAATGTGGCTCAGGAGGGTTGGAACATGCTCCTGCCACAGACAGAGGTCAACTAAAATAGGGAGCAGCACTTGATTTGGGAGCCTTCCTAATGTGTCTTTATCCCCTCTGTGTTGGAATTGGGTGTCCCTCCTGTCCATTGCATGGTGCCAGCAGGAGGGCTGGGCTGCTCTTGTCTGCAGTCCATGTCCTGCCCTGGAGCAGCAATCCCAGGGGAAACCCTGTGCTCCTGCAGCCCTGGAATGGATGGAGCAGGAGCAGCTGAGCCTTCACTGGGAGCTGTGAGGGGATGGATGCAGCACAGCTTGGTCATTCTGTGGGAAAGGACAGTGGAGCAGGGAATAGCACATGTGCACAGGTCCAAGTGCAGAGCCTGCAGGGATTGGAGCTGCCAGAGCAAGGAAAGCTCTGCCAACCTGTACAAACTGGTATTTTCCATGGATTTGTCACTTGGCAAAGAAGGTGGGCAGCATCTAGTGTCCAGAAGAAATGTCAGCCTTCTTCCAAATCTCATTATTTTTCTTCAGAATACGGAAATACCTGTGGCGTTCTAGAAAAGAAATATGGGATATTTAAAAGGGGCAAAAATTTTGATTCCATTTCTTTATTCCCTCCTTCACATGCAGAAATGTCTGGATAACTGTCACTGAAATTTACTGAAACAATTCAGCCGGGGTCCAATACCCAGCATTGGATTCTCTAAACAAAGGGGTTTTTTACATGAAGAAGAAAATAGTTTGTTTTTCACAAAACTGAAGTTTAAAGATAAATAAGTTGCAGTGCAAGTAGTTTTATGTTAAAATCACAAATAATCTTGATATGTATCCTGTAATTTTACTTCCTTTTCATTTGTGCATCTGTTAAAATCTGGCTGTTCCTAAGCCTTTGGAGCAACTTCTTAAAAGTGTCATGGAATCACTGAACTCAAAACATTCCCTCCCATTACCAGGACTATTGCATGGGAGCAGGTGCTAATAGGTAACAGAATCCCAGGATGTGCTGAGCTGGAAGGGACCCCCAGGGATCCTGGAGTCCAACCCTCAGCCCTGCACAGCCCCATCCCCAAGAGTCCCCCCTGTGCCCAGAGGATCATCCCAGCCCTCCTGGAGCTCTGGCAGCCTTGGGGCTGTGCCCACTGCCCTGGGGAGCCTGGGCAGTGCCCACCCACCCTGTGGGCAAAGAACCACCTGGTGCTGAGCTCCAACCTCCCCCTGCCCTGACACAACTCCAGCCATTCCCTGGCTCCTGGCCCTGGTCCCCCAGAGCAGAGCTCAGTCCCTGCCCCTCCTCTGCCCCTGCCCAGGGACTTGTCCCTGCAATGAGGTCTCCCCTCAGGNTATCCCTGGTTGCAAGTCTTTAGGCTTTATATTGCACAGTTCCAAAGAGAGAAATTTGAGTTCTCAAGGATACTCTGTACCAGATAGGACTTTTGTCTGTGGTTCCAGGATCCCAGATTTAATACTTTATTTCTAACATCAAGATGTGTTAGAGGTGTTAGAGATGAACAAAAATACACTAATGGTATTATTTCTGTAGTTGCACTTGCATTGCTTCAGTATTTCTTGACCAGTGGAAATGCTGTTTCTCAGCCTGTCAGGGGTGAACTGAAAGGGATTTCTGAATGATTTCTGTGGAATTTATACCATACAGTGCAATGTGTTTCGTTGTGAGTGGTTTGTCTCTGGAAGTCACAGTCATCTTTATTAAGGCTGGTGACACATAAACAATACTGGGGTGTGTAGTGTGAAGAACTTTTGATGTTTCTTGCATTTCAGTGGATTCCTTTAATTTTTCTCAATAGGTAAAAGTAGAGAACCTAAAGGCAGTCCATCTTCAATGGAGAACAATAGAGATGAGGTAGGAATAAAAGCGCTTTTGAATTCTGGTTGCATGTCTAGTGCAGAATGACTGACTTCACTTTGTTGCTGTTCCAATAAATACTTCAATTACTGTCAGAGCACCCAGTAAATATGTCTGTTGAATAGAAACATTAGCTGTAAAATATATAAAAATAAATTTGATTTAGGCACGTGCAAGCAATTGTTTACATCCTCCTCCCCTTTTATTTCTAAATCATTGAAGTACATGGATTTACTTGGACAACTTCATTGTCTTTCTGATGCACAATAATTCCTGAGAATGATGTCTCTAACACAGTCTAGAGAGTTAGACTTTGCTTACCTGAGGTGTGCAGTTTCAGTTTTGTTAAGAAATAAAAAGCGCTGTTAATTAATTCAGATTGAGTATATTGTAAAGTGAGTTTTTCTTTATAAAGAAATTTGATTCATATTCTTTTATCTTTGTTCTGTTCTTTAGATTATATGTGAACAGGCTCTTACTAATTTTGTTTTACAAGAACTGGTCTCTATTTACACTTACAGTCTGATACTCAGGTAACAGTAGGTACTTAGTTGTCCTTTGAGGAAAATACATTTCCTTTTGTAAAAGAGAAAAAAATATGGACACACAGGATCTATATTAAACATGAGCAGATTTCTGCTATATGGTGTGTGACACACCTTAAAGAAATGTTTCATGTGGTCTGTCTTGCTGCTGTCTATTCTCCTGTTGGAATTATTCTGCTTGACAACATCTTAATGTGCCAGAGTCCTGCCTTGGTTTGCCTTTACTGCTGTAAGTGCAGGTAAAACTGCCCAGACCTGGTTGTGATATGAGTGTAAAAACTCTGAAAAACCAGCTTTCCTGTAAAGGCAGTCAGTGCTTTCTGGCAGATGAGACCTGCCTGTGCCCTGCTGGCAGTTGTGGTGCACTGTGGTGCCAGTGCAGCAGCAGCTTGGCACAGCCCTGGGCAGGTGTGTTGGCAAAGGTGATGGGTTCTACAGGTGAGCTGCTCACTCCTCATCTGAAACTCCATCCATTTGGTTTAACGAGTCGTGTGTCACTTGTTAATGTTCTTCCTGCTGCTTTTTGTAGTTGACTTTTTTTCAATAAGAGCACTGATGACTTGTGAGATGCATTCTAGTTAAAGCAAGAAACTGATTTTGTTGACAGGTCCTTTGGATACAAATGTGTTGATCTTTACACTTTTTTCTTGTTTTTAGGGCAGTAGTTCTTCTGAAAGAACCAAATCCTTAGGATTATCCCGTTCCAAAAGGTTGGTTTGGAAAATAAAAATAAATAAATTACTTTTTGGTACGTGAAACTATAGAAGAGTTGGTGCCCTATGCCAGATCTTTTCTGCATGTGGCAGTGTAAATCCATGAAGTTACCATACTGCTGGTAAAGCAAATGCCTTGTAATATTTCAAATTAAAACGATTTCTTGGGGTCAGAGGTAAAGTTGATTAAGCTTGATTTTTATTAGCGAAGACATGATTATCCTGTGTCTTTAAGATAAAGGAGTTTATACAAGTGTTCCTTCACTCTTGCTATTTCTACATGTAGGATTCTTCAAAAAATGTAAATGGGGTTATATAGAAAAAAAGGCTTTATGTACCTACTGTTGGGAGAACGAAGCATCAAACTGTGCTGTTGAGTTGTCCTGGGCAGAATCTGCCATTTGCTCTATCCCTGCTTAATCCTTTTTCCCCTCTTTGATTTAAAAAGTGTGGAGTTAACTATTTACCATCTATTTGAACCTATAGGAGATAAGTTATTTGTGTCCCAAGTACCAGCAGAGTGGCTCTAGTCAAACTCCTGCTCTGCTCTCAGCTGATGCTCATTCAAGTTCTGTCCTTCATGGTTTTTGTTAGTTCCCAGTGAACTGTACAGATAGTTGAGCTCTCCTAAATGCATGATTTCAACAGCTGCCCTAGTACTGCTCTTTAAAAGTCTGTATCTCTTTTCGCTCTCCTTTATATTCAAGTTTATTTATGTTATCATGTCTGCTGGAATTAATATTTTTCAGTCTCCTTTTTATGTTTATCTTGATGCCAGAGTTGCAAATGTGGTTTTGTATTTGGCTTTTAATTTCTCCCTCAACTTCTCAGTCCAATTTATATTGGTTTTAGTCCTGTGGTTTTTTTGCTTCCTGTCTTATCACTAAAGATATTTTCACTCATCTGTTTATCATACTGTGCCTGATACAAAACCAGTATCCTGCAGTAGTTCATGTATTGCCTTCAGACTACTGACGATTATGCTCCATATTCTTTTTTTTTTTGTCCCTGTCTTAGGGACAAACTGGTAGTAAATTCATTCATTTTCATGGATTCAATTTGAAATTGTTTGTGTGGAATTCTGGCAGCTGATCCTTTTATTCAACAGTCAGCTTTCTCATTTCTCTCTGCATTTCTGTTACTTCCTTGAAAGTATCTCTTCAGCCAAGCTGCTTTTTGCAGTTCATTAGTATCTGTGTGTGCTCCTTGTGCTGCCTGTTATACCTGGAATGGTGTATAAGATTTCTGAGCACACATTCCCTTGTTTTTCATTTAGGCTTTTTGCATAGAAGTGTGACTTTCTTAAAAACACATCAAACCTTGATTTTAAAAAAAAAAATACAGCAAGCTTGTGGAAAAAAATATTTTATTAGTATATATTATTTCACGTAGGAGAGGAGAATCCCTGTTTCTAACAAGAAAATTAACCTGCAATTTATGCACTGTAGAAACTTGGAGCACCTCACCTCAGAAAGTCTTCATTTAGAAAGAAGTTTTCCCCAGTTAATGTTGTGTTTTCCCTGCAAAGCTCCAGGCTTATCTGAACTGCAGTATGTACTGTTTGTCAGAGCGTTTTTTTTCTGTCTATGCAGGAAACCTACAGTTGTAACAAAATACGTTGGATCAGATGATGAACAAATCGTAGATGAAACTGTAAATGAAGATATTTCAAATGAGAACTCAGAAAACGATGTAGATATGCAAAGCTTGCCTAAAGGTAGGTGCTGTGGTTTTTGTTTCTGGGTTCAGCACATTAGCCCAGATGCTGAGGCAGCCCAGCCCACTCCCACAACACACGGGTACAGCAGGTGTCCAGGGCTGTTGGCTCCTCACACACACGTCCCTGGAGGGCAGGGCCAGCCCAGAGCAGCCAGTGCAGTGCAGGGCACCAGGATGTGCTGCTGCCTGAATTCCTAATGGCTGCTGCCATCACAGATAGGGCAAAGCATTTATTCTGTTGTTTGGTAGAAGTTTGAAGCTCTGTCACCTGGAGGCCTTATGTTACTCTTCTATATTACTTGTCTTTGAGGTTATTGATTAGCAATTAGATCAACAAAAGCAGAACTAACTCTAGGGGGTCAAATAAATGTCACTATTTTTAAGCACCTTTTAGAAACAGTTAATACTATACATCTACATCCCTCTGCTCTTAACTAGTGTGAGTTTGACTAATCTTCACTTCTTACTTATGGAAGTTACAGGAAAAATTGCTTCTGTTGACTGCATGAGCAGCAGTATCCAGAGCAGTCACTTCAAAATTAGTTTTTCAGAATATTAGATTAGTTGCAGTGTCCTCACAACAAAATTATTGAAACTGGGCTCTTAAATAGGAAAGATGTGTTTTTTCATTCACATAATTTTGATTAATACTCTTTGTTTGAATGAAAATGTGAATTTCAGAATTTTGTTAGAGACAAAACAGGTTTTATTCTATTGGTTTTTCATTTATTTCTTGCTGAAATAAATGCAGGTGAGGGAAACTGGATAGAAAGGGGCAAAGAGAGGAAAGCATAGTTCCTCTAGGACTGTTTTCCATGTCCTTTATTGCACTGCACATTCCTGTCCACATCCCCCAGCAGTGTCACAGTCCTGTCCTGCACGTGCCACCTCAGGGCAGAGGGAGCAGAATTTGCTTCTCAGCCCATTCAGTCTTTGGCTTTTGTCCTACAACTGCAACACAGATGTAGTTTGAAGTGTTTAGTGGTTTGGTTTTGATTTTTTGTTTGTTTTTTTTCTGTGAACATCTGTGCATTCAAAACTTTGTTGAGTTTTAGTCAACAGATTGCACTTTTTTGTTGGCTTTATTTAAACAGAACTTTTGCACTTCATTTGGATGTGTAATGGTTTCCAATTTCTAAATAAAATTATTCTAGGTACAGTGGTTGTACAGCCTGAGCCAGTGCTGAATGAAGACAAAGATGATTTTAAAGGGCCTGAATTTAGAAGCAGAAATACCGTTAGAATGAAACCTGAAGCTCCCAAAAAGCGTGGAGGTAAATACAGTTTAAAACATCTACTAAAACGGGTTTAAATTGTTGCTTATGACCACATTTGGTACATCTACAAATTGTTCATATTTCTGATAAATTATCCTAAAAATACCTCCACTCTTCTGGCTTTTTGTTCGTTAAGGATTCTAACTGACAGAAATTAGCCTCCATTGCTGTCCCTGCAGTGCAGCAGTGAAAGCTAAGATTAGTTGCCATTAGACTTCTTATTTCCAGTAGGTATAGGATGCATCATGAGGTACAGTTGCTTGGTTGCAATCAGGTGTTACAGGTATTCCTTTTTTAAGGAATTTCTTTGTAACAGTGTTGATACAGGAATGTTCACTGACTCACCAAGAGAGCAACCATGTTTGAGCAGGGACATGTATAGGCAAATTATGCATCAGTGAGCTAAAAAAATCCCTAAACTCCCAAACAATTCAAAGACTTCTTTGTTTCGTTTTTAAATTATGAGAAATTCCTTACCAGTGGGCCCTTCTAAGGATTATCTTTGAAAAGCTGCTGTGTCTGCTGGTTTTCTATAGCTACTGCTAAAATGGAGAAGTTAGGTAGATAATAGTACAAAATTAATTCCTTTCAATTTTTTTTTTCCCAAAAATAAGGGAGAGGGAGTGTTATGTGTAAAGTAGCCAATAAGAAGACAGATGTTTTTATAAACACTACTGGCAATGCCTTAGTTCACATACCTACAGCAGTACCCAGGGTGTTCATACAAACAGGTCTTGCACACACTGTTCATTCTTCCCATTATATCATTTCAGATACTTGGCTCCCTTTTAAAGTCTTACTATAATTTAAGTGCTATTTCTCCATCTGTGGTTGAAGGGGAGTAAAATGTGACTGTGTGGAAATGTGCTTGTGCATACACATGGGCTCATGCATGATGTTAGTCACATTTTGAGCGTTGATGTTTTCTCTAAATTATTTATCTTTGGGAGTTGGTTCTGTTTTATTCATGCAAGATGTCCTGTGCAGCATTTAGGAATGCTTTTTCCATTTGTGCCTGTAACAGTTTTACAAATGATCCAACAGAACTCTTCAGGAATATAGTTTTGAAAAGACAGGACCCTTCTGCTTGTGCTTTGTGGCCACGTCTGCATCCCCAGGACAGTTTGTATGACCTGCCTTTCCAGCTTCTTTTGTCCATCCCTAGGGAATTTGTAGGCCTTCCTTTGTGCATCTGGACTCATGTACTGCTCCTGACATGGGGTAATAGTTTTGGAAGGGACGTGGAGAATTTATGCCTTACCTTTATCCAGGGCAAGCTCAGCTCTATGAGTGTCACTGCTGATGATATTTGATTTTAGAGCCCTCCAGGACATGTGTTAAACTCCTGTCAGCTTTCAGGGAAATGGGGCAGGTATTGCCTGCTCCTGTGTTGTCCCCATTCCCAGACCAGGAAAGGTAGCCAGGTGAGGGATGTGACTCCAGCCAGCCTCGAGCAGCTGGATTAGGAAATATATCAAACCAGTTTGGTTTTGTCATGCTCTGTCTGCTTTTTGCATGAAGTGGCACTGACCTTTCTCTTGCTGCCTGACTGAGGTGGGCTGTGCACACACAGAGCAAGTAATCATGCACTCCCTGAGATCCTGGGTTGTCTGCACAACCCAGGATTTAATTTAATAAAATTAAAAATGCCAGTCCATCTTGTTCATCGTGGAGTGCATCTTTGAATTGTTATTAGGAGTTGTATGTCCTGTTTATTAGAAATAGTGATAGTAATAGAACTTTTGCCTTTCTAGCAACAAAATCCTCTCATCTGAGACTGTAGGGGTCATAGTGTTATTATTTTCAAGTTTTGTGTCTGCAGAATGGTTATGGTTGTATTTTTGCTAATAAAGTCTGGTAGGAATGTTTTTAAGTAAGTATTTTTTTAGTACTAATGAATTAGTAGTAGTTAATTTCTTTGGATCATCTTGGTTTGTAGTAGCAACATGGCTTACAAAGGTTTGCCTCATGAATTCTCTCTCCTTCTGGTGCCAGATTTGAGGAAAGAGGCTGTAAGTGCTTCTCTTTAGCTGTGGGAAGGAGGGAAGTGGCTCAGGACGTGGCAGGGAGTGGTGTTGTCCCCCTGTGATTCTTGGAGCCCTGTAAGGGCTGTGGTATGTGACAGGCCTGGGTTGGGGTCTGCACTGCAGCATGTGGGGGCCTTTCCAGGAGTGGCTTTGCTCAGTTACCAGCACTGTTGGACATGGCTGTTGGAGCTGGTTTGGAGGTGCTGAGAGGGCTTTGTGAGTGCCCAGGCTGTGCAGGAGCTGCATGCCTGGAGGTTGGGAACAGGCTGTGTTCACAACTGCCCTGAGCTGTGAGTGTGTCTCAGCTGTTGTCACTGCCTGGGAGCATCTGAGGTGGTGCTTCAGCAGCAGATTGCTGGTACCTGAGTTGTGCCTTGAGAATGTTCATTCAGTTCCTCAATATTGTGGTGTTGGTGCTCCTGTGGCAGTGATTATGTAATAAAAAACCAGAAAAAATATAGAGTCTGATTTGAGATTGTAATCATTAAATGAAACCAATGGAGTTAATTTCCGTGTCCCCCTTACTGAACATGACAGTGAAGGACAAGGCACAATTGAGTCCTCCCATATCAAACCTCGATCTGCTTGATCCCAGATTAAGTTTTTGAAAATGTATGAGCTTTCACAAATGGTTTTTCCTTTTTCTGCTGTTGAAACCAGTAAACAGAAAACAGTTTTACATTCTTAATTAGTCAGTTTAAGAGCCTGGCAAGGAGTGAGTGTGCCAAGCCCATGCTCACCCCTGAGCCTGGCAGCCCATGTTTTTGGAAGTCAGCTGAGGGGGTGGCAGTGAAGAAATGCCTCCTGACCAACCATTGGTCCATCAGCAGAGTGGTCCCCAAACTGTGGGAGCAGTCAGCAAGAGGGGGAGAATGTGTATTATAGCAAACTTGTTTTTTCAGAAAAACCCAAACAACAAAATCCTCCATCAAGAAGGGAACAAAATGTGAGAAAAGATTTTTCAGGCACTAATAAAAGGATTTTGTGCATGTTCTGTAACTGTTTTCTGTATTTTTCTTTGAGAAACTAAAACTGTGTGTGTGAAAGAAAATGTAAGGCAAATATGAATTAAAATGGTATTTGTTGAACAAAGATGAAATTGGGAACGTTGTCCAGAATATCAGCTCTGCTCTGAAAGAGCTTATTGATGACTCTGATTTGGGTGTATTCTCATGAGGTGACCAGTTAACTCAAAATTAAATATCTCAAAGGAAAAGAATTGTATCTTGAGCCCAAGTGAAGCATAGAAATTAGAGGGAAATTGTTTCAGTCTTTAAATGGCAAGTGGTTACAGAAAAGATTTCTGTTGCTGGTTATTAAAGAAACAAAGGCATATGAAAAACATGACAGGCCGAAGTATTGTAAGAAAATGAAATAAATATATATAGATTTCTTAAAAAAATAAAAGTGAAAACAATTAACGTGTGGTTTATAATCCTCTCTGTAGAGGAAGGACTACATGGAATTGTAAGCTGTACAGCTTGTGGGCAACAGGTGAACCATTTTCAGAAGGATTCAATCTATAGACATCCTACACTGAAAGTTCTTATTTGTAAGGTATGTGGTAAACAGTTTGGTTTTGTTCGAAATATCATAATAGTTGATTTGGGTGGGGTTTTTGAGGGAATATTTCATGTTTATTACTCCATAAATTTTTAGTCATTAGCTGTTACAATTAAGGACACTAAAAGCAGGGAAAAAAGCAAATAAACTTAAACGTCTATATTCCTGTTTTTTATACCCCAGTTAAACTCATTGTGATTTCTTTGCAATTTGTTTTCACAGCTTTTAGGCTATAATCTTAGTGAATTTTTGAAGTTAAATGATCTGTGTGAAATTTCTGCCTACTCATAATGTATTGTAAGAGCAGATTCACGTCTAGAGCTCCTGGTAAAGTGTTATGTAAATGTAAAACAGTGTTGGGATAAGGGGCAGAAAAGTGGCTTCAGAGCCGTCTTGGTTTCTGGACTGTTTTAATTTATGGCACCTTTGGAATGATGATTTAGTTGATAACCTAAACCCACATGTGGGTGTCCAGCTGCCTGGTTTCCTCTTGCCTGCTGGTCCCTGCAGTGGGAAGAGGAAGGGAACACCCCTGGTCCTGCTGTGGAGACCTGTTAGTTTTCAGAGGTGCAGCAATATCTCTCTTGTGTCTCTGTAGTCTAGAGATTGTGTATTTATAAAGATATCACTAAAGAGAGAGATACAGATCAGTCACAATGCACAGGTAACATTCCACTTCTCTTCCCTCCTCCTGCTGACAGACTGTCTCAGGCATGTCCATGTACTCTGATGTTCTGCCTCTTCTGTGTATTCTGGCTGGTTCCTTTTATGAAATATGCTTTACAAAAATCAGCTTATAAGATGACTGATTTCCATCTCCACTGGAGTCCCAGTTCTTGTTCCTAGACCTGAAAATCCTGAACACGTGCCTGTGGCTGTCCCTGTTCCTGCCTGGCGTGCAGGAGACCTGGCTCCTTTTTGTCACTTGTTTAGGGGGTTGGCTTCAGTAGCAGCTCTTGGCTGGGGGCTCTGCTACATAAATTGTATCGAGGGTTGTTTCCCTTAATACTTCTGTACCTTTATTTGATTGAACATGGCCTTGAGATAATGTGAGAGAGAGGAATGGGAGTCCCTGACCTCCATACTCCAAATTTCCATTGCTTTCTATGCCTAGTTCTTTTTCAGTGCCTAATTCTGCCCTTATTTTTCTTCTGCTTGGGTAGATAGTCCCAGATCCAAGAACCTGTTTTCCTTTGATTATAAGTGTTCCATCAAGTGTCTAAACATCAGATTTTACTGCTTTTTTTTTCCTTGGTTTTAGTTGTTTGGATAGACAGATGTCTAAGTCTGTTCCATATAAAGGGGCATCATCATTTTAAAATCAGGTGCTGAAGTCTCTTTTGGATTCTGAATTTGCTGATAGCTGGGTAAAAGGACAGAATTTAGCTACTAGCTTGTATTAATGCCTGCTCAAAGTAGAGCTGCAAGTCTGGGAGAATCTGTTTCACTAGCAGCTGGGGAAAAAAATAGCACCATATCTTCCAAATTTGGTGTCAACAATTCAGCAGCTGAAGCCATTGCTACTTCTAGCTGAGTCATGGGTAATTTTTTTTTCTTATCGTAACCAAGTTTTTAATGAAGATACTTGGTGTGCACCTGGAAATTGAATTCTTGGATGTTAACACCAGGATAAATGTTGAACACCTATTTATTTAAAGCCTTATGGCACCGGGTACTAACATAAGGAGCATACAGTTAAAAATTTCAATTTATGTAGGGTTAATTGTGTCAGGGAGGATGTGGTGTTGATTGACCTAGGAGACAGATGGAAAAAAACTTAGAGATTTGAAGAGAAATACTCAGCTGATATTCTAAAATACACAATTATACAGCAATCAAAGAAAAGCCTATATCATTTTCAAATAAACACTGAGGCATTAAAATAAGTCATGTTTTGGGACCTCTTGTATCCATGAAAGATGTTTAGATTAACACAAATGTAAAAGGCTTAGAATGCTGAAGACCTTGCAGCTGCTGCTTTTCCTGGTGAGCTTCTGAAATCAAGTGAATTGAGATTTAATAAGGAGTTGTTGTCCTGTCTCTTGACAGACCTGCTACAAGTATTACATGAGCGATGACATCAGCCGGGACTCGGATGGGATGGACGAGCAGTGCAGGTGAGTGGACAAGAGCTCGTCTGGTTTGTGCATCTCTTTTCTTGCAGTAAGGACATTATTGACAAATAAAGACCAGTACATAAGAGCTTAATCAACACTTACTTCTCACAAAGAAATACTCAGCCACAGAGTTTTTCTGTTTGTTTTCCTGTTAATTGTTAGAATAAGTCGTTTTATAAGTAAATCCAATAGCAAACACTTGAAAGTCATCACATTTCTAACTAAATAATGTGCCCATTAATTGTGCATTAACCCATAATGCCCATTGACCTTGCAAACACTTTAAAAGTGAGGATAGCTCTGACATTCTAAACCTCGCGAGCTGCAGGAGCTTGGGTTCTCCAGGTGCATCCCCACTTTTGAAATACTAAAGTATTTCTGTTCCCTTATGTCAAATATCTAAATGTGTAATTCAGTCAAAATTGTGCAGTCTGTGATGCCTACAGGCTTACTTGTCCACCACTTTTCAGGTCTTCTTATGTGCTTGCAGTAGTAATGTATCAGTTAAGGCCAGAAAAACTTAAGCTAATTCATTTTTCTGTAGAATAAATCACTCCTCTCCACCCCTCAAATTTTCAGAAGAAAGAGGAAAAGTAAAATTTAATTAATTTTCCTCTTCTTTAAAATCAGTGATGATATTGAAAATTATGCTTGAAAATTATTGGCAGTTTCAACCTTGTGAACTGTTAATCCAATAGATGAATTTTCTGACTTTCCAGTTCTCAGTTGGGTACTTTTCAGACAGGCTTTTACTAATGATTTCAGTTAATGGATATCTGCTTATCACCTGAATTTTTAAATATGTCAGCTTAAAAATGTATCACTGTGTTGGTCTGGAGACAAGCCTGTGACGTTTCTCCTGTTCCATTTCAGGTGGTGTGCTGAGGGGGGAAACTTGATTTGCTGTGACTTTTGCCATAACGCCTTCTGTAAAAAGTGCATTTTGCGCAACCTGGGCCGAAAGGAGCTCTCGACTATCCTGGATGAAAATAACCAGTGGCACTGCTATATTTGCCATCCAGAGCCTTTGTTGGACTTGGTCACTGCATGTGACAGTGTCTTTGAAAATTTAGAACAGTTACTTCAACAAAACAAAAAAAAGATCAAAGGAGAAAGTGAAAAAAGTAAAATATATGACCATACAATCAAGTTTTCTCCAAAGAGAAATAGTGCAAATTGTAATGGTGAAGAAAAAAAACTAGATAATTCATATTCAGGTTCACTAACATATTCTTATAAAGCACTAATGGTGCCAAAAGACTTGCTTAAGAAAACAAAAAAGCTGGTTGAAACTACAGCAAATCTAAATTCTAGCTTTGTAAGCTTTTTGAAAAATGCTGCAGAAAATGTAGAAATAAGCCCAAGTGTGCAACTGTGTCAGCTGAAAGCTTTTAAATCTGTGCTGAGTGACATGAAAAAAGCTCATCTGGCACTTGAAGAAGGTCTGAACCTGGAGATTCAAGCATTGAATGTTAAAATCAAAGATAAAAATACCAAAGAGAAAAAAACTGAGGTTGGATCAGAAGAAAATGAGGTGAAGAAAGATGAAGGAAAGGAAGACGTGGCATTAAAAGAGGATGATGCTGTACAGACCCAGAAAAAAGTTGTATCAGAACAGCCTGACAGTGAGCCCATGGATCAGAGTGCTCCCCCAGTGGAACAGACAGATAACAAACCTGCTTCTGGGGAAGAGAAGAAGTCTGGCAGAAATGAAGAACCACAGTATGAACCGAACAGTACAGAGGCTTTAGACATGGATATAGTGTCCATTCCCTCATCTGTTCCTGAGGATATTTTTGAGACTTTAGAATCTGCCATGGAGATTCAGATGCCATCAGATGAGCAAGACAGTGGAAATACAGGAACAGATCATGAGACTCTAAATTCAAATACAAAATTGAACACTCTTGTGAAAGATACCAAAGGTGGTACCAAGTTAAAGTCATCGGCTAAAGGAACAAAAGAACTGGTTGTAAAATTGACTCCTGTTTCCCTTTCAGAGGCTACACATAAAGCTGAAGATCAAGACAACAGTCTAGAAAAGGAAAATAAAGACGTTGACACAAAACCTAGAGCAGAAAACTGTGATCCTGTGCAACAAAATCATGATGCTGGCGGCGAAGCCTGCACGGAGAAGGAGGCCGTGGCCCTGGAGGAGTGTGACCTGCGGAGGTCACCGCGCGTGAAAACCACCCCGCGGAGGCGGCCCACGGACAGGAGCCCCGTGCCCTGTCACTCCGAGGAGGACAGCAATGACACCGGCAGTGAGAGGCGCAGGAGGAAACCGGCCAAACAGCGCAAGAAAAATGACAAGAGGGGTTCTTCTGACAGCCCCCCTGATGGCCCTAGCCCTAATAAACTGTCTAAATCCAAGAAGCCGTATGATTTGGATCAGAGCTCGGATTCTGAGGAGATGCCGGCTGTTCTTAAAAAAGCAGGAATGATGAGTCACAGTTCCTCAGACATTGACAGCAATAGTGAAGCGCCAGCAAATGATCAGAAGACTTCAGACGTTCAAAAGAATAAACCGGTAAAGGATGAAAATGGAAAACGAAAAAGAAAAAGTTCCAGTTCTGGTTCAGATTTAGATGCTAAAAGAGGCAAATCGACTAAAAATGCTGCTACTGCTAAAAAGAAACGACAAAACTATTCAGATTCTTCAAACTATGATTCGGAGTTAGAAAAAGAAATTAAAATGTTGAGTAAAATTGAGGCTGCAAAAAAGCCTAAGAAAAAATATTCACGAAAAGAAGATAGTTATGATTCCTCTGAAGAAGAGCAGAGGAAGAAAGTAAGCAGTAAAAGAAAGGTAAATTTGAAGAAAAAGAAAGGTAAATCTTCTGAAGATGATGATGTTGAAAAGTCTGCCCCAGAGAAGGAAATTAACCATTCTTCTAAAGATAAAAAACTGGGTAAGAGGTTGTCTGCTAAGGAAAAGATAAACAGAGACTCAAAAGAAAAATCTGCAAGGAGTAAACATGATGAATCTTCTGATGTTGAGAAGTCTTCACTGGAGAAAGAAGAAAGTTCTCCTGAAGGTAACAAAAACAAGGATTTGAAAAAGAAAAAAGCACAAGAAGATTCTTCTTCAGAAAGTACTGAAAAATCTGCAAAGAAAGAGCCAAAGTTTGAATCTTCAAAGGACAAACTCAAGAACAAGAAAGGACCAGAAAGCAAAGCAAAGAAATCTGAAAAATTGAAAAAGAAAAGTTCCAAGAAAGAACAAGATGATTCCTCTTCTGATGTTGACAGGTCCTCGCCAGAGAAAGGAAGTTGCAATTCTTCTGAAAATGACAAAATTAAAAAGGAATCTGTGTTTCCAGAAAAGAGAAATTTGAGAGAGAGAATACCTAAAAGAGTACCTGTTGATTTATCCTCTGATACTGAGAAATCTCCCCCAAAAGAGGAGAGTTCTTCTGAAGATGCCACGCAGCGTAAAAAACGAACCGAAACTAAAGAAAAGAAAAAAATAAGCCACAAAAAGAAAATTTCCAAGAAAGAGCAAAATGACTTGTCCTCTTCTGATGAGGAGTCTTATGAAGACAGTAAGAAAAAGATTACAAGAGGATCAGTGAAAGAAAGTAAAAAGAGTAGCTTGAAAAAGAAAATGTCAAAAAAGAAGGTGGTTGTCACTTCCTCTTCCTCATCTGATAAGGAAGAAAACGATGAGCAGAATTCCACAGGTGATGGGAGCAGCGATGAGCAGAAGATCAGGCCAGTGACAGAGAGCTTGATGCTGTCTGCTGGTGCAGGATTCTGTCAGTCATCAGGTGTGCAAAAGATGGTCATGGACACCTATTATTAATATATTAATAGAAGACTTTTGTATGAGTTAATGATCTAGAAGTGAAAAATATTTGTCAGTAGGTAACTACACATTTAAGTGTTTGCAGCCAGTTTGATTTTCTGATACTGATTTGGAAGCACTTGTTTTAAAGTTCCCTTCCAACCCAAACTACCCTGTATTTCTAAAATCCCATTATTTCAGTTTGTGCAGCTTGTTCCTCAAGGAAAAAAGATGTCACTGTAAATGGAGAGGCTTGAAAAGCTCCAGTCTGCAGTTGCAGCAGGTGTTGCTTTGCAGCTTGGCTTTCCAAAGCCTGGTCCTGGCTTTGCATGCCCAGGGACTGCTGAGCAGAAGCTGGATTGAAGGAGCAGATAACCTCAGGAACTCAGGTTTGTCACCTCCTCCTTATGCACTGGAGATGACTCAGAAGACCTGTAGCATTGTAGGACACATTTAAAAATCAAGACGATTTTTGTGCCTCACAAGAGCTGTGTAGCCTTAGAGCAGCTGCTGTGACTTGCAGAAATCTGTCGTTGCTTATTGTTTCCATAGCAGGTTTAATAGTAATAATTATTTTCCTTGCCAAGATAGAACTACTTCATCAGTGTCCTGAAGATGTAGGACATGTAGAAAGTTCAGAACTGCTGAGCTTGAATACTTGATTTTAAAGAACTTCAGAAAGAAGGGTATTTTTCACACTATGCAGACAGCAGCCGTGGTTTTAATAACTGAATTTTCAACTAGGGGAAAAAAAAAATCTGTTTCCTATTTTAATTACCGTGACAGGTAAACTTTTCATTGTGTTTTTTCTTCTAATTATGTTTCATAGAACTTTCTGTCCATCCTGTCACTGTTGGCTCAGATACAGTAATTCGCAAAGCTGCAGCTAAACTAAAAGCGAATGAAAGAGCAATATATTTATGAAGATACAAGGGGCAATATCTTCAAACTGGAAGAGAGCAGGTTTAGATTAGATACTGAGAAGGAAGTCTTCCTTGTGAGACTAGTGAGGTCCTGGCACAGGGTGCCCAGAGAAGCTGTGGCTGCCCCATCCCTGGAAGTGTCCAAGGCCAGGTTGGAGCACCCTGGGACAGTGAGAGGTGTCCCTGCCCATGGCAGGGGGTGGGATGGGATGAGCTTTAAGGTCCCTTCCAACTCAAACCATTCTAGGATTCCATGATTCTGTGATAAGAGAGCAGAAGGGACATAGCTATCTTTGAACTTTGCAAAAAGGTCCTTGTAGGCAGATACTAAATGCAAAATGAAGTGATTGTTATTTGTAGTTTATTAAACAAGCAAAAAACCTCACCCCTAAAAAACCCAAAGCTGATGTTAAATTGGGCATAATGTTCCTTCTTTTTCCTACCAACTTAATTGTGACCCACTTCTTCCCTAGGTTTTCCTGCAGTTCAGCTTTGAGATAGTTATTCATCTTTGCAGATGCAAAGGCTGCTTTTCACAGGTGCTGTGCTGCTTTGGATTTAGAGCCCAAGCAAAGTTTGCTTGATGGTGTTTTGCATCATCCTTGAGTAGCAGTTGGAAAAATAAGTTTCTTATTCTGCATGTTACACAGTTCTGTCATGTTTGTTTTTCAAGACCTTCTGGTGAACTAAGTTGAGTTGTGTCTCTGCATAACTGGGACTTTTAGGGCTTTTCCTTGAGTGCTGCGTTATCCATGTTTTCCCCACTGATGCCACTGCTGGGGGAGATTGCAAATAATTAATAGTGTGTTTAGTAATGAACTGGCATTTTGTGTATGGCAGCTGCCACAGCTGTTAAAAGTCTCCCACAAACAGACAATTGATGGTACTCAGTTCTCAGCATCACTGAACCATCAAAGAAAAATACCTTAAAAATGGAATTGCTTGTGTACAGTGTCTGTTCACAGACTTGGTATTGAAATGGTTGTAATATATCCGAGGTAGTGGGAGCAATTGTTTAATTTGCATGTCACAACTGGAAAGGTTGGATAGTTACTGGAGAGAGAATAGCAATGTACAAATTGGAAAAATGAGGTGGGGCTGTGGGATGATTGACAGTAGAGTTAGAGAGAAGTGAGTCAGTTTAGACTGAAGAGACAATGCTAAAAATGGGAAATCTGAATTGCTCTCTGCAAATCATCTCATGGGCAGTTCTAGAGAAGGCTGAGCCACATATGTGCTGAGAGGATGAGACCCAGTGGGTGCAGGATTTAGCGATGAAAACTGATTTAGATACAAGGAGGGGCATTTTATACATTGTCAAAGCTTGAAACTGGTTGCCTTACCCAGCTTTGGAATCTCTGTCCTTGGAAATGCTCAAAACTTGATTGGCCAAGGCCCTGAAAAAACAGACCTTACTGTGAAGCTTGCTTTGCTTTGAGGATGGAATTGTAGTAGATCTTGTCCAAAGGTCTTTCCCAACTTTAGTTTTTGTTAGATTCTATGAAATCCTGTCTACGTAAGATTGTTTTAAGAGGAGACAAACATGTTGACTTAATAGGTGAATTAATAAAAGAGTCTTTAATTAAAGTGTTTGAACAAGCTGATCATCGAATGAGACCTAGCATCTTCTTTAATCACCAGGATAGTTTTATCTCAGGGATGTGCTGGGATCACCTCGTGGACAGTCCTGTCAGATGACATCTGGCTAATGCTTTTTCCAGGATAAGTGTACATTAAGACAACCTGTTGGCTTTTAGCCTGGTTTTAGTCCAATCCAGGTAGAAAATAAACAGTAGAAATTATACACGAGGGGATCTCAGCTCATTAGGATTTCGAGGTTTCTTTCCCTAAGCTTGATGTTACTGCCTAATGGATTTGTCTGACTTATCTGTGAGTCAGAAGAACAAGAGAAAAGCAAGGGGAGAGGCCTGAGAGTGTGCTAGAAATGATGTGGCTGGCTCAGTCCAGCCAGGAGAGTGCAGAGGAGTTTTAGGGCAGGTGTGCTGTGCTTCCTGCTGCATGTTCCATGCTGTTGATTTTGATGTCCTTTCCAAATGGGACAGTGCCGTGTTGTGCAGCTGAGTTTGGATATTTGCAGCAAGGACAGCATGTGGAATTTTCACAACATAACTCTTTACACACACACATACACTCTGAAAGCAGAAATAGGCAAGGATTGGTTTTTTGCAGTACTTCTTTGTGGCAGCAGGGCAGCTTATAGGCGTGGCAAGCAGCTCTGTGATGGATTTGTCTGTACCTTCTTTCCAGTTAACCCAAACTCAGTAGTGGGGATTCTGATAGAGCAAATAACTTCTTGTGGAACTTAATTTCTGGCTCTTGGGTGGAGTATTCAGTCTCTATGTTTTGGTGTAAAAAAACAAATTCACAGTGTATAATAAGGTAAGAATTGTAAGTTGTGTGTAGTAGTGAGCATATAATGTGGATAAAAGCAATGCTTGAAAAAGAGGATGCTTTATTAGTAAAAATATTTATTTTTATATGCCAAGATAGGCAACTGATAGAAAAGTGGTATTAGCAAGCTCTTTTTAATGGGGATTGTTGATGGAGACATAGTTCACGTGCTCCACTTGTGCTGTCATGAATTCCTGTTTATTGCTGGGTTTACATGTATTAAGTGTTTGCTGTTTTTTCAGGAGATGAGGGAGAGGCTCTGTCAAGGACTATTCCAATGGAGGAGGAGGAGGATGATGATGACCCTGAGAATAGGTATGCTACCATCCGTAAGGAGCTAAACTCCATTCTAGCACCCCCTAGGCGTGGGCGCAAAGCGGCGCAGCGGAAGAGCCGGCGGGGTGTAAAGGCCACTGCCTGCCTGGTACCGACTCGCTCCCGGGGCCCCCGCAAGTGCCACCAAGGGGCCAGAAAACACAGGCCAAAGGCCAGAAATGCAAAGCAAGTCTGTAGGAGCCTTAGCTAACACACCTCTCTATTCAATGCACTGCAGCACTGGCTGGGCTGTGGCCCCGTGGAAGTGTGGGCTTTGGGACTAGGATTTCTGTCAGGCAGGTTAAAAGCTACATCTGATAAATATGAATTTCAGCAAGTGCTGTGGATAGAAGGTGACAGTTTGCATCTGTGAAATATGCAGTGCTGCAATATTTTCAGAACTAATTTGATTATTACTGTTACTTTAATATGCTTTTTTAATTGAAACACCTTTTCTCAATAAAGAGAAAGTGCAAATGTGGGGAAAATAGTGTAAGATATTTTCAGCTGTTAATTCAACTGAATTCTAATCTACTAAAGAGTACCTGAAGTACCTGTAATGTGACAGTTAAGACCCTGATTGATTCTACAAGCACTGTGCATAGGCTCCACTGGTGTCAGAGACTAATTATACACATATATTTTAAGTCTTGGCATAGATATTTTCAGAATTGTGGCTTATATGTATTGCTTCAGTTTCAAATTCAATAAAAGCAGACCTTAAGGCACAGTTAGTTAAGGGATGTTGTATTTTACCAGTACCATAGTAGCTATCAAAATTAGCCTGGCTAGAAATGTAAAAGTGTCATTTCCTAATAAGTAAATACACAATATGAAGTATTGCACAGTTTTTAGCCACAGTTTCTTTTTGGAAGTTGTAGTTAGACTGAAGAGTTGTTCAACAAATTTTTATACAGTATTTCAGAAACTGATTTTTTTTTGGCCATATAGCATGTGTGGGACCAGCTTTGCACAGTTGCTGACAGAGTCTTTTTCTGCTTCTGAGCCTTAATAGTTTAGAATACGGAATCATTGTTTCACAGAGTTGTATGTTTTGGTATGTGGCTGAAGTAAATTTTAAAAACACTGTTTTATATCCTTTACAGACCTCAGTTTGGCATCAAAATGCTGCTGCTGAATTAGTTCTTGCTTATTTTCAGTCATCAAATCTAATCCAGTCATTCAGCTTTTAAAGTAAGATGCTTTTTAGGGACTTGATGGCACAGGGTCATAAGCAGAACATGTAAACTTTGATAATAACAGGATTTTTTAAAATTATACTTTAATTTCAGTCTTCTTTTTATTTTTTTTCTTTTTTTTTGGTGAGTTTCTGGTTGATAGCTAAACCATTACATTTTGTCAGAAGTTCAGTATTTACCATACAAATGCTTTATTATTAGTTTAAGAGGTACATTGGGAAATAAGTTAACCTAATTGCTAACAAACAACTCAGTAATATAAATTTGGGCTTTAAAAATCAGTTTCTGTACTTTGTTTTTAAGCTGCCTCTTTGTTAAGCTTTTCTTAGGGAGTATTTTGAATATATATTTACAAGATGGGGAGGTATCTTGTCAATAAACAGTGTTGTCAACCTTCAGACATGTTCACTGGTAACTGCAGTCTGATTTTACATTCATCATATGTTGTACCTGGCACCAGAATCAGAGATATAAACTGTAAAAAGATGGAACAAATTTCAAGAAGTTAAAATTATGTTCTGTTTACTCAACACAAAGTGTTTAACTAGATTACCTACTGATTCAGAGAAGTTGCCTATTTCCTTCCAGGCCAAAGAGGGTATGTAGTACCTGGTGTTTGTAGTGTGGGCATCTCCTGTTTGCAAGTCTCTAGTTTAGATGTTCTGTTATTTGCATACATGGGTTTGTGCATGACATGAATATTAATAGTCTTGAAATCATTTTTGCCAAAATGCAATATCCAAGTGGGTCATACTATGCCATACAGTGCTGTATGCTTTCATCTTTTGTTGTGTAACTATTATTGGTCCTTCTGATCTTTTAAATGGTACTGTTTGATATGTTTGCAGTAGTTCTGTTTATTAAGAAGTTAATAGTGTATTTAATGCAGAATGCCTTTAAGTATTTGATGGTTACAATAAATTTTTGTAAAACATTTTTCTTGTCCAAGCATTTAATTTAATACTACTCTGACAGCTTGAAAAGCAGCCTCTTTGAACAAAAACACCTTAGAACAAAGTGTTTGGCAGTTTTCATTCATTTTTTAGATGAGTATGACATTTCATCCAAATATTTATCTCATAAAATATATTTTAAAGGGTTCTGAATTTCTAGTAATACCCTGAAGGCCCATTTAATTCTGTAGTGCTGTAGCTGGAATCATGGTGGCTTTTATTAGCCACATACAAACCTCCTCCCTGCCCAAGGGCTTGTTTTGGGCAACCTTGTTTCTACATGTAATTTGTAGGTATTTATGAACACTGTGTGTGAGTTGATACTGTCTAATTGGTAATAATGCATCACCAGAATAAACTGAAATTTAAAATCATGGCTTTTTAAGAAAAATGCTCTTTACAGTGGTAGCCTTGTCTCACCAAGATTTTTAACAATCTCTGAAGGAGTCCATTGTATTGGCACTCTGAAATTCAAGAGCAAGAATAATGCAAATTGCCATGTGGACTTAACTCCACATCACGGGAGGCTGCACCTACTATTCCAGTTTTGCTGCAGTGTCTGAGGGATAATTTAAAGTAGTCCTGTAGTGTAACTAAAGAACCCATGGGTAACTCCCAGTAGGCCTGTCTCATGGGAGGACTTTTCTTTTAGCAAATACATAGTAATCAATTCATTATTTAGAAATGTATTTTGTTGGTGTTCTTACAAAGGAGAGATAGTTTAAATGCCAGTTCATGTAAAATTATGCATATATACTATTATTTTATTCTAGAGTTGTTTTTATGCATCTTGATTGAGATTCCCTCCCATTCTGTGAGGGACTGTATAGATAGGTGTTGGGAAGGTGCCCTTCATACAAACCTCACAGTAGGTTTGGGTGACCTGGAGTGGGGCAGCACAAAGTGCTCGAGGTCACAGCAAATAATGAATGAAATGCAGGGATTTTTTTAGTTTATTTTGGCTTTTACTCCCTGAAGTCCTGTGCTGGAGGTCATACGACTCTCTGTGCCTCTTAATTGAATTTATTGATAGTGTTCAGCAGTTACATCTGGTTGGCCAAGAATCTTTTGTGTCCTTGACATGAGTAAATATTGTTGTCCCTTTTGATTTTCGTGGGTTTCTCTGGAAAAAATGTGAGCCAGGGAGTTTTCACACTATCATAGCTCTTTTCCAAAACTTTTGTTAATGCAAATATTAAAATGTTAAACTAGCATATGAAGTTCCTTAGCTTAGAAACCTGGTCATTTTAAATGGGTTTTATCTTAAAAAAGAAATATGGTGTATTATCCTTGTCAAGATACATTGTAATTTAACTTAAAACCAGTGTCAAGAGTCCAATACTCGATGTATTTCAATTCGTATGAACCATTTGTTGTATCAGTCATTTTTCAGCTTAAGCTGTTGGGGTCTAATATTGCTTGCACTTAAAATTTCTATCAGATGTGTAGTTAATTAAAGATGGACATCTTTTAAATTCTTAACATCTTACATAATAGTGTCTCAGATTTCTAACCCAACATCATACCAGTAAATGCATTGAAGAGAATGTAGCTTTTCTCACTAACAAACAGTCCCATCCCAATTAGATTCCAAGTGGCTGAGTCTTTATCCTAGATAAAAAATAGGACTAATTTTCTATGGCAGCAATAACTTCTTAATCAATATTATTATATATAATTAGAAACGAATAAGTTTACCCAGTCTGTGTGGTGGTTATGATGATGATTAATGAGAAAATCACAACATCATCTGTTCATGGATTGTAGATTTTGTGCATGGTATTTTTAGGTGTTGGGTATGTTTGCTTTGGGGCTTCCCCACCCACTGTAAAAACGTATTTCATTAAAGAACAAATAAAAATGTATATCTGCTTTTGTTGAGACCCATAGTCAGCCTTTGAAAGGTGTTTGTGTGGAGGTAAGTATTGCCATCCAAGCTGTGTTAACTTGGCTGATTCACTTGAGACCAGTCCAAAATAAGGCAAAGGCAGTTACTAGGCAGGACTTTGAGATTCAATTTTAAGTTTTTTCAGTTCTTTTTAGTGTTTCTCCTTCTTTTTTTTCTTTTCCAAAACTTTGGTAATATTCTAAGCCATTTCATTTTGAAGGAAAAGTTCTGACCATTAAGACATGGAAGAAGTGTAGTCTGAACTTCTCACATAAGGAGCTATTTATTTCTGTGCTGTTACACATGAAGTGCTGGGTTTAAGAAAAAGAGACAACAAAAACTAACCAAACCCTAAGTCTCTTTCCCAAATCCTCTGGAAGGACCTAATGCAAAAAGCAATTGGAAGAGGATATTACTTATCTATGGATTTTAGTAAGTTTTTATTGGATTCACACGGTGATCTGTTGATATATGTGGAATTAAAGCTCACCAAGGGTTCTGCATGGTAAAGTTTTAATCAACTTTTTCTTCACAAGTCATTTCTCAAAAGAGAGAGAGAATGTGTTTTGGATGCTGGTGGATGGTCTGGCTCACTGAACAATCTTAAAAGTTTATTAAACTGTTGTGTTTCCATCTTTTAGTAATAACTGAATATACATTAGTGTAAGAGTCTTTTTGGAACCACTCAAAAGCCAGAAAATACTGTTGGGAGTGTCAGGAAAGGTACCTTGGGAAAATTCTCTTTGTTCTTTTGTTTTAGGGACATGCTATATGCTGGAGAATGCAATCTGATTGTTAAAACCCTAGTTTATAGTGCTCCATGAAAGTAACAGTTTTGTGTTGTGTAGGAAGCTGTACTTTGCCTTTTCCAAGTGGAGCCTGGTTTGTGGTTCAGCTCATTTGTTTGACTGGTATAAAAGCTCTCCCATTGTGAACTATGTACATACAGTATACATTAATTCTCCCAAAAGGCAAGACAGACAAAGTTTGACCAAGAAAAAAAAATAGTTCATTTAAAATGGATAACCTTGGCATGAAAACTAGTGGTTTTGATATTTGTGTGCAGAAGACCTGGTTTTATTCTTTTAGGATTTTTTTTTTCCCCTGGAAGTACAAGTTCTCAGATATCTCCACTATTTCCCTGTGCTTTTGAAATATCATTTTATGTTCTGCCTTAGATTCACACAAGATTTTTATGTTGCAGGAGCATATAAAGAAATAATGTTTCCATAGGCACTTGTACATTAGCTGGAAAATTTCTTGTGCTGCAAGGAAAAAGTGGAAAGTTGGGTGAACAGTTCGTGGAGCAGGAAGTCATAATTTTTTGGTGACATTGAGGTCCTGTGATGTTGGTCAAACTTTTTGGTGTATGTGTATGTATACACAAAAGGGGTTTTGCCACAGTTACTGTAAGGCAAGTGCTTGTAGTTAGTTATCCAGATAGATCATGAATAAAATGAAATCTCTATGATTTTACATTCTGTATTTATTTCCAGTCTTGCTGTAAAACATGAAGCTTCTCTTCTAAGAAGCATTATACAAATCTGCTTTCTAAAAGGAAGTCAACACGTTACATTTAACATGAGATTTTTGCTGATATATCCTGTCCTGCCACAATGACTTTTCATCATGTGTCTTTTTTTTTGTTCAACTTTCAGCCCTTTTTTTGAAGTTCTGAATGGTGTAGGATTACACTTGTCGTTCATAGATTTACTTGAACAATGGAATAAACAGTGTTTTCTGTTTTACTTCAAAGAATTGCCAAGAAAATGCTTTTAGAAGAAATCAAAGCCAATCTTTCCTCTGATGAGGATACATCTTCAGATGAAGCACCGGAGGAAGGAAAAAAGAAACGTGCAAAGCAAACTGAGAACACAGGAGATGATGGTAAGCACCAAAAAGCATCTGGGAAAAGTGGTGCTGTGGCACCTGTTATGATTGCAAAGGTCACTTGGGAAAATGATAATTGTTGAAGTTTCTTCAGTTTTCAGTAAAAAAGTGTCATTGATGTTGATGGGTACTTGCCAAATAGAGGCCAGTGTATGAGGTCAGGAGGATTGTCATCTCTCTCAGTCTTTCATGTGTTTATTTTTTTGCTACTAGTCTGGTTTTTGTAACCATTTTAGAAGTCCTAGGGTCTTACGAGGAATAATCTCTGCAGAACAGTAAGTCCTGCAAGTGCCCAGGAGAGCTTTGGCTAATACAGTCATTGGAACTGGTATCCCAAACATTCAGGCAGCATCAGAGGCTGAACATTTGGGGAAACTGGTATGTCCTTACTTGTAATTCCCTAGAAAAGCACAGAATTTACTCTGAATTCAGATTTCAGTTCTTGCCAAAGTTAAGGAAGGAAAAAAAATGACCAAGTGTGCATGTGGTACTGACTGTTATATCTGACAGGAGAGAATGCAAAGGAAGAAAACAAGTCTGAAAAGGAAGAGTGTAATTCTGAGTCGGATTCAGAGGAAGAAGAGTCATCCAAGAAGCCCAGATACAGACACAGACTGCTGAGGCACAAACTCACCATGAGTGACGGGGAATCTGGGGAAGAGAAAAAGGTGGTGAAACCAAAGGACAAAAAAGAAGGGGGGAAGCGCAGAAATAGAAGGAAAGGTACATAATCCAGACCTTTTTTGTCGTAAAAAGTACTTGCTTCTATAAAATAAGTCCAAAGCTTATCAGAATGGATGTCTCAAACTTTGTAGTTTTAAAATCTCTGTAAACTTCCTTCTGTATGAAATCTAGAATTCTCTTATCTTTGGCTTTATTTGAAATGCTGAATACAAGTACAGCTTTCTCCACTTACTCTGTCCTCTGAATTGGATTCATCTTGTGAACTCTCATCTTCAAGAGCACAGGCAGGCCCAGGGTGTCTAAACTGGGAAGGCCAGTCTTGTCCTTGATGTAATTGCTCTCTTTAACTTGGGCTGTCAGTGGGCCCTGGAGCACGAGGGAGCTGCAGTGCTGCAGACTGAGCTGAGCACCACATGGCACTGTGTCTTGCCTGGGGGTCTGCTGGGCACTGTGGCAGGCAGGACAAGGAGTCTGTCAGGTGTGGACAGTGTTGCAGTTTTTAAATGAGATGCAGTCAGGCTGATTCTCAGAGTTCTTTAGTGTAAGCCTTTTAAGTTCACTGTGTCCAAGTAGAACAATACGCTGCATTTCAGTTTGTCCTTTTAAGCCCTATGTTATTAATACTATGTTTCCCATCTATGTAAAAGAACCCATTTTTAAGCCTTGTTATTCAGAAACCAGTTAAACTTTCCACTGTTGAAGGTCAAACTGAAATTAAAGGTGCTAAATGGCATGCTGGTGTCTTAAATACCTCTGAATGCCAGTGATAGCTCCTAAAACTAGTTATGAAAGTATTGCCTAGTAGTGTTAGTTTAGGCCTTTTGAGTAAGTTTTGAACTTGTATTAACTGAAGAAACGTCAAGCCATAAACGCAGTAATGTGACTGCATATGTTGTTAGTAAGTGAGGGTTGTTTTCATGAAGTGTGATTATAAAATGACATATAAACCATTTGAAACTAAAGCTCCTGTTTACCTAAAAGTCATCTTTTTTCTGAAGTTCTCCTGTTCTCCACTGTGTTCTCTCCTCCTCACCCACAGTTTTTCTTTCTGATACAATACTGTCATTTGCTTCTAAACTCTGTTTATGCATAAAGACCTCAAGACTTGGCATAATACACCATCTCCCAGGACTCAGCCCATGCTACATTTGAAGCTTTTCTACTCTGTGCCCCTTATATTCCTCTTCTTAGTGTGTTTAATGGGTCCCACATTGTCTGAAATGAACTTTGACAATGCTTGTTGGCCTTAAACAGTTCATTGTACAATTACAAGTTGCTGACTTTGCAATGCTGTTCCACATGAAACCATGTTTAATTTTTGAAGTGAGCAGCGATGATTCCAATGACTCGGAGTTTCACGAGTCTGCAGTGAGTGAAGAAGTCAGCGAGTCTGAAGATGACCAACGCCCAAGGACAAGGTAGAAATAAAACTTAATTCTGCTTCTCTGTTTGGATTTTTGCTTTTTAATGGTGCAATTTAGGCACGGAGATGGTAAAAGTTAAAGATTTTGGATGGGTTCCTAAAACCTTTGATGCTACTTGTCAGTAATTTGGTATCTGCTAATTAATTTTGCGGCAAATGTGGGAATTTTGAATTTCGACTGCAGTAGGGGGTACACAACAACGTGATGAGCCAGTAGGAAACAAGTGATTAACAGTCGACTGAAGGATGCTGGATTGCAGCAAAAAACCTAATGCTTAACAATTCTGAGATTCTGTACAGTTCTCTGGGATAGACTCGTGTGTGTGTGTGTGTCCAGTGAGTTGAGGGGGAGGGAGGAAGGAATTTGGAACTGCACAAAAGAAGTGCATGTTCTGCTAGTTAGGGGTAATGATCACTGTTCATCAGCAATATTGCCACTTTTTTAATAGGTCTGCCAAGAAAGCTGAGGCAGAAGAAAACC
Organism: Calyptomena viridis; assembly: GCA_013390005.1. Lineage (NCBI taxonomy): Eukaryota > Metazoa > Chordata > Aves > Passeriformes > Eurylaimidae > Calyptomena > Calyptomena viridis. Next base: position 409,634 of record WEIV01008308.1, read on the forward strand.
AGCGCAGTTACAAACAGAAAAAGAAACGAAGGCGAATAAAGGTTCAAGAGGATTCGTCAAGTGAGAACGACAATAAGGTACCATGTGGTCTTTTGAAGTAATAAATGGGGAGAAGAGTTTGTCTCTTTTGTCAACTGCTTGGGTGTCTCAAACAGTACAGTAAAAATTACAGTTCTTAATGTTAATTCAGGCTAAAATTTGTAAAATGGCACCATTATGGAGGAAAGACATTGTGTTTAACTAAGACTTTTCCTATCTAGATCTTGATGAAAATGCATGATATTTAAATAAATGGATTTTGTAATCTAAATGTAAATGGGACAGATAGACTTCAGTAGTTTTAGAGTTTCTTTTCCTGTGTGGAGCAGGTGACAGCTGATCTGATCTAGCACCACTGTAACAGAAAAATAGTCTTTATTAATAAGCATTAGCTACTATTAAATGATAACAGTTCCTCCAGTACTGCCTTTGCACAGCTGGGCTTATCTTTAGTATCTCAGAGTACATGACACTTAAGGCACTTCTTTTGTCATGCTGGCTAACCTTTAGAAAAGGTATCTGAATCTATCTTTTTGGCTAAACTTCACCTGTGTATGTAAGAATTTGTGGGAGCTTGTCTAAGAATGAAGGTTTTGATGGTCTGGACCATAATTTTCTTGTTAATGGGCACTTTTTTTGATTTCTAATAGAGTAATTCTGAGAATGAGGACAATGATGATTCAAAATCTCCTGGAAAAGGCAGGAAGAAAATAAGGAAGATTATTAAAGATGATAAACTTAGAACAGAAACACAGAATGCACTTAAAGAAGAAGAAGAAAGGAGAAAACGTATAGCAGAGAGAGAACGGGAGAGAGAGAAGTTGAGAGAGGTATGGTCTGTTTTCTTTGTGAAGTGCTGGAGGTGCAACTGATGTCTGAGATCCTGAATTTAATCTGATAAGTAATTTGAAAACTACTTACATGCAGCTTTGTAAACCACAAGTTTTATTTTTATTTGCAGTTTCCTGCAGGTTAACACTGGTAACTTTTATTTTATGTGAACTTCAGAAAGCTGCTTCAATTCCCCCCTGCTTCTCTTTCCATGGGGAAAAGCACTCTGCCAGAGTATGTTGTGATGCCTAATAAAGAACTGAAGGTTTCTCTTTACAAAATGAATTATGATTTCCAGTTCTGCTAAATCTGGTGTCTTTCAAATGCTGGGTATTATTCAGGTGAGAACTATTCCTATGATGCCCTGTTTCTCTTTATAGGTGATAGAGATAGAAGATGCTTCACCTCTGAAGTGTCCCATTACAACTAAGCTGGTTTTAGATGAAGATGAAGAAACCAAAGAACCATTAGTGCAGGTTCACAGGAGTATAGTTACCAGGCTGAAACCACACCAAGTAGATGGTAAGTAGAGAGAGTTTAAAAAAATTTGTATATATTTCCCTCCACGTGCTCAGCACCTTATGCATCCTGGATTAGAATCATACAAAAAACTCCTTGGCAGGCAAGTACCAGAATGTCTCCTCTTTTTTCCCTGTCCCCAAAATCATCTGCAGCCCTTAGAGTAATATTTTCTCACCCAGTTGCCATGTCTTCAGTGAAGTTGTGAATTTAATAAATTTCAAGACAAAGATCATTCACATACAGCTCACTGGATGGAAGTTAATAATTATCCCAGCAACTACTTTTCTAAGAGTTGTCATGATGTTAAAATGATCACACCTGTCTTTTACTGGGTGAACTTTAGTAGAATGAATGTTTAATAAGAGAACTTTCAATAATTTTCTTTAGGTGTTCAGTTCATGTGGGATTGCTGTTGTGAGTCTGTCAAAAAAACAAAGACATCTCCTGGTTCTGGCTGCATTCTTGCTCACTGTATGGGCCTGGGGAAAACGTTACAGGTAAGAAACTGAACTCGTATTTTCTGGTCTGTGGCTTCCTTTCAAAAGCTGATCCAGCAAAAGCCAATTTTAATGACTTCCAGAACACAGTAAAACTTACTGTTCCACAGACAGTGACTCAGTGAGGGTTGCTAGAGGTTTTGTGCAGAGGTCTTGAGAAAGAAATTGTGTTTGTAGCATACAGTTATGAAGGTTCTGATACACAATTGTGCTTTCTCTGCTTTTAAAATATCTAGAATTAAATGAGGTAATCACTGACGTTCATGTGAGAAGGTTATATTTATGTCCAAGTGCTATGTAGCTCCCCTGCAACTCAGAAAAAGAAAATACAGTGGCTTCAGGGACCTGTTTCTAAGACAGTATAATAATCTTAAGCAGGTTATGTTTTTTACTGTCTTTCTCATTCATGTGTTTTTCCTTAAACTGTTTATTTTCTTGAGTGCTTTTTAAATTTATTTGCTGTGCTGATAAAGTAAAAGTTTATAATATTTGTTTTTGGGTTTTTTTAAATGCCAGAATTTTAGTGCCCGAAGTGTGATGCTTTGTGCTTTTGCTGCAGTTTAGACTCTGAGGGACAGAGCTGTTTTTCTGTCAGTAGTTGTTCATATGTACATGCAGATTTTTGGGTTGTTCTGCATTATAAACAGTTAAGACGAGAAACTTCCATTGCCTTGATTGTTAAATACAGGGCATGATTTCAACCCCTTTTTCACTTTGGTTCTTTTCATTGGTTTTCCAGTTCTTTACTTCCTGAGATCTTCAGGTTCAAGCCTTCATTGTCACTTCAGGGCATGTTCCTTCTCCTTTACACTGCTGAAGACTGCTGTGTAAAAATCTTGAAAACTGAATATTGTAGCATTTCTTAAGATTTCCTTCTTTCTAGGTCTTGTACAAGTGGTTCTTCTGCCATGTTCAAAGTTGTACAGTGAACATTTCTTACTAGTCTCTAAAATGTGAAGCTCAATCCTTCCCTTAAAATGTTTCTCCTGAAGCTGATCACCCAAGCAGTTCTGTCAGACAGTGCTCCCAGCTCTTCTTGGGCCTCTTGCAATCATTGCAGGCCTCTGGAGAAGCTTGTCTTTGACCTTCAAAAGAGGTAGAAGATCAAAACCAGTTTTCTTTTCCCTGTGTGTCAGTATTGATACCCTTTTCAGAGAAGTCAGGAGTGTTGAATTGCCATTGTGTTTGCTTGTTTCCAGGTATCAGTCAGCCTCCATAAATTCTGGGTTAGCATTCAGCCACATGTAGCATCACCACTATTCCTGTGAGCAGACCTGGCTCCTCAGCTGCCTGGTCTGTTCCCAAGAATTCCTTTAGCAGAAGTCATTTGACAGAAGACCCTTTCCCTCTGATTCTGGGAAAGAGAAAGGGAAATTTTTGAGAACTCTGAAGAAGGAAGGCAGGTGACAACCTTATCTGTGCTTCAGAAAAGCAGGGCCACTTTGGTCTCCCTGCTGTTTCCTCATTTCTGGAGGAGGAAGATATTCTCATGTCTTCTTCAGGACAACTGACTGGTGACTGCTGTGAACTTTTTGATCTCTGGCTTGAGGGCAATCATTAGAAATATAACTTGCAGCTTCTGCAGACATTGGAATTGACTAGAACCAGTTTCAGCTCAGGATCAATGTGGGCCTTTCTGTGCCAGGGCTGTAAAGTCCCGTGTCAGGAGATCTCCTGGTGCTCTGGGGAGCTTGACCAGCAAATCTAGATCACGTTAGCAGCCAGCACTTGTGCAACACTTCATGCTAAATTCTTTCTTCACGTGCTCCAAACATGGATGCACTTTGCCCATTCCCCAGAGCACAGTCTCTTGAGGTTGGTGATGGTGGTTCTCAAAGAGATTATTTTCTTCCCACAGTGAGGAGGAGATTCTCAAAGCATCTGTGAGGAAATGCCTTTTTACCATCCTCTTCCATCTTGAGTAGGACTAGGAAGAGCCTCTCCACTGGACTGGGAAGCCTTGTCCCCTGACCTGAAGGCCCAGCATCCGTTTGTTCCTGGGGACATCGGTGTTCCATGCACTGAAATTCCAGGTTCTATGGAATTTGGCCCAGCATTTTTGTGCCATAGCTGGATTCATAGTGTGCAGCTGCCAGCAGCCAGCTCTGTGACTTGGCAGTCACTTGGCAAACAGAAGGCTGTGACAAGCAGTCAGTGTGTGACACTTGGGTGTTTGGAAGGAGGTCTCTGCAGTTTTCCCTCTCCGCAGTGCTCACTCGGGTTGGGGTTTGCCCAAGTCAGCACACCTGGATGCTGCTGGAGAGCAGACTTGGCTTGGCTTTATGCCTTTCATTAGTGGTTTCAGAGACTTGGAGTGTGCTGCACGAGTGAGTCTTTGGAGAGAATCAGCAGGAGGTGTCTGTTACTCCTTGCCAGCCCTGGCTGTGCCATGCTGGCTCAGATGGCTTCCTGATCCTTGTGTCTGCCCTCTACACCAGGGTTCTTCAAACACTGGACTTACATGAGAAATAGCTAATCCTACTCTCTGACCTCATTCAGACAAAGTTTATTTAGGACTTTCTGGTCCTGAGAATCTTTCTTGACCAGAGATTTGCAGGGTATGGTCAAGGAATGCCTTGGCTGGCAAAACATCTTCATATTTTGTAGATCTGTCGGATTCTTCTGCACAGGTTTTAAGAACACCAGCTGCAGTATATACAGCTTTGCTTTGTTTATGGAAGTTGAAGTTACATAGTATTTTAACAGTCTACAATTCTATAGAACACTTTGAAAGTCACCTTTGAAGTGTATTTTTACATGCTGTATTCTGACTTAGGTGTTGTGGTTCTACAGGAGTAAATGACACCTTTTACTGAGATTTGCAATGCTTTGCAGGACTGTTGTGTGGGAGACTTTGTACACTTACACTTTATACACTGTATAGTCTGATGAAATATTTCACAGCAGAAAGTATTTTTCTGTGTGATCCAGATGTGTTAATGACAGTTATTTCATCTGTAACTTCTTGATAATCAAAGAAAGCCATAGTTATGAACATGTATCAACCTCTAAACCATTTTTAAGTCTGGTTTTTGTAGCTTAGGTCATTGTTTTTTCCTTTGGTGTTCATTTGCCAGTCATTCCCGTGGTGCTCTGTGATGGCATTTGTTGTTTAGCTCTTTAAAAGAGCTGACCCAGCCATCAGTTTTAGCAGAGTTTGCAAACTGCAGGACAGGAGGTCAGTGGAGGTCAGGAAACCAGGCAATTAGGGACTTACTGGTCAGGACGTAGCACTTCAGTGATGAGTCTTCATGGGTAGTTTTTGCATCTGGGTGTGAGATGCTCTTGTCTTACCACAAAACAACCAGTAACTCTTTTGTTCTTGCAGCATGTAAAAGCAGTTTGTTGCCCTGTGTTCCAAGCATGGTCATGCAGTTTGAAGTTCCTTTGAACAGTGTATTAAATCAGATACCAAGATTTTATCTAGAAAGAACTATGAAAGGTGTGGATTAGAATGCAGTCAGCATTAAAAGTGTGGTGGGAGAGATGGAGATCTTTGACTTCTGCTCTTGATTCCTCTAGTCTTGCCTTTGTTTGCTTCTGCTCAAAACAGGGCCAGCACTGAGTGACACCAAAAGATGTCAGGTTTTTCCCAGGTCTCAGGGAGTTGTTGTCATCTGCATCATACGGCCAGGCTGGCTGCATGGACAGTCCTTGAAAAACATTTCCATACACTGCTTCAGAGCTCCTCTGAGAGAGTTGGCCAGTACTTTGAAAAAACTGTGAAAAACTGTTTTAAGTCACTGTCAAGAGACTTGAATGTGAATTTATTTGCTGTTTGGGGTGAGTTTGAGGAGAAAGCTTAAATATGGTCTAGTAGCAATTGTTAATTTATGAAGATGATTGGTGAAATGTAAAAGGAGGGTTCCCTATTCATTAAATCCTTCAGCAATTCAAAACTGCTGTATCTCAGTATGTGAAGGATGCAACACAGCTTTGTAACACAGAGTAAGAAGTGTATGAACTCAAAATACACCTATTAAATTTTAAGCAGCGAGTTGAAACAGAAAAATCATGTTAAACAAGACTGCTGTTGGTAATTAATTACATAATTGCCTAGATACTTATATCTTTCTTTCCTGGTGTTTAATACTCAGTGGTTTATTTGGTGTTTTGTCTGTTTTTCTCTTGCAGGTAGTAAGTTTCCTTCACACAGTCTTGCTGTGTGACAAGTTGGATTTTCGGACAGCTCTGGTTGTGTGTCCACTGAACACTGCCTTGAACTGGTTGAATGAGTTTGAAAAATGGCAAGAAGGTTTAGAAGATGAGGAAAGATTGGAGGTATAAGGCTTAAAAAGAGTTTCTTAAAAATGAAATCACTGAACAATTTGCGTAATTGGGAAGCTCCACCACTCAAAATATAGGCTAAAGAATGTGAAAAATCTTAAGTATTAAAAGTTACAGCAGCATTTCAGTGTTTTAAGAGGAATTCCAGCATGTTTTTTCCTTTGGAAGGTGTGTGAGCTGGCAACTGTGAAACGCCCTCAGGAGAGGAGCTATATGCTGCAGCACTGGCAGGATGAAGGAGGGGTGATGATTATAGGCTACGAGATGTATCGAAATCTGGCACAAGGCAGGAATGTGAAGAGTAGGAAACTTAAAGAAATATTCAATAAAGCTTTAGTCGATCCAGGTAAGTGCAAATCAATACATTTTGTGTGTATTGTACTTCCAGGCTTACATATCTGAGCTAAGTAAATAAGTAATAATAATAGTAAGATTTATCAGATTTTCTTTGTTGGCTTTTGCTGAGTGACAGAAATGGTTGTTCAGAAATTCCTCCATCTGCTTTTGTAAACAGGCTCCTGTAACAGTCTCTTTTATTAGATCAAATACAAAAATGACCACAGGAATACATCCTGGAAACTTTTCCTGATAGGTTTCTTTTTTTGCTACCATTGCTTCCTTTGCAAGGTAATCTGAGGTGACTGTTTGGAACCTGAGGTTATTTTCACCTGCAAATTTGTTGCAACCACAAGCTGCTTTGTCCCTGATAGAAATCTACCACTAAGGGAGCAACTACACGGGAAAATAGTTGAAAATGTGCCTTAGAAGAGGGGAAAAACAAGTGTTAAAATTAAGTGAATGTAGATAAATGCACTTAATCATTTTTCAGTCTTGAGAAACAGATGTCTCTGTTTTGGGCTGAGCTGAACTGAGCAAAGTTACATCAACATGTATGGAAGCATTTGCAGGTATTCCAGGTTAACATAACTGATCTATCAGATGGTCACCAAACAGAACTAGATAGTAGGACTAGGAAGCTTCACCAAAATATTCACCAAAATAGCAAAAATGCCCTTAAAATTCTCAACTGGGAACTGAGACCTAAAAATAACTTAGTTATGCAACATGCAATGTACCTTAAAAACTGTTCAAAAGACACCTTTGCTGTAACTTTGGGGTTTCTGAGCATTTCTTTCAATTGAGAATGCAGCTATGGTAGATCGGGTAAGTGCAGGTGGGTTTTCTTGGATTTTAATTGTCTGACTGACTTTACATGGACAGTGTGTGATTGACTTTCCTTTTTTTTTCCCCTTTCCCTTTCTGATTGATAATTGTCCTTCGTGAGCTTGATTTTGTGAAGTTCCAATTAATAGTCAGGCTGTGAATTTTGTTCTAAGAGACAAAGAGTTTATTCTAACGGGAAAAATAACTTTGTGATTATTGGCATTGGCCAAGTGGAATTGGCATCTCCAGCTCTTCAGGAAGCCTGTTTGAGCAGCTAAAACATTAGTTTTCTATCAGCTTGACTGCCTAGATCATACAAGTGCTGCCCAATCGGGGAAGCTCCAGTACAGCAGCTCATGAACTATATTTGTGGTCATGTTGATTCCACACACATTATATAAGCAGCAAAGGTAATGCCCTTCTTGCCAGTGGGTTTTTTGACTCCTCCTACTAAAGCTGTAGCTATTAAAAACAAATTTTAAAAAACCCAACAAGAAACCAAACCCTTAAAATGTAGAGGGGAACCCCATGCTGTCAGTGTTACTCTATTTGGTTCGCTCAGGATATTGCGCTATTGAGAATATTGGTAGGAAAGCCAACACTAGAGAAGAAAAGATGTGAATTGCTGTCTCAAAGTAGTGGTGACAGGACAGTAACTTCATACTCAGTGGGTCGTGTTCTGGTGCAGTGATGAAATAAAATGTGATTGATTTTTGTGGGTTTTTTCCCTTCTGGAAAGTGTTAAGGGAGGCTAAACATAAGGGTTCTTACCTTGTGTCTTTATAGCTTTGTGTCCCTTCGTGGATTTGTATTTGTGTAACTTCAGACATAGTGGGCTGTGGGCTGAGGGGGGATGTTGGGCCTGCAGTGACTCGTGAAACCTTCCTTGTCCCAACCCTTGTCAGTCTCTTGGGTTTTACATCCTGCTTGGAGATGTGGTTCTGTTCTCCTCCCAAACCTTCAGATAGTTCAGGACAGTATGACAGAGCAGTGTTTGGGATTAGGTTATGGGCTTCTATAGATTTAATCAAGTTTGGAAACTGCAGCACATTGAACCTTAAAGGTTATGAATAATTTCATATGAACATGGAACTCCCTGTTTTATTCTCTTCTTGCACTAGTAGGTTGGTAGGACGGAATTGGGCCATAAGGAAAATCAACCTTGAAATGACTCCATCGTTATTTTCATAGAATCTTTCAAGTTGGAAAAGACCTTCAAGATCAAGTCCAACCTTCAACCAAATGCCCTTTAAACTGTATCATGAAGTGCCATGTCTGCTCGGGTTTTTTTAACCCTTTCAGGGATGATGACTCCACCACCTCCCTGGGCAGCCCTTTTTCCAGTGCTTAACCTCTCTTTCGTTAAGGAAATTTCTCTTAATATCCAACCTGATATTGGTTGCAACCCCTGGTTGCAACTTTGAGGGCATTTCATGTTATCCCATGTTGCTTCAAATCTTCGTCTGTTTTAACTAATCTCAAAAAGACAGGAGTGTCCATGTGTTGTTTTCCATTGGTTTTAGGAGCCATTTGGATTGGCTGAATTGCTGAGAATATTCATGGCAAGATCTGTATTTATTTCTGGCTGTCTTGGTGAATCAGCATGGACAGTGTAGCAGACTGGCAGGCCAAGAGTTAGAAGGGATGTGCTGGCTTTCTGCTGTGACTGGGAAACCTTTGCCTCTGGGAGCATTTTCCATTTAAAAAGCTGCAAATTTGGTATTGGATGCTAATTTAATGATATCTGTCTGGTTCAAGTGATACTGCTGGGGTAAGACATTGTATAATAGAAGCTTGTGTTGCATGGTAGAGGGGGCCAGAGGGGGAAGGTTTAGCCAAAGTTTATGGGTGGAGAAGTGATTTCACTAATTAACTAGCTCTGCTATGTGAAATAATGGCAGGGTTATATACACATGCAGAGTTATATACAACAAATGGTTTTCCAGGATGCTTTGTGCCACTGCTGAAATGCTGTTGGTTCATGGATTGCTGCTGGATTGCTTCAAAAACTTTGTATTTTTTTTTATTTGTTACTACTAATAAAAATTCCTTTACTGTTTAACTTGGAAACTACTCTTTAATTGGCAGTTGTATAAAGTTCTTGTGGACTTCAGAGGAAAAGGAGAACTGTGTGTATATATCTTTGTATCTGTCTTTTATGTATTTCAATATATTAACACAGGGATAAGATGAGGACTAATTTTTGAGGAAAGGTTGCAGGAGTAAGGCTTTTTAGCCTGGGAAGAAGACAACTAAAGACAAATTTTCTGTCATGTAAGAGCTGGTATGTAAGAGCTGTGTGGGTTTTCGAGTGTTATCAGTTGTTTTTGACATTAGTTGGAGAAAGGAAGGGGCAGAATTTATTTGGATTTGCAGCAGAGATCATATAAATTGGGTGCTACTGCACAGTGTTCTAACAAAAGAGAGGTCGTGGAGTTTCCCACTTCTGTCAGGGAGGATTTGTCTGTCCCTTTCTCATAACCCTTTTCTCAGATGGAGAAAATGATCTAAATGATCCCTTGAGGTCACTTGAAGTTTTACATCCCTTTATAATATTTTGAGGAATGTTCTGTTCATAATGACTTGCATTTGTGTTTTTTAAGAACGAGGGAAAACCCAGCAAATTTATGAAATCCCTGCTGCTGAGCTGTAGCCAAGATGTTAGTTCAAGGGATCAGTGCTACATGCCTGCCAAACAAACCAGGAATAAGTGTACTAAGATAATTTTTTTTCAGGTTTTTACTGTCATTCACTTACTTTAAACAACAGGTTTGGAGGTGTTTTTTTAAGGTTTTTTTAAAATTCCTGTTAATGAGCCACAGTCTTTAACGAAATGAGGACCAGAGAAAGGATCTGTCAGTATTAGAGATGGTTGCCTGAAATGAAGGGAGGGCTTTGTGTGTAGCCACTCAGTGGTTTTTATGCTGTCAAAACTAGGAAGATACAGAAGTCATGAAATAATATGGGGAAGGGTTTCTATGGCAGGTGTGAAAATTCAGAAATCCGTAGGCTTGGACAAGCCTAAGTGTGTTTGGAATTCATATGTGGGTTTTCATAATGGTCAAAACAATTTTGTTCAAAAGTGGGTTTTTTTCTGCTTGGAAAGAAATGGCTTCTGGATTCCTTTTCTGTTAACATGTAATACTCAAATCACATTTTGACCCTCAAAATACCACAGCTAAGGTGACTGACACTGGTATGAGATCATGGTCAGAGGTGTAACTGATTCTCTCCTATTGATCACTTACCCAGAACTGATTTTCCCCTTTGCAAGGCAGTCTAAATTTAGTCTGAGGAAAACTGTTGTTAGTAAGTTATAAAAGATTAGATTGTCCATGCTGATAAATACCTTTTGCCACCTCACATATCAGCCTTTTTAGAGCTGAATAGCTGAACCCAGCTCATGGCTTTTCTGCAAAGGTGCATCAATGTGTCTTCACAGACTTTGGGGTTGATAGTGCTGGAACTGAGGTCGGGTTTAGAGCTGGTAAAACATCAATTCTGAGTTACTAGTTGGATCTTAGAATATATTTTACTACTCCCTTCAAGGAAAGAGCTCCCAGAATTGCCCCAAATCTGAAAACAGTTAGAGTGTGTAAGTCTGTTCTGCCAAGTTTGGTATTATTTATCTTAAACCCTAAGTTATAACACTAAATAATTTTATTAGAGTTGCTTTGCATATTGTGGAAATGCATTGTGGTGTGGTTTTAACATTCCCTGTACAACTCACCTAGCATATCAGCCTGGAATCCTTGAGTTTGTCTTTGGGAGAAAGCTGAGGACCTTTCTGAGCTGGCTTTCAGCTACAAGGTGGCAATTCACTTGTCTGCAGTTCAAATCCTATTTGGTTGTGTTTTATTTTATCAAGACTTCTGACTGCACTCGGTATCCCTGTTGACACTGATGTGCTGCCTGAATGAAAAATTACAGGTGACCTGAATTCTGGTATTTTCTGGGATTGCCTGAGTATCAGTAGATGGCAGCCTAAAGCTGGAGTGAAGGAATAGTTTTCCAGAGGGTGGATGGAGGTGAAGCCAAGCACACACAGCTGCAGGGATAGACCATTTTAATAGGAATATATTGCAAAGCTGTATTTAATCCTTCCCATGAAGGCTTCACAAGCAACAGCCTGTTGTTTACTGGACTGGCTGTTGTGAATGCTTGTGCAAAGGCTGAGTGAGAACACAAATGGTGCTAAAAAACCCACCATAAAACACACACACACACAAAAACATTTTTAAAAAACCTTCAGTAATGTCGGTAGAACAAATTTTGGATTCTTCAGGCTGTCAGTTTCTTTGTGGTTATAAAATATGGGAGAGATCTAATGTTATTTCTTTCCTAGGTCCTGACTTTGTGGTTTGTGATGAAGGACACATTCTGAAAAATGAAGCATCTGCTGTCTCTAAGGCAATGAATTCTATTCGGTCTAGGAGAAGAATAATTCTTACAGGAACACCACTGCAAAATAATCTTATAGAATGTGAGTAGTTGTCTGGTTTAAGAATTGTTTATTTCCTTGATTATATTTTTGTCTGTCAGCAAGATAACAATAGATTTAGTTTGATTAGGAGAAAAGAATTTGATACAGTGAAGCTGCCTGCGAAGTCTCTGGATCTATATTTAGATATGACACATTTATTTTTTCTCTGAATTAATCCCAGTACTGTGCTTTCCATTTGGAACAACTCAAGTGTGATCTTTTTGTCCTAGATCACTGCATGGTTAACTTCATTAAGGAGAATTTACTTGGTTCAATTAAGGAATTCCGGAATCGGTTCATAAATCCCATTCAGAATGGTCAGTGTGCAGACTCCACTCTGGTGGATGTCAGAGTCATGAAGAAACGTGCACACATTCTCTATGAGATGTTGGCTGGATGTGTTCAGGTAAGAACAGTTTGACTTTAACTGCAGGGAAGGAGGAGAGTTATTTCATCTCTGATAAAAGCACCTGGAGGTCTGGTAAACTTGTTATCTGAGAGCTCCGTTTCATCTTTTGACTTAAATATTTTCACTGATTCTCAGATGCCTGATTATTTGTTGTGACTAGAACGCTGACACTTGGATAAAAATGAAAAAGTTTGTGTATCCTAAGCAGGACATACACATGTATTAGAGAATACAGCTCCTTCCTGCTATGAAACTAGAAAACTTTATGGTAGAGTAGGGTATTAGTTGCTTTGAAATACTCTTATTTAATTTGATATGCATGTTTAAAGAATACACATTTAAAAACTGAACTGCCTTGAAATCTGCACAGGAAGTCGATGATCCATAGTTTGTCACTTGGTTCTGAATTCTTTTTTCTGATCCGTGAGAATCAGAACAATGGTGAAGAGGAGAGAAAGAAAATCATTCATGTCTAAAAGGGTGAAGAATTTGTTAACTTAAGGACCTTAAATTAAAAAAAAAAGGGAAAACTGGCTAGACTTCCAGAATGAGGGCTGGATTCCTTGCCCTTCAGCTAACCTGCTGTGGTGTTGTATCCATGGGCCATTAGCAGGATGTTCCTGCTCTTCTGCTTTCCAAACCCAGGCTCGAGCAGCCCAGCCCTAGGTGTGACACTCAGGCACAAAGTGCCTCCTCCTGGCTGGACACCTGTTGGTTGGTAGTGGATTAAATAGTCCAAGTGGGCACAAGCTGAGTGAAAGTCATGGTGGGACAGTCCCACAGGCAGACAAATAAAAACTTTATGGCAGTGTTCTACAATCATGACACTTCTGTCATAAAATCATGGAAATAGGAATAGTAGTGAGAGGATAGTGTGGATAATTCTGTACAGCAGTACAGGAACACAGACTGAAAGACAGACTGGGAAGAGAACCATAAATGGCAGGTACGTGTTATGTGTGTTGAGCTGGGCTGGGCACCCTGTGGTTGTGAGCACTGCATGGAGCCCGACGGGGCTGCACAGAGCAGATCCTGTCCCTGGAGAGCAGTTCTCCCTTTTGCTCACTGAGCTGCTGCATCACTTCCTTAGGAGAAAACGGCTCTGTTCCCAAAGGATGTTCTTGTGGGAGCTTCTTGCTGCACTGGTAGAGGAGGGCAGGGCGTGCAGGTGTCACAGTCACCAGGAGCAAGTGAGAGCTGCCTGCAGGCTCCTGCTGCTGGGGTGTCCTGCAGGACAACCAGCAGTTTGTGCAGCACAGCACAGGCAGGTTGGCTCTGATCAAGGTCACTTCAGTCCTAAGTGTACAGTGGTCTCTGGGTCAGGACCAAAACACCATTTTGGCTGAAGGCTGGGGTGGAGGGATGTACACTAGTGTAAGAGTTGAACAAATTGCCAAGAGAAATAAAATCTGCATCGCCCAAGGAAGTTTTCAGAAAACACGTTATCCTGAGTGGAGATCCCTCTGTGATACAAATGTTGATATTAGCTGCTTGAATTAGCCATGCTTTCACAGAAAAAGGTTTTAGTATTCTAGAAAAACCCACAAAAGTAGTTCCCAGAGCAGCTACTGGAGTTTGCAGTTAACTTTGCAAGGCCTTAGAACTGGACAGGGGGTCCCTGACTTCTGCCTGCACAGAGCCTGTGACTGGATTGTACTTCGTGGGCTATTTTTTCCCCCCTTTGTGTTTGGAAAGCATCTGAGCCATTGGAATTTATCCATTTGTTGTTGAAGATGCCAGAAGTTCTTGAGCTCTCAGGAGTAGTTTTTGTGTTTTTTGTGACTAAAGCACTGTTTGTAAAATTGCAGAGGAAAGATTACACAGCATTAACCAAGTTCCTCCCTCCGAAATACGAGTACGTCCTGGAGGTTCGGATGACACCTATTCAGTGCAAGCTGTACCAGTACTACTTGGATCATCTCACAGGTATGTGCCTGCAGTTCTCTGGTGGTGGTCATTTAATGAGAGGCATTTTGCCATAGTTGGGTAGTTTTAATCATGTTATTGGCTCTACAGATGTATCTTTCTGCTTCCTCTAAGATTTACTTTAGCTCTTGACACTTGAATTGTAGCAGAACATTTGGGGTTTTTTGAGAAAGCATAATAATATTTGTATCTCTTAACAGCATTCCACCTTCAGGTTTTGGTTCATAGATATTTCTTCCTTTTCTAAAGATATAATTTGTTTAATGTCTTACTCTTCCAAGAAACAAGGTATTGACTGTAAGACAGGAAGGAAAGAATGCAGCATTGAGCTGTCCTGCTGTAAACCCTGCCAAGCCCTGCAGTTTCTTTTTGCCATTATGCCAGCTGAACCTGTTATTTGTCAAATATTGGCCCTTTTGTAGAACTGTCTCTTCTTGTCCTCTCAAAACCCGTAAGTTTGGGTTTCACAATGACTGTGCCTTTCATCAGCTTTCAGTGAGGTCTGTTTAGGAAGTTTGCACCTTCCCAATAAAATATTAATTTGTTTAATTGGAAAGGTGTATAAGGAAAAAACCACAACCCTAAAATGTGTTACTGGGTACTCGTGTGCTGTTCACTCTATTAGAGATAAACCACTGCAGCTTGTAATTTTAGTGTATCAGGGCACTGGGATCAACATGTGAGTGATGATCCCACAGGTACCACCCAGACTGTTGGAATGCTCATCTCCAGGAGCTCCTGGGGAGGTTTTCTGTACCACCTGCTGCACACAGCCATGTCCTCAGCTGCAGTCTTGGGTTCTGGAGTGATTTTTTTTTAAAATACTCTTTATAATAATTGACTTAATGAATTTAATGGTCAAGAATGTTTAAGGCAGTGCTGGTAGGATTTTGTGTAAAGCATGAAGCAGGTATTCCCTTTCTGCAGTGGTTACAAAATGTACATAGTCTGCTGGGCCAGTTCATTATATTTTCTTGCACTTGTTAAAACCACCTGACTTAAAATGTCTGTTGATGAGGATTTTTTTTTAACTATGTTTTTCTATTCTGGTTATTTCTCCAAGTTTAATTACTAGAAAGTTGAATTGTATCTCGAATTAGTCTACGATAGCAATATGGAATTCACTGTGTTCTCTTAACACCTTTAAATTCTAGAGAGTGCAGTTTGTGATCTCCTAGATAAACTGCCAGCTTAATGACCATGATTCTGTTTTCTGTGGCCTCTACTTAGTTATAAAGTTATAAAGAGTTTTAAAAGTCTATTGGACTTGTTAAGTTGAAACTTGCTAATGGCAGCTTTCTCTGTGACAGCTCATGATTAGAGAAGTCAAGTCCAAGGATTTCTGTTATCCTTACAATTCTATTTCCCAAAGCACAAATGGGAAGATACTCAAGTTGTATGATTAAAACATAGCAAGAACCTGCTTTGTTAAAATATTTATACTGTGTAGGTGTTTAGAGGGATTGTTTTGTACATTGAGCAAATACACTAAGTTTTGTGCTTTTACAAAACCTAAATAGACATGGGTGTCTTTTTAAGAGGATTTGGAGTCATTTCTGTACTGGGGAGAAATGTGAAAATGTAATCATGTTTCTCATTATCACGAAAAAGGGGAAAATCTAATTTTGACAACTTTAACTAGGAAAAAAAATGCCTGTGACTGAGTAACTTGAGCTCTTTCACAAGAGATGTTACGATATGATGTGCATCTGGAATGAGCACTCAGTGCTGCACTGACGGGTGTTCAAAGAGGGAACAGAATGTGACAGAGTCACTTCAAGGTTCTAAAACCTGAACTTTATTGTCAGGTGTAGGTGGTAGCAATGAAGGTGGAAGAGGCAAAGCTGGAGCTAAACTATTCCAGGATTTCCAGATGTTGAGCAGAATCTGGACTCACCCTTGGTGTTTGCAGCTGGACTATATTAGCAAAGAAAATAAGGTAAATTAGATATATCAAAATACTCTCTATTGAGAACCTTCCAAATAAGCTTTGCCAAATTCTAGGTAAAGTTTCATCAAATTAATGGAAATCTTTGTTGCTATGGGGTAACTTTGCTGCTGGTTTTGTCATATTTTTCTTTCTGGGTATGTTGTCATTCTTAAAACATCCTGCAAGGCCAACCCTTTGCAGGACTTACTATTGTTTAAATGAAGAATAAGCAGATGGTGAAAGGTTTTATAAAAGCTTCTGGATGAACATACTTACTCATTTCTGGTTTTTTCTCCTTTGAGGGCTATTTTGATGAAGACAGCATGGATGACTTCATAGCTTCAGATTCGGATGAAACTTCAATGAGCTTAAGTTCTGATGATTATGCAAAGTAATTGAGCTTTTATTTTGTTTGTTGAATTTATTTCCCTAATAGAACTGAAGTGATTCCTATAAAAGTGAATGTTTATTTTGTATTTTATGTGTCTGTTAGAATATGTTCTCTAGCAGTGGGATTAAAAAAAAAAAGGGGTGTATAATGTTGCTTTTTTAGGAAGAAAAAGTCCAAGGGGAAAAAGGTGAAGAAAGAGTCTAGCTCAAGTGGAAGTGGCAGTGATAATGATGTTGAAGTGATTAAAGTCTGGAATTCAAGATCTCGTGGAGGTGGAGAAGGAAATGCAGAAGATCTTTCAAACAACCCTTCCTCAACCAAGTCAGATGAAGGTGAGAATAATGTAGAATGAATAAAATGTAAGGCAGCTGCATTTTGGAAAAAGAAAGTGGAGAAGGCTGTCAGGAATTCTGTGTTGCAGAATGGCAAATTCCTTAATTCCATACTCAGAGCTCCTGCTTCTCCTAATGATACACTCCTGGAAAAATAAGGGGCATCAGCTGAGGGTCTTGAGGCAGGGCAGATGCACAGTGGTATTTTTTAATTCTTAAATACAAAGTGGTCTAAAGGTAACAGAGAAACTATTCTGCTTTTCATCTTTTTTCACATATTGCTGAAAGATTAATGGAAAGGTTAAGAAATATACGTGTCATAATTTGTTGCACCTGGAATTTAAGTTGGATATTGTTGCAAGCCAATAGGATGCAGCAGGAATACAAGAGGTTTTTAAAGATCATTATTCAAACTTCTTACAGCTGCACATTTCATTTTTGGATTTTTCTTTAATAATTTTGATTATATCTTTTATCTGGTACCATAAAGGTAATTTTCTGATTCTGTCATTTCATGTGTGTCTAGTGATTTTCCCCAAGTAATTCAATTTTGGGGGGACACTTAAGGTGAGAGTTCTGGAGTTCTGTCCCCATACTAATGACAAACATATTGTAAACATGTAAGGGGAGGAGTGTGTGTGTAACACTTACACATAGAGATTAAATGTGTTAATTACTTTGTGGGCAGGGTAAGTTTTGGGTTCACTTGAATGTTGACCTCTTGTGCAGCCTTGTAATTGCTAATAGTGCAAAAGCTGTTTTTTCTTTGTCCCTTTAACTCTTTGCATACCAGTTTAGTGTAATAATGAGGAAACAATTCTGTAGTTCAGATGTTTCAAAGCATTTAAATGGACACTGTGGTTTTATCTTTTGTTTGGTTTTTATTTTTGTTTATTTATTCATTTATTTATTGATTGATTTTTAGGCAAAGCTACATCCTCTTCCAATCCTGGTAGCCCAGCACCAGATTGGTACAAAGATTTTGTCACTGATGCAGATGCTGAAGTGTTGGAACATTCTGGGAAAATGGTGCTTCTCTTTGAAATTCTTCGAATGGCAGAGGAGCTTGGAGACAAAGTGTAAGTCAGTTCTAGACATATTGTTAGTGACCTCATAAATATGGTAATCTGACTGTTCTTCATTCACTCTTCATTATGCTGTGGCTGGTTTCTGAAGCAAATGTGCATATGCTGCATTTCTCTTTATCAGGGGGTTTTCCCACACATGCCTGAGACTCCACCTGAGTCTTCACCTGTGTCTAGAAGGGCTGTTTGTCTCAAAGGTTGTATCAGAGGGAGGAAGCAAGAAAACCCAAGCAGTACAATAATTAAAATGACTTCAGAGATGAATTTTGTGTTTCTCTGTTTCTGTTTTCAGCCTAGTATTCAGCCAGTCCCTAATATCTCTGGATTTGATAGAAGATTTCCTGGAGCTGGCTAATGGGGAGAAGTCTGACAGAGATAAGCCTCCTATCTATAAAGGTGAGGGTCTCCTTGAACAACTGCAAAGCTCATAACTCTCTTACAAGTCTCTATGCAGTCACAGGGAATGGGTTTGAACATTAGCAGTGTTACATGCTCTGGGCTATTCCTGAAGTTGGCAGATGACTGGTTCCTCTGCAGGTGGTCCCTGCTATCCCTTCCTTCTGATTTCATTCTCTCTCATCCATGCTTGTTACAGTTTAAGCAGATTAAATGTTCATCATCTGAGAGAAGGCATTTGGTTAAATCCTGTACAAAAGTGATGTTAGATACTGATGTGGGGCAAATTCTGATCCTTCCTCCCAGGAGAGAGCGTGTGAAACTTAGGTTTTACATGAATGCCAGTAGATTGGCTTATGGATTTCTTAAGGGAGCAGGTACTGAATTAGTTATTATCCTAGTGATGCTCAAATGCCAAGGAATTTGTCACTTGTCCTCTCCTGTTTCCTCCGAGGTGCTCCCAGAGCTGCTGGTGATGCAGCTCAACCTTATGTGGAGTTTCAGTTCCCAGTTCATGTGGATTGGAGAATTCCTTCAAGTCTGCCATTCCTTTCAAATACCTTGTGCAACTGTTCAACCTGTTTGCACTTAGAAATGAGAGGAATGTGGCTCAGTGATAGACACAGAGTCAGCTGGAGATCTCCAGGGTGTTTCTCACACAGATCTGTTGTTTCTGGCTGTTTTTCCTTTTCTGAGTTTTTGTCATCTCCAGACATTACAACCTGTCTGGTTCTGGGGGAGTTTGTGCCTTTAGTCTGAGATAATGTTTTAGGGAGTGGGGTTTTTTCCATGTGTGTGGTAGTTCTTCTGGTAAGCAATTAGATGAGGTATCATGGCAAGATTCAGCATATAGAGCCCTTCCTGACATAACTCAACAATCTGATTCTCATAATTGATTGAATTGAGCAATGCTGTCTCCAAAAAATGCTGGTTTCTTTGTAAGTGATGGCTCAGTGATATTAATTTTGTGTACATATATCTTGATGGCCAAAGAAAAAGAAAGGTTACTTGAGAACTGGGGAGAGAAGAAAATCTTCTATCAGCTGTAGTTATTTTTCCCCCAGTCTGGCAAGAAGTTGCTGTAACTCACAGGGTAATTAAACTCAAAAGATTTTTCGGAATTTCAGTTTCAAAATGATTAGAGTTTGACTTCTGAAATCTCTTTGGAACATTTACTTACAATGCTGTTGTGTGGGACAGACTGACTGACACTAATGCTGTGACATGAGGCCACACAGATCAACTGGAGAAGTACAATTAGTGCTGTAATACCTAAAGATTGGATTTAACTGCAGCTCCATGTAACTACTTTTTAAAGTTAACTTTGGCTCCAAATTAAAGCATGTCTCTGCAAATGTGTATATATACACAGAGAAATAGTGAAAAATAAGAGGAAAACTCCAAAAACTCTGGTATTTGCAAATACTTGAGTTTAAATTTAACCTCAGAACAATATTTTATCAATTTCTATCTTTAAATTGCAATCTATATAAAACTGCTTTGAGGAGTTTCATTTAATATCAGTTGATCTTTCTGTAAAAAATTTAACAAAATCTTGAGAAGAAAAGAGGGATAGATGCTGGATGCTTTTCACAAGGTAAGGTGGTATTGACAACATTTATTTTATTCTGGTTTTGAATAATTTTAGACCAAACTTGCTTAGGGTTTGCACAAGTTATTTCAGGCTTGTGGATGACTGTTGTCATCAGAAGTGCAATTGCTGTTATCTGCTGTCATCATAGGTATTTTATATTTTGTTATCAAGCTCCTTTACATAAGGCCTTGGCAAGCACCTGGATTGTCCACAAACGTTCTCCATCTGGAACAATAATATCAATAATAGTCTTCTGTTGTCAAATTGGTATATTTTATGTTCCATATTTGATCCTTACTGTTTGAAGAGTTGTGTTTATGCAGTGTTACCAGTCTGGTTACTTGCACCATCAGCATTTTAATAATTTGGCTGTTACATTTGTAGGTGAAGGAAAATGGTTCAGGAACATCGATTACTATCGCTTAGATGGTTCAACTACAGCTCAGTCAAGAAAGAAATGGGCTGAAGAATTTAATGATGAAACTAATGTGAGGTGAGATCTTTGCTGATATATATGCTTTATTCCCCCCTTTTCTTTCTTTTGTTCCCTGTTTCTTTGTTACTTGTATTGGCTTAATGACCTTAAGGATAGGCAGATAATTATGACAGTGTTGTCAGAACTTGCACAGAAAATGTGCAGCAATATGTTACTGACCAACTTAGACTAATTCTCTTTGGACTGATCAATACTTGTTCAGTGTTTCCTTGCTGTTTTCGTGGCTCCTGAGATTGTAATCAATTTAAATATTTTTAAAATATTAAAAAATATTAGAAAATATTTTTGTTACAATTACTTAAAAGGATATCAGGGTGTAGGAAGCCCTGTGGGGTCTGGCCAGGAGGCAGCAGTCCCTGGGCCACTCGGGAACAACTGCCTCCCAGCCATCCACTGCTCATCCAAGGTGAGACTTGGAATTCTCATTTGGATAGAGGGGTATAAACTTGTAAAAGTTTAGTGAAGTTAAGGAGCTTCACCGTCCCAGATTCCTTTAATATATAAAGTATGTTGTTATGCTGTAGTCATTGATAATGTGCAGGGAAAAAAGTTAAATTAAGAAGTAAACTAATTCAATGTTAATACTTCTAAATAGTTTATTCTGTCAGATACCTGTCAAGGACTGATTTCCAGTTGAACCTGAGAGAGATGGCATTCAGTAAAAGCAGATACCTCAAAGACATGGTGTCATTCTAGAGTTGTCCTGAAAGTTTGCAGGCCAGGAAACAGTTTCAATAGCCTGGAATCTGCCTGTTTAAAATTATGGCTTAATTTGATATCACTAATTTTATTAGAGTTTGAAAATGCAAACCCCAAAGTTTTTTCTTCCCTGCCAGTTTTTGTTAACAGTTGATTTGCAAAAGGCCTTGATCTGTATTTTTGGGAGTGCGTGTTTGCTGAAAGTGTTGTTCTTGTAAAATCTGCATCTGTTTTATGCTTAATACATTATTTTAATGAAGTGTTGGAGTTGTTTCAGTGTATGAACAACTCCACAGTAACACAGCAACACGGGAACAATAGTTGTTTTCCAAAGTACTCACATTTTGCAACTCTTCTCTGTTCCAGAGGGCGCTTGTTTATTATATCCACTAAAGCAGGTTCCCTTGGAATAAATCTGGTGGCTGCCAACAGAGTCATCATCTTTGATGCCTCTTGGAACCCATCGTACGACATCCAGAGTATTTTCAGAGTTTATCGTTTTGGGCAGAATAAACCTGTGTTTGTGTACAGGTTTTTGGCTCAGGTAGGTTTCTGGCTGATATTTTTGTGGTATTTCATCCTGCAATCAAATTTGTCAGTTGTACCTATTTGAACTTGTGTTGGAGTCTGCAATGATCCTCACAGATCCAGTGTCCTCAGCCCCACTCTGTAGCACCATTTGGCCACTGAGGCAGCTCTTGAAGGAAGGATTGGTAAAATAACAACTGAAATTATTTCCTGCTAAGCCCACCTCGTCTGACACTGTGTAACACAGATTCTGGAATTCTAGCAGTGATTTAAACACCTGGACTCAGAATTGGGGTCTCAGCTTTTGTAATTTGCACAACACTGAAAATTCTGAGGTGAATAGACCGTGTAGAGGATGGTGGCTGTTGGGGAATAGCCTTGCTCAGTGCAGATCCCTTCTACAGACCCTCTTCTGTGGGCCCCTGATGATCCAACTGGAATGAAATCAGAGGGAGATAAAAAAATGTTTATAAAAAGGCATCCAGTCATGACTTGAAAACATGCTGCAGATATGAAAGATGTGTAGGAGTTCTGATGGACAGTGGTCTATGCTTTATTTAAGTGTAATGCCATTATTCCTATTAGGAAGTATCTTGCTTGAGGTGGTGGAATCACCATCCCTGGAGGTGTTTAAGAAGAGCCTGGATGTGGCACTGAGTGCCATGGGCTGGGTGACAAGGTGGGGTTGGGTCAAAGGTTGGACTCGATGATCTCACAGGTCTTTTCCAACCTGACTGATTCTGTGATTAATCTTACAGTTCTTCAGGTGTTACAGAGTAGCCTAAAGACCTTTTCCCAGTAACAGCACTTAACCCTTGATCAAGGCACTATTTCCATGCCAACTGTCTGTAACACGTGACTGTCAGAAATGGGTTTTCTCTTCAGGCTTCAGTCTATTTTTGTAGTTCTCTCTGTGCACTTTTGAACTGTTGATATCCCTTTTAAATTATGCCTTTCAGAACAGGCTGTGCTGTTCTTGTCCTTCTCAGTCATCATCCTTTTTTTCAAAAAATAAGTGATTTTCCTTTTTTATCAAAGATCTATTTTTTCATACACAGCTGTGATGAATTAGATTTGACTGCTTCCTTTCCCCTCTCCCTTCCACCACAGTAGTATGGTATCTGTTTTCCTTTTTACAGGCTGCTCAAAGCAGCAAAATAAGGTACATGCTGTGAAAATCACCTTTTTTTTTTTTATCATAATCCTGCTTTGGGGAATTATAGCAGAACTGGCTCTCTTGAAAACAGTATTGGAAGAAAAAACATCTTACTCTCCTCAGCAGCTAGATGACATCACAGTCCTTACTGTGTTTTTGCTGCCAGCAGGTTTTTGCTTTTATTTCCTAACAAGCAAAGGGCTTTTGGGTTCCTCGTAGAAATTCGGTCAAAGAAACCAGGAAAACAGAGAACTGCTGTGTTGTTATTTTGCCTCTTCTCAATCTGTGCTGCTTGTTGCCGTGTGCCAAGAGCAGCAGGTGTGTGGCAGAGGGTGTGTGTGCTTGCAGGGCACCATGGAGGACAAGATCTATGACCGGCAGGTGACGAAGCAGTCGCTGTCGTTCCGGGTGGTGGATCAGCAGCAGGTGGAGCGACACTTCACCATGAACGAGCTCACAGAGCTCTACACCTTCGAGCCCGACCTGCTGGACGACCCCAACTCGGAGAAGAAAAAGAAGAGAGACACCCCAATGCTGCCAAAAGTAAGTTGATGCACATCACTGGGAATTACGGGCCGTAAGAATAACTTGCATCTGTTTCAGGATATGAAATATTTCGTCTTGGAAGCAGAGTGTTGTTTTCACTGTAGAGCAGTGTTGTCCACTTTGGAGGGAGGTGACACAACAAAGTACATCATTAATTTAATAAATTAATTTAATGAGCTGGATAAGGAGTTTCCCTTCAGTGTAATTGACATTATAAGAGAAAGATAGTCAATTAAAAGACCAAACTTTTAAGTCAAACTGAACAAAGATATGTTTTCACACTATTTGAGTGAATAAGTTTTACTTAATGAAACTGCAGAGGCCAAAACTCAAATTAACATCTGAGTGGGTGCTGGTGATACTCAGCACAACCTCAATTTGTGGTAACTAATCTGTGAGGTGACACTGTACTTCTAGGTCTGGTTTTTATCTTCTTAGATAAGAGCCAAATTAATCCACACTCTCGTTTTCCGAGGCTCTTTGGTTTTTAGTTCCTTGTTTAGCTCTTCTTGAAGGGACCATTAGTAGAGAGGTGGTGGAGGTAGAGTGACAGCTGCACTGGTCAGGCAGGAGTGAACTTTAGGGAACTAGCTGGTTCTGCTATTGTATTCTTTCTTTCCAAGTCAGTTTATATTTAAGATTAGGCTACGGTTTTATACTTTACTTTATATACTCTGTATGCGTGGTCTGCTAAAGACCAATTCATCATTTAGCTGTTGTGCAATTCTCTTTGCTCCTTACCAGGTGAGCAGCTGGGGAGCAGTAACACGTCCCTGTGTCATTTGTTAACTGGTTCATTTCTGTGGTGCCCTCACTGCAGTGTCGGGGTGTGGGGAGGGAGGCTTTCCCCTTTGGAGGTCTGTTCATTTCCAAGGACAGGTGCTGTCCATTCTGCAGTGCCTGCAGAGCCCTCTAGTGCCACCAGCTGAGGTCGGGCCTCACGCTGGCAGTGAGTTCTCTGCAGGACCCCACAGGGCTTTGGGGAGCCCCGGGTTAGTCACTGTTCCAGGCACTGTAAAACCCTTGGAAACAAACTATCCTGCCTCTGGCTGAGCTCTCTGATGGTGGTTCTCACTGTAAGCAGTAAATTGTAGATAACTGAAAATTGTATTCTACTTGTTTACTGTGTTGGGCATTTCGATTTTGGTGAATTCTTTATTTTTCTCCCTAAAGCAACTTCCTTTAGGTTGTAATTAAGGGTGTTTTATACATGCTTAATTATTTTATGCAATATGCATTTATGCCTCCACAAACTCATAGCTAATGCTTCACCATTTGCTGCTGCTACTTATTTTTAAAAAAACAAAAATAGGTTGAAAACCTGTGAAGCAAGTGAGGCTGTTTTACTTGAAGCATTGATCCATCCAATGCAGTAATTATATTTTGAAGGTTACTTGTTTTCTTTTACAAAAACAAATCAATCAACGAATGATTATAATGTTTATAAACTCCAAACTTTCTTTATCATTCAGTTTTACATGTTAAGTTCCACGTTAATGTCCTTCCAGCCGTGAGTGTAAGGCTTGTGTAAGCTGAGTTGTATCCAAGCTTTTAACTATTTCCTGGCTATAAATAGAGCAAATCTGTGCACTGGAATTGTTTCTGGAGTTTTTTCATGGTTTTGGCAAAGGGTATTGAACAGAATTTTGTCCTTTTGAAGATGTGCATCAGGGTACATGTGTGCAAATTCCTAATCCCTTTTTATTTGTTGTTTGAAAAGGCTATAAATCATCAAGTAAATTCATCTTATTTTAGTAATTTCTTTATTTATGTCTTGAAAAAAGGACTTTGCATTCCTGATAGCCTCAGGGAATATGGAAAGCTACTGATTAACCCCCAAATGTTCTTTCCCTTTCTCTGTCCCCCACATTAGTCTTGGCAGTGAGGAAGAACCATGCTGGGTTCCCTCAGCTCCTGCAGAAACTGCTGGTGGGAAGTAGGGAATTCCCAGTGTATGGATTGAGCTGGTTGGCTCATTTTTTGGCAGCATCTGTCTTCCCCGTGAAGATCTGCTGACTGGGGTCTTTTATTTTCAGTTTATCCACAATTAGGTTCTTGCTTTGCACCCAGAACAGCTGGTCCAGAGGTTGCAGTGCCTCCTTCCTTGATTCCTGTGACCTGTTTAACTGAATTGTGCCTCGGGCCTTATTTAGAAAATCATAGTTTAATTTTGGTTTATTTTCTGTTCTGTCTTTTTTTTGACCCAACCAATTCTCTAAACCCCTGTGTAAATGATGAAGAATCAGCATTCAGAGATACTGCAGAGGGTGTTATTCTCTAAGTTGTGCAAAGTTATTCCCTCAATTAACTCTTCCTCATTTCAGTGTGATTTTAGCAAAGATGCATCATTTAGCTTAATAATTTTAAATCTTCTTAACAAATGAATTTAAGAACACAGAGCATTTTCTTTGAAGTTGATTTAAAAGTCTACTGATACAAAAATCTTTTATTGTAACATAAGTAATTACACAGCACTTAGAGATAAGAATTCTCTTCAAGATCATGATGAGCTCAGCCCAACCCCATCCCTGCAGCTCTTCCTGGACACAAAGGCCATGGACCTTCACCTGTATTGCTGTTCCATCACTGAGCTGTCCCAGAGCCTGAGCTGGTCCTCTGTAATTACCAGCAAAGCAAAACAGGCATTTAGGCTAAAAGGAGCTTTAGTTCTGCCTCTCACAGGTTTTGTCTGTAATTGTCTCTTTGTCTTGGGGCCTTTTTTACATCTTCAAAGCACAGTGTGTTGAGCAGTGTTTTACTGTGGAACTGTGAGGGGAGAAAAATGGCCCTTTGGGTACTTTAGTGTGTTTTTAGAGTGCAGCACATTCCTCAGCACAGGGTGCAGAGAGCCCTGAATGCACCTGGTAGGATTGCCCCCTTCCCATGCCTTCCAGAGGGAATGTGGAACAGGAATTAGGGGAAATGTTTTCCATCTTTTCTCTGGCCATCTCAGTGTGAATGTGGCAAACCCTGGAGGGACAATAGGTTTTCTTCTCAGAGATCTTCTTGACCCCAGTGATACTCCATGGTAGGAAGGTTCCTTAGAAATCCTTTAGCCAGGATTGGGGTGTGTTGAGGAGGAGTAATTCAGAGCTGAGTGTTGGGGTTTTTCTTGTAACTCCTTTAAGTAACACACTTTTCAACTTCTTTGATGTAAGGAAAATACTGATTTTTAATTCTTTTGCTTTTAATGGGTTAAGAGAATTCATTCTGTATTGTTTTAAAAGTCAGAAGTAAAAAGCTAGTGAATGAAGAAACAAATACTACTTGATTTAAAAATATATCCTTGAGAATTTTTGTTTTGCAATAACCCAAGTTTCAGTGCAAGAGTATTTTTCTTTGAAAGTGTTGTTAAGGCAGTTCTCTGCCCTTTGTGGTCTGGACAAGATCTCCAGGGGGCTGAGGAGCTCAGGGGAAAATGCCTGTTGTCCTTCAACCCTGACTCCAGAGGGCCATTGCTCTGCCCTTGCCCTTCTGAAAAAGCTTCTGCATCTTCGAATATGTAAATACTTGGGGTTAACAAAATATTTGTGTTATGAATGTTGTTCACATGAATTATTAAGTTAGTCTTAACTTCCTATGCTTGATTTCATTCATCTTCTATCCCTGCACAGCTGGAAAGGACTGTTTTGGAATTTCTGTCCAAAAAAGGTGTAACAGGTGTCTTAAGACTGAGTAGTCACTTGGTCAAATTAAGTAGAGAAAGTATACTATATAGTTTAGAAAGTAAATTAAGTATGGAAATAATGACAGTGTAATTTACAGAGGTAATTAATTACAGGCCATGGGCTTTATGCAAATGAAGTGACTCCTTATCTAACCCAGAGTAAAGGCAGTTTTAAAGAGCAAATTTTGTTGTTATTCCTGTAGAGTACCAGCAATTCAAAAAGAAAAGGTGGGGTAAAGTGAGAAAATTCTGTTGAATGTATTATGGTTGTGTGTCAGGTGTTATGTTGTGCTTTGCTCTGAAGGTAACAGTGGATCTGGAGTATTTTCTTCAGTCAGTGAGGTTTCTGAGTGAGCTCCTGTGCTGGGGGTTTAAAGCAGGTTCTCCCAGACTCCAGACCCTGCTCCTGGGGGTTTGTGTGCTGGGGGGACTGTGCTCACATGGAGTTGAGGAGAAAAGGCTTCTCCTCACAGAAAGTGATAGTGAGACTCAGGGACCAATGAGTGGTACCTGGGACTTACCTGGGCAGGTGGGAGATGCTTTTCAGAGCAGGGGAGATGAGGTGGGAGCTGGACAATGACAGTTCTGGGGGGCCTGGGTGTCCCTGGGAGCTGGAGCTGTTGAACCCTCTGTCCTGGACTTCTCCTTCCCCACATCAGCCTGTTCAGTGGGTTAGAGTCAGTAACATTTATATTTATGTGAAATGAAAACTTGGCTCAGTTGAGCTTATGTAATGCAGATTGGAAAAGCAGGTTAAAATCATAGTTGGGAGTCAGTTGGATGTAGCCTATCATTATTTTATACTCCCTCAGGGCGTGTGTTTGACTGTGGTTCTGCATGAGGGGACAACTTTGTGAGTTTTGGTCTCAGAATTAGAAGAATTTTCTGCTTATTAATTTTTTTCATTTTTAACCTTGGTATTAAATGTTCAATTGGTTGAGAAAAGCTTTTTTATTACTTAGAACATAGCTCACATTTCTTCACGGAAGATTTCCTTTCTAGTGCATTTATCTCTCCATAGCATTTAATTTCCATCAGGATTTTAAGAAGACAAACTTTTTTTTTTATAAAATTCAAAAGCTTTTTTTGGTTTTTCTTCTTTTTTCATTCATCACAAGGATTTCATCCTAAAGCTTATAAACCAGCTGATAGTCATTATCAACAAGATAAATTAAAAGAATAATTATTCTAATGATTTTTTTATGTGTAAGGTGGATTTATTATTTTTTTTATAATACAATTATACTAAAAGGTAGTTTAGTCCATATCCCAGTTTTTGAGCTCCATCATTGAAGTTAATGCAAAATAAAGTGTAGACAAAGCAAGCACACAGTTGGGTGTGACTTTAAGCACATTTTGAAGCCTGTGCTGGCTGAGTGAGGTGGATTGTATTCCCTGAGTGTGTTCCCATGGCAGTTAATGCACGTCCAGGAGCCCCTGCCCTGGGATTCAGCTCTGCTGTCTCTGCCTGTCTGGTGATGGCTTGGCTTCTTCAGCCACTTCCTCGGGGTGTTCTCCTCACACCCTTCATTGCACCCCTTGTCTCTCTCTGCCTTCTCTCCCAGCACCCCAAAGTACCATCATTTGTTCCTCCTCAGTTGTGCAGAAACCACGTGGAATGTTTGTGGTGAAGGCAGTGATTAAATTCAGGGGGAACAGATAGTGAACAAAGAGCATTTTACATCATTGGTTCACATAACTGAGCTTTAAAACACAGTGATGAAAAACCTTCTGCAGCTGCTGTGACAGAACCTTTGGTCACAACTTCAACACACAGTTGTTGGAGTGGTTGCAGGAATCTGTTTGTTTGTGGGCACGAGCCATTCTCTGCAGTCCTTGTTCTGCTGAGATTACAGAGTGTCAGGGTAGGAGGGTCTGATGTGGAGGGGGCTGGAGGTACTCCCACTGCTCCTGCAAAAACCCTGAATTCCTTTCAGGAGTGCTCCAGAACTTCAAGTAGGTTTGTGTATTAGGAATTTTAAACTGAATGCTGGGGCTCATCAGTGATAGAGTGTGTGTTAACACCCCGTGCTGGGCACTGATTGCCCAAGGGAACTCCTGTGGTGCAGCAGGAGCACATCTCCACAGTCCTGCACAGCATGTTCACTTCATCCTTTGCAGCATTACCTTTATTCAGACAGAGGCCTGGTCTGTATCCTCAGTGAGAAGGAGGACTGCAAACCCATTACTGCCTGCCTTGAAATCCCAGCTTTTATTTTCCATGTCTGTTTTTGTATCACTTTTTAATTGAGATATCAATCTGTCATAATGTGACATCTGTAGTCCAGACAAGGACAGTGGCAACTTAATATTTTGGTTGGCTAGTTTGGTTTTGCTTAATCTAGGAAATACTCAACCTTCTGGTAACTCTGCACTTCAAAAAAACATTAATAGGATTTATGTACAGGTAGTATTGAAGTCTTAGACTGGATGCTAAGCTATATTGGAGATACTATATTTTTTTTATGTGTGCACATTTATATGCACTGGTTCATAGCAGTGATTTGACATTTCTTAGTCCAGGAGACTGGGGGACTCTTTATCTCAACATGTATCAGAACAGTTTTAAGAGAGCAGCCTTTCCTTTTGAATGCTGATGGACAATTGATGGACCCGAAGTACTGCTCAGTGTTTTAAAGCCTGCAGAGATGCTCTTTATATAAGTGCAGATTATTGATGATCCTCTCACATGTCCAGCCTGAGCAGAAGGAAATTCATTGAGCACGTTCTGTTCTCTTCATTACTTAAAGTACATTTATTGTTGTGGAATCCGAGTGCATTCTTGTGGTTCATTAAGGGTGTGGACTGTCATCTCTGCAACAGATTGTTAATCCATTCTCCTCCTTCTGAGGAAAATTGTCCTTTTAAGTTATTTTGAAGTTCTGTTGTGCTGTGCAGTGCTCTGAGTTGTTGTGTGTGACAAGGCAGTAAGGAGAGCAGAGTTGCTGAGTGACTCCTCATTTTATCTCCTCCTTTGGCCAGGACACAATCCTGGCAGAATTGCTTCAGATCAACAAGGAGTATATAGTTGGATATCATGAACATGA
Organism: Calyptomena viridis; assembly: GCA_013390005.1. Classification (NCBI taxonomy): domain Eukaryota; kingdom Metazoa; phylum Chordata; class Aves; order Passeriformes; family Eurylaimidae; genus Calyptomena; species Calyptomena viridis. Next base: position 439,659 of record WEIV01008308.1, read on the forward strand.
TTCACTCCTGGACCATAAGGAGGAAGAGGAGCTCACTGAAGAAGAAAGGAAGGCAGCCTGGGCAGAATATGAAGCAGAAAAGAAGGTAAAACTGTCTACTCAGGCTTATGTATATGAAAATAACCATTTCCAGGCTTAGAGTGCCAATTACCTTTTCAATTTGTCTTGGGGAAATTAAGTTTTCTTAAAGACCAAGAAACGAATATAGAAAGCAAACTTGGACATATGAAAAAAGGGGATAACGTGTCTTTTTCGCTCTTTCGATGCTCATCCTTTCTGTGTATTGTCTTGGTAACTTTTAATGAAAGTAACATTCACACACACATTCTGTTTTATAATGAAACTCAACTGGTGTCCTGTGTAATACCTGTTTGCCATTTGAGGTCTGTGTAGTATCCACACTCTAATAACATACGAATAAACATAAATAAACAATACTTAGCAAGGAGCATAATAGGACAGGAATCAGTGAAATTACAGTAGAGCACAGCATTATATGTGGATTCCTGTTGTGGCTGGAATGGTGTTCTCCATCTCTCAGCACTCTTTCCAGGACATGGTGTGTCAGTGATCAGGGTTCTGTGTCCACTGTTTCAGGTGTGTTCCAGCAGTCAGCACTCATTTGTCTGTGTGGTTGTTACAGAAGGCCAGGAGTTATCAAGGTTATTAAATTATAAGTGCATTTTGTGTTTTTAAGGGCATGACTATGCGTTTCAACATGCCAACTGGGACCAATATGATTCCCCCAAATTTCAACTCTCAAACCTATATCCCTTACAATTTGGGTGCCCTGTCAGCAATGAGTAACCAGCAGCTGGAGGTAAGTAGCACAACGTGTCTGTGTTGCTGTAGGCAGGCAGGGGCTTTCTGTCACAAGTTAGAGATAGTGTCAGTCTCAACTATCTCCACCTTTATGTAATTGTATCCTATATTTAATATTTTGTGTGTGTGTGGCTATATTGAAGTCTAACTTGCATGTGGGTACCTGTCCCTGGGGAGTATGTCAGGATTCTGGAATGTCACCTGCATTCCTTGCAGACGTTAATTACCATATTTGAAACTGTAACATCATCAAGTCTGTGTGTCAATTTCCCTGGGTAGCAGTGTAGCACTCCTGTGCTGCTCTGAAAACCTGTGGGCACAAAAAGAGGTTTTCATAAATACTGTCTACAAATTGCCAGGTTTATCCATGCTGTTCAACTGCTCTGTGCTGGAGGTCAGACCTGTGGAAGCTTAGACTCATTGACTTGTGCAAATTAGGAGAGAAAAGTAATTGAAGTCTAGGTATGTGCAGGACAAAGATGAAGAACTTGTAAGAGGTTGTGTTCTTTATATCTGTGCTTTATAATTGAATTTCTGGTATTTTCTCAGGACCTTATTAATCAAGGAAGAGAGAAGGTTGTGGAAGCAACCAACAGTGTGGCTGCAGCAAGAATTCAGCCTCTTGAGGACATAATCTCAAGCATAGTGAGTGGAGCAGATAACCCTGGTTTTAGATCATGAGTGGAGAACTTTAAATGTTATCAGATAAAGATGTTACTACTGCATGTGGTCATTCAGCTAATTAATTGCATTATTAATTAATATAATTTCCAGTTTGCATTGACCTGTATCCCTGCAGCTTGCATTAACCCTTAGTGGAATCTGGGTGACAGATTAGCAGTTCAGATCCATTCTGAGAATGCTGATTTTCTATAAGTAACAATAACAATTATAGGCAAGTATTTATTGTATCTTGGGAACTCCCACATTTCTCACTTGCTCCCAGTAATAAGAAGTGTATTATCTTCATTAGCAGTTAGAAGAACTAATAACTCATAGTTCTGATTCTGGTGAAGTACATTTTTGCATTGACTGGAATTTGGGCTTGTTTAACTCTTGATGCAACTCTGAACATGCCACAAGACCTCAGTCACCATGAGGCTTTGGTAAAACGACCAGTGCCACGAAAGTTTTGTGGTTTTTTTGCTTTGCAGTGGAAAGAAAACGTCACACTGACGGAGAGCCAAGTGCAGGCCCTGGCACTGAACAGGCAGGCGAGCCAGGAGCTGGATGTCAAGCGCCGGGAAGCCATTTATAACGATGTCCTTGGGAAACAGCAGATGGTAAATGTGTTCCCTTCAGTTCCTGCTGCTTTGAACTGGGCTGTCGTGTGTTCAGCAACTACACTTTTGTCTTTGGGTGCATAAACAGCACCCACAGGAGGTGGTGCAGTGGGTCAGGGCTGTGCTGGGGTGCATTGCTTGGCCTCAACGAGGGAGACTCTGGGAGAAGTTCATAAAAAAAATACTCGCCAGGTTTTTGAGTTGAAGTTGATTTGCTGGAAGGTCATGAGGCTTAAAGAGAAATCTGATTCCCAGGGCTCAGGCAGCCACTTACGAAACACGTCTTAGAAAGTGTTGGTAATGTTGTTTTAGCTTAAAATTACTTTGCAAAATCTGAAAGTGGCCCAGATGATGTCAGTGGGAAGAGTTTCCTCTCAGGCAAACAAACACTGACAGTCCTCACACGGGACTTTCAAAAGGAAGATAAATGGTACCTGACAAATGATGTTGTAACTTATACCTGGGAATAATTCCACAGTGTAGTGCATGTTGCCATGGCAACTCACCTAAATGCTGCCTGCAATACAATAGCCAAGTCACAGAGATCTGAGCCCTAAATGGTGTTAGTAAATGCCTTCTCCAGTAATGGGCTTGTGAATGCCATCACATTAGGGATGGTGATAACAATGGGGCATTTTCCCCCAGCCATGCTGTCCCTAACAAATTGATTTTAACTCTGAACCTGATACTTGGAGCATTGGGAGGGTTGTGCACTCACCCAGCTCTGCTTTCCCTTCCCAGTTAATCGGTTGTGTCCAGAGGATCCTGATGAACAGGCGGCTCCAGCACCAGTACAACCAGCAGCAGCAGCAGCAGATGTCTTACCAGCAAGCAGCCATGGGCCACCTCATCATGCCAAAGCCTCCAAATTTAATCATGAATCCTTCCAGCTACCAAACGATAGATGTGAGAGGAATGTATCAGTCAGTGTCTGGTGGGATGCAGCCACCACCCTTACAACGAGCACCACCCCCAATGAGAGGCAAAAATCCAGGGCCTTCCCAAGGGAAATCAATGTGATTTTGCACTAAAAGCCTAAAGGATTGTTAAAATCAGAGAAAGAACTTTTATTTTTTTAGGAATCAATGGCCTAACAGAACTCAACTGTAAAAAAAATAAAAATTAAAAAGAATAGTTTGGTTGTTCCCCTTAAATGCCATGTTCCATATTAGTGTTTCAGCTTTGTTTAAATAGGACACGATGTTTTCCCTGTTGTCAGCGATGTTGCCTAGAATCTTCTTACATATGTTGAGTACAGGAGATAACAAGTTGTTTTCAGTGAAAACAAGTCCTCCTGTTACAGTAGCATCTCCACAGGTTTCCTGTCTAAACTCCTACGCTTGCTTTTCGTGGCTGCAAAGCTTTGGGAAGCTTAGGAAGGACTGCAGGTCTGTATGTTCAGTCTGACATATGTGAATTGTAAACAGCTGAGTTCTTGATTAGAGTTGATTCCTCAAATTATGGAATAATTTTCTGCTTACCTATTTCTTTCTGTTAGTGGGAATGTTATAACAGAAGTAGTCCAGTTCCCTCCTAACTGGGGTCTGGACTCCTACAGATATGCTAAATGAAACAGGAACTGAAAATACTCTCTGAAACAGAACTGAGTGCAATATTGGTAAATACTACTGCTCTGAACCTTGTGAGTCACAGAGACACTGTGCATCCAGCCTTAAACACACCTGGGAGGAATGGCCTTCCCTGGTCTTCTGCCATTGCTTATTTTCAGTTCCATGTGATGGAATAGCAGCTGATGATCTCAGAGTGGGAGATGTTTTTCCTTCACACACTGATTTCCTTGATGTCCAACAACAGAGTCCAACACAAAGCACATTTCTGGTAACTCCTCCAAGCTGGTGCTACTGTCCCTCCCCATTGCCGGCAATGGGAGACAGGCCAACAACATGCAGTTCCTGGTGGGGGGGGCTTCAAATAGTGTTGGTGGCCAGGGTCAAACGTTGTTAGAGAAACACCTTGAACGTGGCAGAACCATTGCTGATGGCAGATTGATACAGAGAAAGTGCTGTAGCAATTTCCAGAGCTGCCAGACCCATGAAATGACTTACTAATAGAGTTTTGGTTATGCACTCCTCCCCATCCCTCCATTTGTGTGAAAACATGCATTTGGACACAAGGAGTTTGATTTTTCTTGTTGTTGTTATGTTTTGGGGGTTTTTTTCCCCTCTAATGTAGGACAGAGATAAATTTCTATTTTCTTCTATATCATTAGCACTCTCTTTATCCACACTTGTTGTGCTTGTGAAGATCTAATTACATACAAATAGGGCTGTTCTTTCAATAGAGTTTGGTTGATTCTTACCCCCCTCCCCCTCCCCCCAAAAAAAAAAAAGAAGTTGATCATCTGGGGGTAAAAGTCAGTGGCAGGAGCATTGGGGCAATGGTGTTTGGACAACAGAGTACTCGGGAGATGCTGGATGGGGGCCTTGGCTCCAATTAGTGCTGGACTCTTCTGACTTGCTGCCATGAACTAGACCTGTTTTGGTTTCTGGAAAGTCTCTTTCAGGAGTTGGAGTTCTTGCCCTGAATGGACAAATGGGTTTTGCATCTCAGTGTGCAGCTCTGCCCTGATGTTGCGGTTTGTGGGGTGAACAGGCACTGGGCTGGTGCAAACCCAGCTGACAAGTTGCTGTCGTGGACTCTTTGCCAGCTCTACAATTAACTCTGATTTGGGGGGAGGGAGCCAAAAGAGACTTTCTGCACTAGAAGAAACAAACCGTGGGACTTTGAGAGAAACATTTGAAGGCAAATGTACCCTGGGCAACTCTGACCCGTATTCCTGCGTGTTGTGAATAAGAGAAGTACTTTCTGCCAAACCTGGGAATGGAGTTTTACAGTAACTCAAAGACTTAAATGTGGAAGTTTTAGGCAACATTGAAAGGCACATTTTATTTCATTCTGGACAAACCTCTGGATAACAGAAGACTAATGCATAAGGAGGAATCCGAGATAAGCATTGAAATTAAACCTGGACCACTTTGCATACATGTTTCTCACTCGACATTTTAGCTGCATAACAATGTGCTTTGAGTATAACATCATGCTTTAACCAGTACTTAAAGACAGAACATACATCAGTAAGATAATAAAAGGCTCATTTTTATATTTGTTTTAGATGTTTTAACTAGATAAAATGGCTTAAGATGACGATTAAAAATGTTGCTTGTAATACAGTTTTGCCTGCTAAATTATCCACATTTTGTAACCTGTTTATTCCTTTGGATGTAAAGCGTTTTTGCTTAGTATTGTGATATTGTATATGTTTTGTCCCAGTTGTATAGTAATGTTTCAGTCCATCAACCAGCTTTGGCTGCTGAAATCATACAGCTGTGAAGACTTGCCTTTGTTTCTACTAGATGGCTTTTCAGTTCTGTATTAAATATCTTAAGTACTATAGAAAAGGTGTCCCCTCTTCCTATAAGGCTGTTTTGTAATATATATAAGGACTGGAAATGTGTTTTTAAAGAGAAGAAGCATTCAAGTATGACGATATACTATCTGTGTTTTCACCATTCAAAGTGCTGTTTTAGTAGTTGAAACTTAAACTATTTAATATCTCATTTAATAAAGTGACCAAAACACATCAACGTGCCTTGTGCTACATTCACAACCCAGCATTAATTCCCAGGGATTCAGCCTGAGGATTGTGTCTTTGGAAAACTGCTGTGAGTTTCAGCTTTTATTTTTTCAACAACGACAGAGGTAGCCATTGATTTCATTCAGGGAAAATAGTTGTGGTCTAGATTTGCAAATTATATTAATTAATAGCAGCTTCTGCCAATCTGTTAAAATGAAGTGAGTTATCACCCAACAGTGAGATGGTCAAGTGAGGTGAAGTTCTGCTTAGTCAAATCAGAATAACCTACTGCCATATTTTAACCTCATAATTGTAGAGAGGTTATATGTATTTAGTTATTAAATCCCACCTGTCGGGACAAAAAAGACCCTTTTGTACACAAAAAAATTGTGTGACAATTGTGTTTTAAATGTGCCCTGTGCTTGTTCCCTGGGGTTGGAGGGGTTTCCATGGCTCCTGGCAGTGCTGTGGCCACATCAGTGCCCCGAGGGGCTGTGTTGGGGCACAGCTGCTCTGGTGGAAGCTGAGGAAGGGCCGTGGAAATGGTGTCTGGGGTAAAGATGGACGGGTTGTGCTCTGAGGGGCAGCATGTTTTTAAATATCCCTCTGATTTTTAACTTGGCTCTTGGACAGGCTTGTGCTTGTGGAGGCTGGATGTGTGTCCCTGCCAGGCTGGGGAGTGCCCTGTCCAGAGCAGGTCAGTGAGGTGCCCAGCACTGACCATGTGTCATGTGCTAAGTGCCCACCCCGAGCAGTTTTGTCTTTACCTTAAAGCAGAACCACTCTGCACTGAGAAAATAAAACTGAATTCATCGGTTCAAGCCAAATACAGTTTTGAATTTGGATTCATTTTCAATGTTTATGGAAAGCCAAATGTCCTAAACATTCCCAGCTGGAGGCACACGGAAAAAGGGTGGTGTTGCAGTCCCGGCCATGTAATCACACAGCAGCTGAACTTCCCAGCCCTTCTCAGGTGGTGAATAAGCCCATGTGTGGCCTTTGTGTGTAGAACATACCCTGGAGATGTTGGTAGCAGCAGGATTCCATCCCAGCCTGTCTGTGGGGGAGCTGTGCTGCTGTAAAGGGTCTGGAGAAGCTCCTGCTCCGTGTGCAGGTGGGATGGGTGGGTCATCCTGTGTGTGACCCTGTGCCACCAGACACAGAAAAGCTGAGTTTCATCCAGTCACAACTCCTGTCCCTGCCTTCCCCAGGGATGAGGTGTTGGGAAAGGGCTGTGGCCTGACATGGGGATGGGGCCCTGGAGAAGGGCAGGGGCTCAGGGAAGGTGGGCACAGTGGGAGCACTCCAGCCTCTCCCAAAGTCTGATCCCAAACGCTGCCCTGGCTTTGTGTGTCATGACTGGTGTGCACAAAAACTACTTGAGATGGAGTGTGAGGTAGTAACTGATACCTGGGGCTCTGATCAAAGCCTGATCCAGGGACAATGGATTCTGCTGTAATTAAGGTGCACAAAGTATGTGGCCATTTCTGGGGGTTCTCCCTGGTGCCCATGAGCAGCAGTGCAGGTGGATGATCTGCCCCTCTCGATCATGGGCATCTTGGTGCCAAATACCTCCTGGTACAGAGAGGGAAGAGCCTGAGACTCTGTGATTTGCCCTTGCAGGGCTCCTGCTCAAACCCAGCACAGCTACGAGACACCTGTGGTATATTCCATGGTGAGAATTTAACAGCTCTGAAGCCATTACTCCTCTGGGAAAAAAAAAAAAATTAGTAACAGTGCAGATGTCTTTCTTTCCCCATCAACAGGAATTTGAGCCCTTCTCCTTCAGGAATGCTCCATCTCTGAGTGCCCTTTCAGGAACACCTCAGCCACAGTCTGACAGCCGTGGCACATCTCTGTGGATGTACAGCCAGGTGGGATAGCACCAGAAGGGCACCTGCTGTGCCTTCCAGCACCAAGTTTCTGGACTCTCTCTGCAGTTCTGGGCTCTCCATCACTCTTTCCATAGGAGGTAAGTCTTTTGGGCCTCCTCTCCTTTTTCTCTTTGGAGCCCTGACCCACCCCCCCCGGGAGAGCTCCCTGAGGGCAGCAGGATCTCTGGAATGTCCCTGGGGGGAATCTGTTGCCACTTGTGGGTCTGTCTCCTGGCCCCCTCCATGTGCCACAGCGGGGCAGAAGGGCACTGCTGCTGTGCTTGGCTCCACCCTGGCCTCGCACAGGGGCTTCCCCCTCATTTCTGTGCCCTCCATAGTGAGACTCCAACACTTTCCCACCCCTTTGTGCCAACCTCCCTCCTGCTTTGCACAGCTGTCCCAGGATAATGTTTCCTGTACAACACTCTCACCCCTCTTGGGTGGAACCAAAAGGGTTGAAAGCAATGCCTCTTGTCCTGTTTGTTGTGGTGTTTCCAGACCTACAGCCTTTTGTGTGTAGAACAGCACTGGTTGGGGGGGACACAGTGGGGTTTCTGGGGGCCTTTGTCTTCCCTTTGGGAGAAGTTTTCCAGCTGGTCGTTGTGACTTTGAATCACATGGAAACCACACAAATGGAGATCCCAAACAAACGCTGACATTTCTTTTTGCTATTTCAGAAGATTCCCTCAGGTTTAAGCATCCCAAAGGTATTTTCCTCTCAAACTTTCCTAGCAGAAGCGAGGCAGTCCTAGGACCTGTCCACGACTGCCAGAGCAGAGGCACCTGGGCCAAGGCTCTGTGCTGCTCTGTGGATCCATGTGCCAGCCCTGTAACACCTCTGAGCTGAAGGACAGTTGTCCTTCTCCAGGGGGGTAATGGGTGGAGGAGGGGACAGCCCGCTCTGCTGCGGGATGGGATGGGATGGGGCAGAGAGGGGAGTGTCCACATGAACCCCCTGCCCATCACTGGCTGCTCCCACACCACTCAAAATGCACCCAGAGTCTGTGGTTGTTCACTCTGCTGCCGTTCAGCTCCCAGGTCTGGCAGGTCACCCACATCTTTGTTTTGTTGAATGAGGACCAAACCCAGGAAATTCCTGCAAAAGAACTATTTGGGTGGGATTTAGCAATGCTGAATTCACCCCTTTAATGAATGTTCCACACGGAAGAGGGCACCAACCTTTACCAAGGGGGTTCCAGTAAATTCTTTGTGGATTTTGCTTTTTGCAAGTATCAGTTTTTTGAGCCCAGATCCCAGGAAAGGCAATTGTACAGCATCCCTGGCATCTCCGTTGTGGCAGGAGGCTCTGCTGCAGCAGCACTTCCAGCCGGGGATCAGATGAACAAGTCCAGTGTTGCACCCAGGGGCCAAATCATCTCCCCTTTGAGTTAATGAAAAATGTACTTGGCGTTGCTGAGATCAGGTGTTGACTTTCATTTTGAAAAGGAGGAGGATCTTAACCACCAGATTTATCTTCAAAGCCCTGGCTGGAGGGAGGCAGGATCACCCTGGGGGGCAGAGGGATTTCCCTTCACACAGGGGAAGGTCAAAAGTGCACCTGAGGACGCGTCTCGTGAGGGACCGTGCTCCCGACACTGGCGGCTGGGGATGGGATGTTTCAGCAGTGACTCAGAGGAAGAAGCTAAATAAACACTTTTTATTTCAAACACTGGATTAAATTCCTTCATGTCTGGATCATTGAAGGTAAAGCTGCTGTAATCTCCTCGTTGCCATCCCCGGCCCGTTGTCTGGTGGCTGCTGGATCCGCTGGGACAGCGAAGGGATGTGGCAGGGACATGGGAGGTGGCAGAGAGGGCAGGAGCAGAGTGGGGCACCAGCTCTGTTAGTGGTGTAGGTCGTGAAGAACCTGGTGTGGATCACCCCAAGGTCAGTTCAGTTGTCCTGGGAATTCACAGGCTAAAGCTGAAGGAGCTGAGATTTTACCTTGACTGTTTTGCAAAGAGGAAATTGAAGAAGAACACTGTGACCAAAGCGGTTGTGATAAGGAAAACCCCAACCCAAAGCCACAAATACAGTGGTATTTGTTCCCATTTTCACATGTTCTGGAGAGCCCTGTTTGATACCAGCCTCTTCTCCATGCTGCACTGAGACTCTGGCAGTGACACACTCCTGCCCCCACCATGTGCCGAAATCCCTCTCTGCTGATCACAGGGATCATTCCTGGAAGCTTTCCCTGCAGTTCTGTGACATCCCAAAGAGGCCCAAGTGTCACTGAGAGCCTGTGCTGGCTGCAGGGGGGGGGCTGCAGGGCAAAACCCTCCCCAGCAGTGTCCCAGCCTGGCCTGGCTGCACCAGGGCTGAGGCTGCTGAAACACCCCAGGCCTGGCTGAGCCCACTCCTGGGGGCACAGCAAAGGGTGCCCAGCACTCAGTGCCCAGGCAGCTTCTGCAGAGGAAAAAGTCACACAGCCATGAATGTCCAAGTGCTGCCTGCAGGGATGATCCTCATCCATGATAATTGCTTAAAAATAATTACTTAAAACTGCTGTTGTTTTCTACTTCTTCACTGATTTTCCATGGTGGTTCAGGTGAGTCTCATGAGAGATGTGGTGCTTTTATTGCAGGAATGACGGGTCCACCCAAAACGTGGCAGATGCTCCAAACGTTTCTCCTCCTGGCTTTGAACAGGACAGGAAATCCACAGCACTGCATCATACCCTGAGGTGATTCAGCTGCCCACAACTCCTGGGAGAGCTCCACCAGCACTTCCCAGGTTCCTGTAATTTGATATCATCCGTCTGCAGGAGTTTGGGGCTTAGGTAATTGATCTTTACCATCCAAAGCCCTTTTAGAGGTGGTCTTAATGTTCATATTGAAGGATAAATAATGGGTTAATTGTTGAAGAGACCCCAAAAAAAAAGGGCTAGCAAGAAAACTACAATATAAAGACAATTTTATTGCCAATAAGCTCTTAAAACTCTTTTTTTTTTTCCTTGTTTCAGTAGGACCTTATTCTTCCTGATGAAAATCCGGTCATATCATCTCTCATTAAAAATAAAATTATTTTGAAATAAATAAATATATAAAATAAATATCATATACATTTTATAAATAGTTTTGTCCTTATGCACAGTATCCATGCTTACATCTGAATAATGATCCTTGCCCCATTCCCACCCCAACAGCAGGAAGAACCCCACAGGTCAGGACCAGTCCATGGAGCATCATCCATGTAGCAAACTCCTGGGCTGCTTAAGCAGGGCACCACTCAAAAGGCTTTTCCTTAGTGGGGAACTATCCCAGCTCAGCAGCAGCATCTGCAGCAGTTCTGTGGTCTTTTGTTTTCTTTCCTTCTCTTCATTTTTAGGTTGGTTTGGGGTGTTTCCCCCCGGTGATCAGGTTTGCTCACCTGCTTGTTCCTTTAAGCAACCATAACATTGAACACTCGGCCTCTTGTGTAGCAACCAGGTAAAGAGAGTGAACAAAACCGAGATTAAATGTAGGGTTCCTTCCCTTCCCCTGCCCCGCCCCATAAATAACCCAGGTGTGATATACACTGGAAATGAGGAGGAACAGCAGTGTCTGAATTCGATGTAAGTGCTTCCCTAGGTCATCTACGCTTACAACAATGATGGAATGACTATTGATAGAGTGCTCTGGGAGAAAGCTCGGGAGCCCAGGTATGTACAGTGACAGGGCGGCTGCAGGAACCATCACCTGTAGTGGAAGAGGTCTCTGTACATCGCAGGGATTTTGGCAGGGTCCACAGGCCGGGGTAAAAAATGAGTGAACTTCTGGTGTCTCTTAGTCCTGTAGCCCTCGCGGGGGGAGCCGTCCTTGTTGAGGGCCACGTAGTAGTGGCGCTCGGAGTCGGGGTGTTTGTACAGCGTCGAGGAGTACGTGTTGTACCAGTTCTCCTCGAACTGCTCGCGGAACACGCACTCCCGCGTCAGCTTCTTCTGCAGGGGAACAGAGACACGTTTCTGTCAAACTCTGAAAATAGAAACAAATCGCCCCCTTCCTTACTTTATTTTTCTGTAGTTTTTCCAGCTGCCTTCTCCCGGCTCCCCTGAGAACGGGACTGTGCTGCTGGGGATGCTTCCCCTGGCTGAGGGCTGGAAATGGGCACCAGCCGGGATCCAAAGGCCTCTGGAGGTGGAGGAAGGAGACAACAGGGGGAGAAGAAGGGTGTGCATTCCATAAAGGTTCCCGTAAATGAATCAAACAGGGCCACAGCAAAGCTCTAAACCTGCCAGGCAGGTCCCTGTGCCAGGCTGGGAGTCTGGACCTTGCTGCTGGGCACGGACACGTCCACTGCAGGGGCTGCCACCCACAGCCACATCCCCCCTGTGGGAGCCCCCTCCAAGGTGCCACACACCCCAAAAACCCTCTCTCAGGTAAGAGAAGCAGCAGGCTGCACATCTGAAGGGTCTAATAGGAGAATGGGAGCAAGCACTGCTTTGGAAGTTCAGGGTGCAGGTCTATACACTGCAATGGGAATGAAAGCATTCCTGAGGGTTTCCTCTCCTGGAGCACCAGTAAACTGTGCTGGGAGGCCATAGCAAGACCCAGAGGGATGGGAAGCAGTGCCCTGGGGATGTCAGACCCCGGGGAAGATTTAGGGTGGTGATAGGCGATGTAATTAGCACGTGCCAGCCCATGGCCAGTGCATCCCGTGCTGGGCTGGGGGGACAGATGGCACTGATGCCACCACAACCAGCCTTCCTCTCCAGCCCTTACAACGGCCATTTGACAATGGCCTTTTAGTCCATTCCCAGTGCTCCTTCCTTCTCCCTCCCATCTCCCTGTGCCAGCTACAGGAATGTGCCCAGCTGCAGTGGGGAGCTGGGCTGTGTCCCTGCCCCACGAGGACACAGGCGTGGCTTTGCCAGTGCTGCTGTGCTGTCACAGAGGGACCAGGCATCCCGTCCCATCTGCCAGGGAGCCCTTCCTGATGAAAGGCAGTCTGTAAATGGAGGGTGCTGTGATATTACACACATTGTACTGTAAACTATCCGGGCAGGGAATGTGTCCTGTCCATGGCAACATGGAGTGCTCAGTAAATGTTACTGCCTGCAGTAGATGTTTTGTAACACAATCCAGGAGCTCACCTGTGCTCAGAACCTGTTTTCAATGTTTTGCTGCTAATTAAATAAACCCTGAGGTGAGTTGTGAGCCCTCCAAAACCCCAGGTCACAGCCCTGGCCATCTGAGACCCGGGGAATTGTGAGCTGCTCTTCCAAGACTCCCAGTCAATAAATACAGACCGGTTTTTTCCCTCCCCTTGGATGCCATTGACTTGGAATGTCAATGTTGGAGCCTGATGACTGGCTCAACTCGTGTGCTGCTGCTTTGCCCCCATTCACCTGTGCTTTGCTGGGCAGTTTGGAGTACAGTGTTTGTGGAAAATGTTTGGCGAGTCTGAGGTGACTCCACAAGGTGTGATTTATTCCTTTCCAAGCCTGGGAATGTCCTCGCTGAACCTGACCCCATACAGGCAGCAGGCAAGGTGCTGCCCGTGCCTCCTGCTGCCCTGAGCATTAGTGGCATTTCTGAAGTCGTTGGGAAGCTTTACAGAAACGTTGGCACGAGGTTGCCAGGGCCAGGCTGTGTCCCGAGGGGACTCCACGTGTCGCTGTGGGGATGGTTGGCTCTGCCTGGTCAACACACGGATCAGGCAAAATTGGCACAGAGGGAAATAATAAACTTGCTGAAAATTTAAAAATACTGCTGTACTGTGATGTCCCAAAATACCATTGTAATGCTAATGCTGTTGTCAGGCGCTGTCTTATGGACCTTTAATTAAGAATACTGTAGTGGCTTTTGAGTTCGAAAAGCCATCATTGTACAACCCACGTGTCCCAGATTTTAAAACTCCAGGGTTATTTGGGGACCTGGCACAGTTTGGAGCAGCAGTTTGACTGTGTCCCTGCAGTGTCCAGTCAGGGTGCTGCCTGGGGTACAAGATCCCAGAATGGTTTGGGTTGGAAGAGACCTTAAAGACCATCTCGTTCCAACCCCCTGCCATGGGCAGGGACAGTTCCCAAGATTATGTCTTCAGGTCAATTCTGTTTCCAGATTCAGTGCTGTAAAATGTTATCCTATTTTTGTTTCTCTGTTGTAACATGAACACAGGCTCTAGAATTTAATTAACTCATCATGAAACTTGATTCACAATCAGAGCTGCAGGGTCTGAAGGCACAGAGGGGGATCTTGTGTCCTCCTTTCTAGCAGGCACAAGTGAAAACTGTGACTCCAGGAGCTGTTGAGCAGCCTTGGGGTTTGACAGGAGAGGTGCTGATCCAGCCCTGCTCTCTGCACTGTGCCTCGGGATTTTTTGTGTTTTATGGAATCCTGGTGATTCTTTTTTTTATGTGTCATTTGTAATTTAATCAATTTGTAATTTAACCAATAATTTGTAATTTAACCACTATCTCTGCATTTAATGTCTGTTTAGGGTAGAAGTTATTACAGAAATGAGGTGGGAAAAGAACAGTTATCAGTGCATACTGGTATTTGATTATTAGAGAATCATGGAAGGTTTGGGCTGGAAGGGGCCTTAAATATCACCTCATTCATCCTCCTGCCATGGGCAGGGACACCTTCCACTATCCCAGGTTGCTCCAAGCCCCGTCCAACCTGGCCTTGGACACTTCCAGGGATGGGGAGTCCATTACCCCTTTGGGCAAATATCTCATATAAACATCAGCAATTGCATCCTAATAGTGAAAGAGTCTGTGACCGTCTCAGGTGAGAATGGGAGAAGGACAGATGATGGAAACTTGTGACTTACTGTTTGCTAAGCAGAGGTTTTCTGAAGACTTCTCTATACAAAGAGTATATGAGTTTAAATTTTTAATTTTGAGACGGATCTGATTTGGTGAGAGGAGGTATGTGCCTTCTGCTTTGGTTTAAAACTGGTTTATTTTCTTTCATTTTACATTTACTATGATCCACCCTTAAGAATGAGTATCTTCACACAAGGCAGTGCTGGGATCTAGGGAGGGCACTTGGGATCAGCTCAGTTGGTTAGAGCAGGGGGCTGATGGCACCAAGGTCTGGAGGCTCAATGGCTCCATGAACCATCCACTTAAGAGCTGGGCTTGATGATCCTTGTGGGTCCCTTCTAACTCAGAATAGTCTGTGATTTCAAAAAAGTCACACACAGGTGATAAGTTGAATTAAAGGCTATGGGGCACCTGAAGAAAAAGCACCAATGAAGTGCAGCAGAGATAGAAAAAAAAACAAAAATGGCTCTCTAGAGTGCTAGTAAGTTTTCAAAATAGAAGTGATTCTACTAGCTAACTAGAAATAACTATTTTATTGAATTGAGCAAAGTAATTGGGAATTGGGTTAAATTAACCTACAGGAAACACCTCTGCTCAGCTGTTGTACCTGTCATTTTGACTGCAAGTCATAACACTTCAGGAGTTTATACTTGCTTTTTTTTTTTGTCAAACCAGAAAGTTTTAGTCTGAACAGAGCACTTCTAGGAAATAATGAGCAGCAGCCTTAAACTCCTAAAAGGAGTTGCAGAGAATGTTACAATAACACTTGGGCCCAAATTTCAGCTTCTGTTGGTTAGAGAGTCATAATACAAAGATAAAATCTGCAGATAAATGCAGACCCTGATGGTGTGGAGAACACAACTGATATGTGAAAACACAAAAGCACCTCGTGGGTTTATGCTAAATGGCTCCCTGCCTTTATGTGGCCATTGCCCCACTGCTCCTGGGAGCCAAGGCCTCGAGGAGCACCCTGTTCCATGGATACCCTCATGTTCTAACAGCAGTGGCACCAGGGGGACGGGCAGCCCAAGGACTGGTGCCAGGACAGTCCTGGGGCTCAGCACTTACCGACCCATAGAGCTCCCCCCTCTCGTTCATGCCGAGGTAGAGGCCGGAGTCCACCCCACGGATGCTCACCAGCCCCACTGCCAGGCTAATAAACTCCAAAATCCCTAAAACAGAAAAGAACTGTAAGTCATACACAGGAAAAAGCCTCTCAGGCTCCAGCAACATACACAAGCCAGCCTTTCCCAGCCTTTGCAAAGCTTCCTACAGACCCTGTTTTCCTTATAAATAACAACACTCTTCTTAAATCTGTAGTCCTACCTGTGTGCAATCTTCAATTTTCTGTCTGGGATTCTCCCCACTATTGTGAATTTGATTTGCCCAACAGGGATCACCTTTGCTAATGAGGAAAGCTTTGCAAGGTTTTGTTGTTTTGAGTTTGGATTTTTTTCTTAATCACCAAGAAGACAGATGTAGAAACTTGTGCCTGGCCACTAGAAATTTGAGATGGCTGTTACCATGTGGAGTTTTATTCTTCACCAAAAGGAGAGGAATTTTAGCTTCTGGTTTGAGGTGATAGTCCCACATGTTTTAAAGTGATGAGTTCAGTAAAAATAAGTAAAAAGCACTAGAAGAGATGTCTGTGAAGATCATCGTTGTCCTAGCACTCCAGTGGGGTACTTGCTATCCCCAAATGTATACACAAGCCACATGGATAAAATCCAGCTTCAAAGCACGTAGGGTGAAATGCATCTTCCTCTGCAGCCTTCAGAGCCTGGCACTGCCAGTGCTTCCTCTGTCACCCCCTGCTGCTGTTACTGCCAGAACCCCCCTCCTGCCCCACATGTCCTGCTGCCTGCCCCAGCCCCTTCCCAGTTCAGCAGTGGGTCCCAGTCATCCCCAGCCCTGCAAGAGCAGCTGTTTCACCCACGGGCTTCAGCCCGTGATGGTGTCAGAGACTTCAATAATGAGGGGAAGGCTCATTTCCTCTGGCAAAGTCATCAGCAGGGTCTGCCTGCTGCACCCCCTCTGCAGGGAAGGGGGACAGCAGCTGTCCAGATGGGGATGTTGTATAAGGAGAACCCTTGGTGAAGCACTTAAAAACTGACAGCTCCTACCCAACATCACAAGTGGTGGAGACCTTCAAACTTCCCAGGAAAACCTCCTGAAGGCAGTAGTGGGAGTGTGTTATTCTGAGTATCACACACTCCCTAGGTAGAGGTCATGGGCAGCCTTTGCCTGTGTGCAGTGCTGAGTTATTTTGCTGGGAGGTAGAAGGAAGAGGGTTTTCCCCACCTCATCTAACGGCTGGATGTCTCCATTGACAGCAGCAGAAAGTTGCTCTAACCTTTAGCTTGGCTCCAGGTCTCTTAATATAACTCCCAAAACATCCAGTCCTGAGCAATTGCCTCTCTGATCAGGTTACCCCCCAGAGCTCCTCTTAAAAGTTTGCCTTGGTCTGAAACCACCGCGTGACGAGCGGCCGCCCGGGCCAGCAGTGGCTCCCACTCACCCCTCTGCTCAGGGCACCTCTGCTCCGGGCCAGGCACGGATGTGAGAACTCCCAGACAGCACTGCATCACCGCCTAAATATAGGACAGCCCAGACGGCGACCGACACCTCTGTCCCCCTTGGCTCAGCACAGACTCATCACTCACATTCTGGCTGCAGGAGCTGCCCTTCCTACCTTCCACCAGACCTTCTGATGCCCTGTCTGCTCCGGGGGTGGTGCATCAAACCCAGCCCTCCCTGCACCCAGTGGTGCTGAGGGAGATGACGCAGCGACTTGAGAGCAGCACGTCCTGGAGACAAACGGGGCAGCAAATAACACAAAACATTCCTTATGGAGCAGCGCAGACATTTTACAGGTTGAAATAAGCGCAGCTACACGGCTCAGCCTGGGGGCACATCCTGCCTTCAGAGACACCTGGAGCAGGCAGGGAAGGCAACTCTCCCAAGCCAGGCAGGCAAACTGGACCCTGCCTCTACTCTGCTCGGTCCTTGGCAGTTATTTTGGTTTCTTAGCTGGAAAAGAATCTCAGACAGGGAGGGAAGAGGTGCAGAATGAGGGGTGGTCTGCCAGCTCTGCTCCCCACTGGTTCTGGCATGTGAGGGACTTCTGAACTGGTAAGTGATCTTTTCCCATCTGCAGCACAGAAATGACCACAGCCTCTGTTTGAAAAGGAGGGTGTAAAGAAAGACATACAACAATTGGAGAGAGTGTAAAAAGTAACACAGGAGTACAGAGATACCCAGGAATAGGGGAGTCTTTCCCAGGCTGGAGACAAGTGGACGTTCAAGCGAAAAATATCATAGAACTGGAGAAGACTAGATGGACTTTCTATAGGTATAGTCACAGGCCTCAGCACCTGTTTTGGGATTTTTTTGTCTTCTGTCACCCCAGGGAAGTAGGAAAATCCTGCTGATTCCACTGAGAAACTGAGGGATGTCTGAGGCAGGGGAACCAAGAGCTTTTCTTGAATATGCCCACACTCTGTACAAAGCACGTGAATCCAGGTCCCCAAAGACCTGGTAAGGACCAAGCCAGGAGCAGCATCTTCCCTCTCTGAACAGGAAGGTGAGATCCCTCTCATGTGGTGCAGAATAGATACTCCCTGGTTTTGCAAATGAAATTTCTTCAAGGTGTGCCCATGACAATCTCTTCTGACAATGTTCTTTTCCGATCTTTGAGTGGCACTTGGAGATGTGCATGGAAGCAGCATTAAGAACGTAACCTAAACCCACAAAAGTCAGGAGACAGAGTGAAGGCTGAAAAAATGTGGGCGGATATCCATCCTGTCCTTAACTCACTCCAATTCTAGACAAAATTGCAGCTTCGTACATCTGATCTCCAGCAGCACAGGGAGTGGCCACTGGGGCCAGCTCAAGAATTCTCTTTCCATTTGTAGTGGTGTGTTTTTGTGGTAGAATATGCTTTTTTTTTTCCCTTTCGTTTTGATTGCCCCCAGGACTTGCCTCTTTTTTTTCTCACTTTGAGTATTAATTCTGTTTGTTCCTTGAGCCTTTCCAGATAAGAATGAAGAGATTTGATTAAGACTCCAACTGGATTCATTTACCACCAAAGCACGGAATAATCTCCCGAGCTTTGCTGTGGCTGGACCCCCCTACTCTCGCCTTACTCTAAACCATCCCTCAAAGAACAGTTCAGCTCCCTGCACCTGTCTCTTCTTACATGACTACATTCAGGAGCTGGGGCACAGAAACATCAGATGTTGCATTAATGGCTACAAACCTAAAGCTTCGGCTAAAAACCTCAACAACTGTTCGGCAACAGGTGCACTACAGTCTGAATATCAGAATTACAGCAAAACTTTCTCTGGAGGGTTCAGCAGCTTCTCTAGGAGTCTGTGCAACAGATCCATGAACAATTTTGTACCCAGGAAGAGCTTCATTTGCTGCCTTTTATTCATCTGCAGTGCAAACTCAAGGCCTCTTTCTCTTCACCATTGCAGTAAGAGTAGCACTGTTGGGTTCACTTGTTTAGTGCTGCTGTAAAAGAGACACGAGGCAGAAAAAGAGCAGCTCCTGCTGGCAGGGGTTTTCCTGGTGCATTTCTCTTGGTTTCATCCTGAGGAGGGTTATCACAGGGTGCTGATGTCAGTCCAGACCCCCTCCAGGTTTTGACCACCCTTTATTTCTTTGTGGAGGAAGGTTCTGAGCAGATGCAGTGAGAACAGATACATTTTTGAAAACACTTTATTTTTTCTGGGACGACTTCACCAGACCTGCCAGTTCAGAAAGTGAATTTGAGCTTATTCTCACACTAGAGAAATGCCTTCTTCCAAAAATCCCAGAGGGCTTCACCACATTTTGTGTTAAGCTTCCTCTAGGAAAAATAAGCTGTGTTCCATTGTTCTTGCATGAATCTGTGTTTTTACAAGTATAAAATACCGCATTCCAGAAGACAGGTGTGATTTAGGATGGCTCCAGTCCTCGACAGATGAGATGTGTGTTCCTGTGACTGCTCAGGCAGTGTGGGTGTATGATGCTGCCCCTGTGTCCTACAGTCACATCCCCAAATGCTGTGTTGCAAAAGAATCCCTCCCTTTAACCCTCATTGCTGGGACCTTGGGACTCTGTTGTGCATCACTGGGGCTTTGGCTTCTTATTTTCCTCTCTGGAAGACATGGATGTCTTGAACATCTGGCAGCTTTTGGGGTGGCTGTGCATGGGAGGGTGCAGATACTGCCAGTCTATGCCTGAATACCTTCACAATTAAGTCCAGTTCTACCCTGCACCCCACCTGCAGCTGGACACGTGCCTGGGCTGCAGTGGCACAGCCCTCCATGGAGCAGTTAATGATCTGCTCAGGGTGTCAGGGAGCACCTTCCAGCCACGGGCTCGATCCACAGAACCATCATATTGGACTTCTAAGTATTCAAGATTTAAGGCAGCTTTAAACTGCTCCCCTGAGCCCCTCATCTAGCTCTGCATCCCCCACCACAGTTTTGGAGTCCCCAGACTTGCTCAGGCTGCCCATTCCTGTTATAAGTTATTGCTTTCTGACGGCTGCATGCAAAATTTAGGAATGTATCAATACATGACATCCTAATATGAACCATACCAGTAACATTGGAATTTAAATATTCATGGCTACTGAACGCAGATGGTGGATACTGTGTGCCAATACATTATTGCTTTGAGTCTCTGCTGAAGTGAGGCTTAGTCCAACTTTATCTGAGCACAAGGATTCCAGCCTAATCCTTTGGGGCTTTGTCTTGCAATTACAACAAATAACTATTTATTTTACACTGCCTCTGGGAAAACCCTGAAGCAGAAAACTATAATATCTGAAGTCTGGTCTAGTTTACAGAGCTGGATGCTGACTGCTAAAACATTTAGAGAATGCCAGTGTTTCGATTTATTGGATGCACTGTGTGACTTAAGCTTCAGTGTGCAAAATTCATGAAAAGTTTTAGCCCATTTAACACATTTTTCCAAGTTTGGAAATACACTTGTTTTGCTCTATCTGTACAAAAAATGGACCCGAAAGAAATGCTGCCATTTGATACCTGCTGTTTACTTGTACAAGATAAGTAAAAAGAACTGATAGCAGAATAGAAATACTACGTGGCAGGTTGAACCAAACCCAACCAGATGCAATGGGTTTGCTTTCAGTTCTTTTAACGTGGAAACCCATTGTGTACTGCAGTGTGAAAGGTTAAAAGATGGGTGTTTTGGGGAGGTAATTAAAGAGTGCTTGCCCCACGAGCAAATCAGTACTGCCTCTGACCCGCGGGTTATGACTTTCTGGTTGATTTAGGCAGGGACATGCCATGCACACACCTGGTGTTTATGGAAAGCACGGTGTGGAGATAAGCTTTCCCAATTGTTCCAAAAGCCTGCCTTACACCTCCAACAACAGCAGCAGCAGCTTCCAGAGTATCAGAAAGGACTGGTTGCAAACAAGTAAAGGCAAAAAAAAAAATAAAAAAAAAAGAAAAAAAGATTTCTTTCACCAAGGAGTTAAATCACTTGAAAACTATAAAAGTCCTGTGAGCATGTCTCGCAACCTGTTGACAACATAGCTGAGATCACTGGCAGGGGACTTGTTGATAGCTTACACAGACACCTGCACTAGATGCCGGAGTAGCGGGAATTTCTCTTAGTTGTGCTCAAACTGACTGTACTCCTTTGCCTGTGGCTTGGGAAGCATTTTTTGAAGATTACATATGGTCTCATTGGAGATCCCTGCTCTTGTGTGCCACTGATACAGGCGCTGCAGTCTTCCAGCTGTATTCCCGGCAACAAGGTAAATCCAAGGTGCTCTGCCTATTGTTCCATCTTCTCCTTTCTTTCCGAGGTCCCTTAAGTGTTTTTCCCCCTTCAGCTTCTTCCTTTCCTTTCCAACAACCTTCCCAAACCCAGCTCCTGACTCCCATCCAGCCAACTAATCCCTGCCTGCTCTGGGGGGATGCTCTTCTAATGGAATTCACGCAAGTAAAAGAAAGAAGCTCACACATATTTGCGGAGGCCAAAAAGAAGGAGGAGAGAAAAAAAAAAACACAGCAAAAAAAGTGAGGAATTTCTTTTTCCAACACAGGAATTTCCAAGAAATTCCAACGAGGAATTTCTCTTCTTTCTTTTGCCTCCCTCACCGCTAACTTCAGAGGTGCAGCTAGAGCCGGTCACCACACTTTTTTTTTTGTTTAGTTTTTTTTCTTTTTTTTTCCCCCTGCTAAGGCACGTTTTAGTGCACCTGCAGAAAGGCTGAGCGCCGGGAGAGTAGGAAATTGGAAATAAAAACTCCCGCATTGCTGGGGAGTGAGCGCATTTGTTTAGGAGGCCAATTATATCCGTCCCGGGATGATTTATATTAGCGGGGTAATTAGCGGTGCGCGCGGGGAGCTGCTCCCCCGGCCCCTTACCGAAGCGGCTGTGGTCCTGCCGGGTGCCCTGCACCGTGCCGTTGGGGAAGATCTCCAGGTGGAAGCCGGTGCGGCAGTAGAGCTGCCGCCGCCGCAGGATGCCCTTGAGGTGAGCGAAGTCGGTGGGGGAGCCCCGCTGCAGCCGCCCCTCGATCTGCCCCAGGCGCTCGTTGAGGAAGCCGGGGGAGTCGGCGAGGGGCAGCCCGGCGCCCAGCGCGGGGGGGAACCCGTGCAGGTCGGGGTCCAGCGCGCCCAGGAAGCCGCCCACCTCGGCCATGGGCGCGGAGCGGAGC
>WEIV01008308.1:462236-520895 GCA_013390005.1 Calyptomena viridis
GGGCTGCGGCCGTGGGGAGCGGGGTGGGCCCGGTGGGCCCGGGACTGGGACCGGGACTGGGGCCGGGCTGCCGTGTCCCTGGAGTGGGGTGTCGCCCGCGCCCTCCTCCGTGCCCCGCAGAAGATCCCACAGATAAGCAACCACAAACACCCAAATTTGCCCCCAAGACATCAGCCCTCTCTGCCGCGGCGGCTCCTCCGAGGGGCGTCAGCGTGCAGAGGTCGTGTCCCCCTCAGCAGGTCTCCCCACGGTGTGTCCCCACAGTGGGGCTCGTCTCAGTGGGATCTTTTCCCATGTCTCTCCCCTCAGCAGGTCCCCGTCTATGGCAAGTATCTCCTCAGCAAGTCTCTCACTTCAGTAGGTCTCTCCTCAGTGTGACTTTCCTCTTAGCAGGTCTCTTCTCTCAGCCAGTCTTCTCTCAGCGGGTCTCTTCCCTCCTCAGCAAGTCTATCCCAAGGTGGGTATTAGCCCAGCAGGTCTCTCCCCTCAGAAATTCTCTCCCTTCCAGCAGATACCTCCTCAGTGGGTTCCCACCGTGCTGGGTGCCCCTTCAGTGAGTCTATCCCCTCTGCAGCTCTCTCCTCACAAGGTCTTTCCCCTCAGAAAGTCTCTTCCCCTCAGTGGGTTCCCCCCATGGTGGCACCCCCCCAGCAAGTCTATCCCACAGTGGGTCTGCCCTTAGCAAGTCTTTCTCATGACTGGTATCTGCTCAGCAGGTCTTTCTCCTCAGAAAGTCTCTTCCTCTCAGCATGTCCCACCACCATGGTGGGTCTCTCCCCTCAGCAAGTCTGTCCCATGGTGGATTTATCTCCTCAGTGTGTCTCTCCTCTCAGAGAGCATCTCTCCCACAGACATTAAAACCCAGTGGGTTCCCCCCGCAAGGTGGGTACCCTCTCAGCAGGTATTCTTTTTCAACAGGGCTCCTCTCAGAAAGTCTATCCCATGGTGGGTGTCCCCTCAACAGGTTTTCCTCCTCAGAAAGTCTCTCCCGCTCAGTGGGTTCCTGCCATTGCAGTTTTCCCTCAGGAGGTCTCTCTCCTCAGCAGGTTTCATCCCACAGCAACATGCTGCTCCCTACATCACCCCAGAGGAATGGCCCTGGCTGGCAGCTCCTTTCATCACAGGCCTGGGCAGTGCTCTCTGTGAAGACACAAAGGAAATTGTGATATTACGACTGAAACACCCGTGTGTGTCTGCAGTGCGTGAGGAATCTGGGTTTTAAAGGGGGATTTGGGGTGGTTTTCCCACAGTCAGAGCTGTGGCTGTAAAAGGTGTGCATTTGATGCAGAACTTCACACATGTAACCTAAATCTGTATATTTTTATAGAAATACGGGCTGTTCCAGAGTTAGTAAAGTCTACACAAGTGTGTTTGTTGACTCTTTGTTTATCATGTGTGGTTACATGGAGATAACACTGTCTGAGGAGTTCAAGCATCCCACTCCAAAGATTACAATTTTATTGCTGTAGTATCTGTATGAAAACTCAGGTGTGATGAGGTAACTGAGGGAAATAAATTGTGCCTTGGTGAAAATGACAGAGGTCCAAGATGGGAAGCAAGCAGACACAGCTAATGGGACCCCTCAAATCCAGAATTACTGTTAAGGACATAATCCTGTAAATGCTGTGAATTTAATGTGTAGAATTCATAAAGTGTGAATGATCACACTACAGTCAAATATGCCTTTCTATAAAGACTGGTTTTATTGATGTAAACATGATGTTTGCCTCTGGATTCATAGCAAATTCATCTTTCTGAATCCTTATTTCTGAATATGTCTGAGGGTTGATCCCCAGGAGTATTAGGAAGAGAGAGGAAAAACCAGTTTGAAGGACTAACCAAACCCTGCAGAGGCTTCTGCCACTGACTTTAATAGCCTCTGGATCTGTTATAATATCCTTAAACCCAAATCCATACAAGCACTTAGTGGAACACTTAGGATACTGAAAAGGTAACAGAGTTCAATTACACTGCAGTGAAATCCAAGATAAAGTAAAAGCCCACAAGCCTTTGTGCTTAACTGATGTATAACAAAAGCAGTGCAATCCCCCGTCCAAGCTGACATTCCTCACTTAACTCTCCCCATTATGGTCAGCTTTTGAAGTGTCCGCGATACATTTTATTGAGAAATCGTACAGGCTGGTACAACATGTTCTATTTAGGCACAACAGGATGTGGAAAGGTAGCTTTCACTTCTTTCCCTCCCCCCACTTTAATTTCCTGGTTTATTTATGTTTTTACTAAGCTGTGGAAAATGCAGAGAGATTTGTGTCCTGTACAAAAGAGGTGTATTTTAAGTACTGAAAGTGAAAACGATCCCTTCAAAAGCAGAAACATGCTTAGCAATTTTTTTCATGTATTAGATAGAACACAGTTCTGCAGCCAGTAATTTCTTAAAGCAGCACAGAAATTTGTGTACAATTTGTGTCACAGAACATAGTGTTACAAAATTGACTTTCTGCTCTGCTTTGTTTCAGTTCATGCAGTTCTCCCAGGTTTATTCTTTGATCACATCTTGCATTGTCCAACTTGGGAACTGAAATGGTTACTGCCAAACTGCTCTGCCTTTCAGTTTTCAGAAGAATTAGCAATGATTTTATACCCAGTTTGCTAAAATGGACTTTGCAGACACCTTCCCAGACACTGTAGAAGTGTATGATTGGTGAAGTAGCAAAAATATTAATGGCGTTTATTTGCAGAATAATTACTATCCATGGAGAGCAGCCACATTTGATATCTGACTATAAAATCAGAGGAAGAGGAGGACTGGGGTCCAATCAGTAAATTAATTAGAAAAGAGTAAGATAAATAGGTGCAATGAGCCAATTTAGATACTGCGTGTCTTCTGCCTGAGACTGTTCCATTTGGTAAAGAAAAGATCAAGATAGCTGGAATAGTTTGAAGTAACAATGACCATGAATGAAAAATCAAACGTGAAGAATATCTGAGGATAAAGAAACAACAGAACCTTGAGCTTTAAAAATAATAGTTCTGCTTCCTTAGCACTTCCCACCTCAGGATCTCAAAACAGTCTTTGTACACTAATGAATTGAGACTCACAACCAAGGACACTGTGGAGCTCCTTTTCCCCAGAAAGTCTCCTTTTCCACTAAAAGATGTTGTTCAAAGGATATTGTTGGCTTTCTGTATTTGTTTGGGATGCTGGAGCAGAAGTTCTTACCAGGTTTCTGTATATCCAGAAACCAGACACGTCCACCATGAATCCTTCTGCCTTTTGTGCTGTGGTGACCATCTGTGCTGCACATGCAAGGAATGTCTGAGTTCTCCCAGCAGATAAACAGGGCAACATCCTTTGTGAGGGGGTGAATAAATAAATTTTCTTAAGGGGAGCAGAGGATGGTTTGTTGGTTTTTGTCTTCGATTGGTTTTCCTTAAGCCAGTATTATTATCTTTTGTAGTACCACTTCCAGGCCCTAGACCCTGTTTGTGCTGGATACTGTGTTAACAAGTGTCTTACAAACCAGAGTCCTTGACCTGAGGAATCTCACTGCTCTGCCTTCTGGAAGGATTTCTAATGGAAGCAACAGAATTTCAGTCAATATACAGAAGTATGTATAGAAGTAGGTTTCTATGGCAAGTTTTGAATCGGTGGCAGAATGAAGATAAGGGTCAAAGGATAAAGGTCCACACTTACCTACCTGGGCCTTGGGATTGGATGCCTAAATAAATGATAGGATTTTCAAATGAGGAAGTACCCACCTTTTCCAGTTATTGTTAGTTTGGGGTCAAACGTGGGTCTACTGGTTTTAGTAATCCCAATATGGATTAACAAGTAGGAAGAGAATGGTTCTGGCTCAGCTGTGACTCATGAGAACTCTCATTTGCAGGGAGTTGTTCTAACTGAGAGCTTAGTCCTTATGGGATCAAGTCACAGACAAGCAAAGTGACTGAACAGCAGAGATTTGTTGGACCTCACGTATGTTTTTTGTCCTATTTGAAAACTGCAGATACTTATTCTTCCTGGGCATGACTAAATGCAGGATTGAATCCCAACACAAATTATTCATGTTAATACATCTCCAAGTGCTGGATGCTGAATGAGGAATGGGGAAGGTTTCTTTTCTGGTGTAAAGTGGTGCATAATACAGTCATCTCCACTTGTAACGTTTTTCCTTGGGATTCAGACTAGAATTACAGGACTGCTGATTCATTAGGCCTTTGGCATTTGGCCAAGTGTACCAGACAACATGTATGTAAAGGAAGGTAATACAGGTACCCCCAAAATGCCAGACATGGGGAGGACTTAGGACAAGTTTATTTTTTGAAGGTGGGAAGGCTGGCTAATGGTGTGGGCATGAAACAATGCAAAACTTTTTCCTCTCTGAGCCTTCTTAACAGCTTGGTTGGCCCCCCTGTGTGGGGACTCCAAGGTCATCTGTGAAAATGTTATCTTTTCAGGGAGTTGACTGCTCTGCAAGGCTGGAAGGGGAAAGAAATCCAAGCTTAAGTCTCCCAGCTACCAAAAGTCTCATGAACAAACCCAGAAATCCTTAAATCATCCTATGTCCTCCCCATCTCTTGGCAAGGTCCACTTATCCCCCCTATAATATACCTGTGTAATTCTACCCCTCAATTCTACACACCAGTGCAACCTGCCATGTGGCTACTGATTGATGCACAGTTTTGCTCTCCATAGTGTTTGTATCTTGTGTGTACCTTTTGTATTGTAGTTTATGCTAAAATTTTATGCCAAGACAGCAGCGTTTCTGTCTCAGATGTTGAAGCAAAGGGGCATGACAGAAGTTAGAATAAGGGTATTCTGGTAAAATGCCTTCATTATCATCTTCTTTTTTTAATGGTTAGGGTTTTTTTGGTCACGGTTTGAGAAACAGTTATGGAAAGAGTGGTGTATAATCTGTTACAGCAAGCTTGTCATTCAATTCATGGGCTCAGAGCTGCTGCAGGGTGCCAAGTCCTTGGTGAGTCACTTCCCTCTCTGTTTTCCCTAATGGAGAAGGAGAAGATAAGGAGGTCTCATTCAAGTTGTAAAGCATGTCCAGGATGCTGGAGTTGGTAAGGAACAAGTCTTCAAAGACTGTTTGTCTCCATTGTTGAAGGTTTACCATAACTTCACATTCTACCCTGGACCTAGAGCAGGGCTCGTGGTGCTAGGCTGTGTTTTGGAGCACTTCTGTGGCATGGCCACATTCAACAAACTTGATAGGCAGTTACTCCAGTGGCTTCCCAGAGTTTCTTACACTAAATTCCCAGTCACTGGCATGTAAATCACTGTGGGGCTAACAGCTGAAATTTGGAGATAGTTTGTTTTACTGGATTTGTCTCTTTTGCTGTAATTAGGGCATTAAAAGAAGGATAACATCATAACTCTTCTATGGAGAACACAGACTCAGAACATACAAGAACCAGTTCTAGTCCTACCCAAATAAAACATGCTGGCATTTGTTATATTACTTTTCTAGTGTGCACATTTATACTGTAGTAGCTTTTTATGGAATTATCCATTACAATGGAGGGCATGTGTTTATATCTGCATCAGTGAATATTGGTCAAATACAAAAAAGAGTCACAGCAAAGGTCTGTCTAGCCCCATATCCTGCCTCTTGATAATGGCTAATAACTTGTATATGGAAAAGAGGACAAGTATAGAGTGATACTTCCTTTAGTAAACCCTCCCAGCTTCCAGTGGTTTCTGGTTTAGAGACTTTCCTGAGCTGTAGGGTGCAGCTGTATCATTGTTTTTGATATTCCTTGATGGACCTTTTTCCATAAAATTGTTTAATCATTTTCTTAAAACCCACTTGTATTTTTGGCTGCCTTAACATCCCGTGGCAATGAGTTCCACAACATCATTAGGCATTGTGTGAAAATTAACTTCCTTTTGTTTGCTTTTGAACCTGCTTGCTGCCTGCCAGTTTGAGTTTGTGCCCTATTATTTCTGTTAAGACTACTTTCAAATAATCATTGCTGTTTACCTTTTCCATGCTGTAACAGCTTGTCTAGAACCTAATTGTTATTATCCTTGTTTTCCAGGCTCTGCCTTGTTTAAGTTTTCCATGTGCTGAGGCTGTCTGACACCTCTTGTGCAGCTTTGGTACACAGTGGTTCTTGCCCTCTCTGTGACTTTGTATTTCCACAATTACTGGAACTGTGCTCAATATTGAAGAGATGGACGTCCTATGGATTTGTTCAAAGAAATAATGCCATTTTCTGCTTTGTCCTCACTCTTCTAGAAATGCCTAAGAGGATGGTTTTCCCAAATTGCAGACATTGTGCTGGTTTTTTCCGAGAGTGATCCATTTGTCCAAGATTCTTTCACGACTGAAGCACGGCAGGAATGGCTTTTTCCTCATCCATTCTTTTTTATGCATGGACTTTGAATTAAATTTATTATTTTAACACCCACTCACTGAATAAATTTTAGGTTTAATTTTTTGGGAATGGCTTTGTATCAGCCACCTACCTACAGGATTTCCAGATAATTTATGGAATATGGAACAGCAGTAGTCACATCACAGACCCAGTTGCGAGTCTGGGGGGAGCTCCCAATGTCACTGATGCTGAACATCTATTTCTCTTGGTTATGATCACCAGTTATGTCCCTTATTCTCTCTTTCGTTCTTGCAGTAAGGCTCATTTATGAGCTGGATTTCATACCATAGTTAATAGTCTGGCAGCTTCCCATGTGATACCTGTGGGGATTATCAGTCAATCCTCATATCTTTGTGTTATTTTCATCTGTGCTGCTGCCTTAAATTCATTCTCCTTGCCAAAAAGCCGTAGGTCTCTGTGTTGAACATAGACACAAAGATTCACTGAGCTTTCTTGCTATCATCACCTGGGACCATTTTAAGTGCCTCACTCAACCCTTGGTGCTGTGAACTGTGCAGGCTGGGGCGTAGATTTACACACTGGAACAGAGTCTGTAATGTTCTGTGCTCAAGTTGCTTTGGGATTTTGGCCCAGTATCTCTGTGTCTGTCTGTAGGGATGACACTGGTTCTCTCACTGGAGAACTAGAGCTGGAATACATTGGGGTGTGAGGGGGTTGGGAACACTGAGCTCACAGTTATTCTAGAAGTGGATGATTAGATGAAACACCCTAAAATAAAAATCAGAGGGAGAGAAAGGGGAAAAATAAAGTAAATAAACCCCTGCTCTTTTCCTACTTATGCCAACAGGCTCCAGTTTCAGCATTTTCAATGACTGAAGCTTTTCATCTTAACTGCTAATGGTTCATATGAGCAACATTACTCAAGTTCATTTATGTATACTGGGTTAACTTCTATAGCACACTTACAAAAGAACATAGAAAAAGGTTAAAAAATTAAATAACCTGTTTTGTTAATTATTCTGTAAATATTATTTTCTTTATAGAAATGCTCTATACCTTACTAGGTTTGTTCTTTTCTCTAATGAATTAGTTAATTAAAATGCAGTATTTTTCTCCTGTTTTCAAAAAAGCAGCCACATACTTTGCAAACTTGATTAGAGAAATGAAAATAGTAAGATAATTCCATGATCAAGCAACTAACTACCCCACAAATCATGTTGCTTCATCATTATAGCTCTGTGAAGAGAGGAATGAAGGGGCTATGAAAAGCACTGTTAAGCTGTATTTTTGATGAGTTCTGCAGGTGATCAAAGGATAGGGAGGACACAGTCAAGAGAGCACTGTCTCACTTGCATCTGATTGCCACCCACTGATATGTGCATTACCCTCCTGCTGGAAAAAGTGTGGTTTTTTCAGAGACATGAGTTTCGTTAAAAGAAGAAGAAGTTTTCGTTAGAAGAGAAGTCAGGAGTTAACAGCATCTACTTTCTATAGCATTAACCTTTCCCAACTGCACTATATAGTAATCACAGTTCTGGTAGATTGAGTTTCATGTGAGATCTCAAAATGTTTATTTTACAGCATCCTTTGCTGTGTTCGTGCAGTGTTGCTGTTGCCTTTCTGCAGGAATGCAGAAGCCAGGTGGTTTGCTCAAGGACATGAGAATCTGTCTTCAGTGCAGTTAAGTGGTGCCTCACTGGCAGTCGGGTTGGCTGTGCTTTGGTGTGAGCCTCCCCTGGACTGTGTTTACTTCCCTTTATGAGCTGCTGGCATTCCTTAGTTCCACGGCTTGCAGGAAAGTTACCTGGAGGATGTGTAGAGCCCTGAGCAACACTCCCAGCCTGAGCTGGCTGGAGAACCTTTTCTGTCCAGAGATCCTGTAAGTGAAAGAAAGACAACTGCACCACGTGGCTCTTAGGCTGAGGAAGGATGAACATCACTTATGTTTTCTCAGTTAATTCTGATGGGATTTCTCTGTTCTAAGTGTAGGAGGTGGGGAAAGCATGAAGGCTTCATCTGCATCCCATCTGAGCAGTGGTTCCTACTTCAAAAATCCCAAAATCCAGTGTTTTTGGTGTTGAGACCTGGTAGTTCTGGTCCTGGGTGGTAGAGCTCTGTCTGAAGCATCACCAGCCTCCGAGTTTTGCATGTGGATGGGAAGCAGAATCCAGGCTGACACAGAGAGCCCCCGTTGGCTCTAGTGAGGACAGAAACCCAGAGCTGGGTGTAGCTGAGACAGGATCTCAGAAGTCTGGATTCTCAAACCTCTGCTTTAATAGCATGGGATATTTATGGCCTTTATACAACTGGGGAAGAAAGACAAGGAGCATCTTCTCAGGCAGTTGTCTAAATGTGTTGGGAAATCCCATTGCTGAGGTTTTCTGAGAAATTAAAAACTTCTCAGATGTGTCCCTCAGCATTAAGTGTAGAAACTGGGAAACCTCAGTATGTCCATGGCTTTGAAGATCTTGGTGATGCTGTGGCTATGGTTTAATATAGCTGGAGTCTGTTTTTTTCATTAAAAAACCAGAATCAAATGCAAAAATGAGAATAAAATTAACAGTACTTCAGCTTTCTTTGTAAACAAATCAAACCTGAAGGCCAGGAGAGGAACATTGTGGCTATCAACTGGAATAACTCACTTAGGCTTGATAGAAAGAAATGCTAGATCTCAAGTATATGCTACCTCACAGGAAGATTGTAATGAAATCCAGCCAGCTTCAAGGGGAAAAAAAACCTATTGATTTTATTCCAATGAAAGAGAGAGAAAAGGAACAGACGTATGAAGTCTTGTGTCCACTTACTGCAATCTGCAGTGCTGACTTAGAAGTGGGTAATAGCTTAACCTTCATTTATTCTTGTACGACCCTCTGTAGAAGTGCCCTGGTTTAGGCACCAAAAGGAGTCAGTTTGGGGTAGTAGAGAGGACCTCACACAAGTACTGACCTAAACTCTGAGGAGGTTTGTGTAATCTAAATTACAATAAGATGGTATTTACAATGTTATCAGACAAAGCTTAGCAGTGTTAAGTTAAACAGCATGTAATGTGATTAGTGGGGGAGGCATGCCCATGATGTCATACACATTCTCTGTACTCTTGGAACGGGCAGATAATGTCTCAGGCATTTATTCTCTTGTGACACATAGGAAAAGCTCCGTAAAGATCTGGGGGAAGGGAAGGAACTGTGCCTGTACCGGGGTTTGACAGCGTGCGGGGAGCTCAGGGCACCACAGGCGGCGTCTCCCTTTGGCACAGAGCTCGCGCTGTGGCTGCACTGCCAGCACTCTGCTGTGTAGTGGTTAAAACAGGCCCATGGGAATAGTTTAGGAGCTTGAAATTCTATTCTTGACTATGCCGCAGACTTGGGTTTTGACCACTGAATCTTCTTTGCCTCTGGTAACTCCATTTTTAACTAGCAAAGGTAGTCAGCCATGTCTGTGGAGAGCCCTGAGTGAGGAGCTGTGTGGAGATGGAAACCACTGGCATTCTGTTCATTATGCAGAACAAATACAGCCAGACCACAAAGAGCTTTGCTGTAGCAATTTCACAGCTAGTAATGGCCTATCCAGAGAAAATTAAATCTTTATCTTTCTGTCTCTCCAAGGCATGCAAAATAGTATAAACAATTTTGGCTAGTCTAATTAATATGGATAAGCAATATAAATCTGAGCTATAGGTTCACATCAAAGATGATCTAGACTGTATTTATTTTAAAGCATGTTTTGCTTTTAAAAAACTCTTGCTAAAAGCTACTGAATGAGTCAAAGCTCCCTTTAAACTTTCAAGTTTTTGTAGTGGTTGTGAAGGACAGATTCTTTAAGAGTATTTGACTCCTCCATGTCCATGAGGGACAATAAGCCCCTATTGCTTCATGCATGTTAATGTTTAATAGAAACACAAAAATTGCATAAACATTCTTTCTGCCGTGGCGTGAAGGCTGTATAAATTGTTTAACTTCGGTGTAGAGATTGACTAGTTAGTATTCCTGTTTTCAGTGATGCATGGAATGAATGTGGGCTAGACTTGAGTTCAGATGGGAGTTGCAGATGTGGAGAATGAGATGGGGGCTGCAGACAGAGCTGAAAAAACCTGAAGAGAAGTGCTGGGCAGGAAGGAACAAGTGAGCTTGGAAACTATGGCTCATGCAATGTCAACTCTATTACACGTTAAAATCAACTGCAACATTTGCATGATCCCCATCTTTTATCACAAGTAGTCTTGGCTGCAGCTCTCACATGTGTTTATGGCATTGGTGTGGATTTGTTGAGAAATGTGTTACAAGACTTTTGTTTGACTGCAGAGGGATGCCATCAAGAATAAATCTGTTTGTCAGAGAGGGTAAGCCAAGCTTTTGTCTCTGGGGCTGATAAATCAGGAGGAGGGGCCAAGTGTAATATGACCAGAGCATTGGCCAGTCTGGTCAGACATGTGGGATGCACTAACAACAGGGAATGAAAGGGAAGCCTGCAGGTAGACACCTTTTAAATAATCAAGGCTGACAGTTTTACTATAGTAGCAGAGTTTAACACTTTGTAGGTACGTGCTACATCATAGATGCTGCTTGTATTAAGTAGTCTGCAAGCATTACACAGCTTATTTAGAGAAGTTTTATTTCAGGCATTTTTACATTTGTTCATGTAATTACAAATGGAATCTCTAATTGTTGCAGAGATTATTGCCAATGGATGACTCTGATGTATCAGAAAGACATTTAAATGACTTAGATTAAACTCACAGAGAACTGGGCATCCCAGGTATATTCTCAAACACAGAACCTGCCCAGGAGTGAGTATTTCTGACACTCCTTATTAAAGGCATGTACAAATAGTTATCTGATACCTGGGCAACCAGAGGAGCTCTGCGGAGGCAGATTGCACACAGTGCCTTGAGGTTTGAGATTGGGCTGGATTATGGATACTCTGCATACCGTGGTAGGATGTCCTGTCCTGTTCCTCAGTTTACCTGTCTGGAAAAAGTGGATGTGGCTGTGATGCTGTGTTTAGCAACTGGTCTAGGGAGTGCATTTTGAATTGCTAATGACAAAGACCAATTAGGGACATACACAGTCCTTAAAGCAAAAACCTTCACAAAGTGTAGAGCCTTAAATGTCAGTGAGCCAAATGCCTTCCTCCCAGCTCTCACAGGAAGCAAGTTAATTGGGAGGCCAATAGCTATAATGAGGTAGAACCTGGGGTTTTGCGTGTGTACAGCAAGATCCTCCCCTTGGGGCCAAACTCCTGTTCCATATTATGAAAGCAGTAAAAGGTCCCCTCAGCAGGTGCTGCATAAAGGCCTTTCAGCTTTGCCTTTTCAGTGCTGGAATTGCCAAGCTATTGCTTTCCTGAGTCTCCAAATGAATTCCCCAACTCAATGTGGAACAGCTGTGTGGGAGATACAGCCTTGAGAAAAGGGGTGGCAAAGGAACACAACAAATCAAATGTTTAATCAAATAGCACAGGGCTACAAAACAACACCAGCATGTTTCTGCTCAGCTTCCCTTGGGGTGAGGGAGCCCCTCTCGGTATTAAAGCTCAGAGAAGGGAGGTAACGTGGGATCCTTGCTGTGTGCTGGGGGGAGTGAGCAGCGCTGGCCGTTCATTCGTGCAGTGAGGAACCGCAGCGTTACCTGCGCTGATGCTCCACAACTTGGCACTCCGGACAAAGACCGTTCTTTCTTCACCTGCCCGAGTGTGGCTGCTGCTCCTGCGGAGTTACTGAAGGATGGCTTCCCAAAACCCCCAGGCTTTAGCCAGCTGAGCCGGGAAGTAAATTAGAACTGCGATGAGATGGGACAAGTCTGAGAGGGTGGAAGCAATTTAATTAGGGCGGGGTAGTTTTTCTCTTCCTTCATATATGATTGTGGAACTAGTTACTTTCTTCCTTATTGAAGCCTTCTGAAACATAGTATGAAACAAACAAAGCTCTCTCAAGTGAGAAAAATTATATTAAGGACCACAAATTGTGAGAGTTACTGTTTTTCACTTGTCCTTAGAAGGGGCACTTTTAGCAATGCTTTTAGTTAATACTTTTGAAAGGAAAGTTTGCTGTGTTTCAAGTCTATCTGCATGAATTTCCAGAGTGCTTCATAAGAGCTTTTTGGAAATTTATCTACTTTGTCAGATACTGACTATGCCTGTTTGATCTGAATGATGGTTAGTTATAAGTGTTATGTCTGAAATATAAAACAGACAGGGAGAAAAGGAAAATGAAGGAAAGGTTGTAATAAGCAGAATATAGCTGGCTAATTACTGTGGCAGGGTAATGTCTTAGAAAAATCAACACCATTATGAAACTGCCATTTTTTCTTGTTTTCATGACATAAAATTTCTTTGAAATCTTTTGGGTTTCAGTGTCTAGGCACTTTATAAAGTGATCAGAGCTAAACAGCAGCATCTGTCAGAGAAGATAAATGACCTACCAGCAAATCCTCTCAGTTAAAAGGAAGACAAAGATCTATGGAGTAGGAGAATGAGTTTTAAATTAGTCATTTCACTTAACTTTGCCCTAATGAAGGGCTAATCTTTGGACCCCTGCAAAACAAATGAGAGCATCTAGTTAGATCCAGCTTAAACCAGTCATTGAAAAGGCTTTTTCCTTATGAACCTAATTGGAAGCAAAGTAATTCCTTTGATAGCTGTCTTCATTTAACAGTATCTTTCCCTTTTCCTGATTTATATACAGTAAAGGAAGGACTCTGTTAATTCCAAACACATTTGCCTGTTTGTAGACTGACAAGTAAGTCTGCTTGGGTGACCCTGGGTAGAGCATTCCCAGAGGAGATGCAGAGATCTGCCTGAGCAGAGCTCCTGGGGAAGGCAGGGAGGGACCTGCTCTTCCAAGAGCCTTTTCTGGATGCTGAGGCAGCCACGTGCTCAGGGTGAAGCACAGTGTGGGCCACTGGAAATCAGCTAAATTTGTATAAGTTGGAATCTGACCTGGGATTTCAAGGCTATTTTGTTTATTAAATTAGCTTGTTCTTCTATTTTTATATGTAATGGCAAAATATGTTTTTTCTTTTTCTGAAATCTGAAGATATTATAGAAAAACTTTGGATACTTGATTGCTGTAGAAGCAGGATTGTGCCTTTAAGGCAGAGGGAAGAAATGGCCCCTCTAAAACAGGGACTTATCTTGATTATGGTGTTGGCTTGGTAGTAGAATATGATCTCCTCACTGTGAAAGATTACATGAAGTATCAGCTTGGCTGGCCTTGACACAGGTCTATTCTCAGCTGCATTTTCAATTGCTGCAGCTGGCCTGGGATTCTGTCATTTGGAGAGATGGCCATAAAGATGGTTGGCAGAATTCAGCCTATGTATTCAAGTAAAAAAACCTGGGAATGGATTAAAGCATGGCTGCCTCTGATGTTTTCTCTTTGTTTATTTTTTTGTTGTTTTGGTCTGGTTTTGAGAATGTCAAGCCCAAGGAAAACTGGAACACCCATAACTTTACAGTACTTAGAATTTAGATCAAACCTGGAAGATAAGATACCTGTTTGGTGGATAGTCACTTAAGTCCATGTGGGCTCAGTTGTGGATTATTTTCCACCTTCAAGGAATAATATGTTTGAGCAGACTAAGTACATAAGAGTGTTTTGAGCAGTAGGTGTTCTGGGTGCTGCAATCAGAGGGATTTGGAATGCTGTTTGTGGAGCACATGATGTGCTGTGCTCGTGCCTTCAGCTGTATGTTTGCTCTGAAGCCTTGAAACCAGATGGCAACTTCCTGAGTGAATGACTATTAGGTGGAATTTGTTCTTGGGTAGGTGGTATTTTTAAAGGAAATAACTTTCTACCTTGAAATTAAATTGTAGACTGATTATTTACTTGAGATGCTGAGGGATTTTCTGGGTGTTGGGACTGCCAGTCTGGCAGATAAGAACCTACCTGCAAAGTGAATTACAGCTGAGTACTCAGCTGACAAATTTGATATTCTCAGACAAATGTAGAAGGTCTATTAATTTGATTTCTCTTTTATGTCTGCATCAAAAATGTTTTCTGAAATAAGGAAATAAAGGAAAAGTATTTCTCTGCTAAATCACATGGATGCCTGGCATGTGTACCATGTATTTACTTGTTTTCCTGAGCTTAAATTCAAAGAACACACCACTATCCTGGCCCAAAAGAAAGGAAGGGAAAAGGTAAAAACAATCCACAATGGCCATGGTTTTTCCATGCACAGATTCCAGCCATGATCTCTCAGAAACTCTCATTCAGAGAAAGACATTTACAGCCCTCAAATCATATGGAAGGAGGGTGTGGACAACCCCTAATTCTCATTGTTCATTGCCCATTCTTCTGTCACTTCTTCCCCTAATTTCCACTTTCTACCCATTTATTTCCCCCCTTTCCCCCTAAATTCAGTTTTCTTTCCCCATTCCATTTTCCTACTCAGTGCCTGATGTCCTCTTCTTTTTGTGATGTTCACAGCTATAATCCTACTCTCAACAATAGTTTGTGCTCCTGAGTTTTCTCTCTGGGAAAAAAAGAAGCCTTTTTCAGAGGAAAACTTGCATGTGCTGTCTCTCCTCCTGTACCATCTACTTTAAGATTCCTGCCAAAGCTTGGACTTTGATCCCAGCTGGATATAGGACAGGTTCCATAGCTACTGCACATTGATTTACTCACCTTGTCTGAAAACTTTCAAGTTAGGAAGCCTTTCTGCTGTTTACTCTGTGCACATGCACTGTAAGCCCTTTGGCTGTCTTTATGCCCAAATTGAGAGCCAAACACTATTCATTAATTTCTTTTAATGCAGTTTTCAGTTTGACTTCTCCAGGGGAGTGGTAGATGCCATGCACTAGATGAAGTAAATATGGGGTGATGGAGGCCATGTGGGCCTGACCAGAGCTGTGATGTGAATCCTGAGTCTGTGCAAGTGAAATGTCAGCAGACCTGCCAAGCCTAAGAAAAACTGTTTCGTTTCTAGGGTTGTATCCCAAGAACTGCATATGTATCATAGACACTATTAAAATGACCATTGTAGCAGGTTTTGTGGCATTTTGTGTATCTTTTCAAAATCCCAGAAGGAGTTCAAATGGGTTTGCAAAAAGCTGGAAAGGCTTCTCAGCCTCAGTGTGGCAGAGGTCAGGTTCCACTGCATTTGTGAATTTCGGATTCTTTACCTGAAGACTCAGTGGCAGATCTGAATTAAGAGTCTATCTGAAGACTGAACTGGGAAGAGAGTAGATTTTTTGTGCTTCAGCTAAAGGGGAATGTGCCATGGGCATTCTGTTCTATAGGCAGTTACTTGAGGTAAAGGATGGTGCTGTAGTCTTTTCTAAACTGCTGTTTCTTGTAAAATGTGCACAAGAATTGATATAACTGAAGTTATATAAAATAATAGAGAGTGTGATGAAAAAAGGTAGCACTTAGTCCCGTGTTTCTAATAATCCTGGAAAAGAGGGCACAAAGGTGAACTCTGAAGGAAGTGAATGCAGAGTCCTCTGGCAGAGTGCACTGGGTGTTGGCTCAGAACCACGGGTCATTTGACTTGTCACTAATGTTCTGGAATTTCTGTCTGTGTCATTCTCAGTGAAGATGCTTAGAAATTTTGGGAGCCTGACCTGGAACGGAGAGGTGTTTCCTCTGCTCCAAGGCTGCAGTGGCTCTCAGGAGGTGCAGGGAGAGGTGTGAGGCTGCAGTAAAACACTCCCCTGCAGTTCTGTGGGGTCTGACAGCTTTTGGGGATGAAATAGAGTTGAGCATTGAGGATCCCTAATTCTTTCCAAGGAATCTTGTAGATAGTTGAGAGCAGAGATGATGAGTCGTTTATTGGGAGAGGATTCTGGTTTTACATCCTCAACACAGGGTGTTGCCATAATAATCATTATTATGGATAGAAACAAATGCAGTTGGGCTGCAGTTTTGACCCAATCTGTTTTGCTGCTTCTTTGCTTTGGTATTTACTAGTGTGAATTGTGTGGGATTTTTTTCCTCTCTCAGTATCAGTATTTCTAATTATGCCAAATGGGAACAGGGAAAAAATAGCGTGACCCAAGTCTACAAACAAATCAGTTTTCTAAGTGTTTTAATTTTAAAGGAAAGTGTTTTGTGTTGGTTTGTTTCTTGTTTTGTTTTGTTTGTTTTTTTCCCCTGAATAGTCTAATATTAGTATAACTGAGGAACTGATCTTCCCTGAGACCCTGTACATGCTGTTCAGCTAAGAAGAGGAAGAGAGGAGGCAGGAACCACCAACACTGCCAGATTGGTAAATGTCACCAAGGGCTGAGAACTCTTTTGATTGGTGCTTTGAGATGAACATAATTATGTGAGATTACAGTGTTCATTGCTAAGTGTTTAGAAGCAGTAAATTACTTGAAAACTGAGTCTAGTGTATTAAGCCTGTGTGGTGATCTACAGTGGCAAGAGAGTAAAATGTGTGAGGCTAAAGCAGTGAGGATTGGGGTGTAAACTCACTGTTCTTGGAAGGGAAGTACAGACCCTTTTGCAAAAGAGTTAGCAATGAAAGACTCTTGAGTGTGGACAAAGCATCAGCAACCTGCAGAAAATCACACTCACATTTGGAAGATCTGTTCCTTTGTGGACAGAAAAGGCTTTGGAAGGAGTCAGGGTTTGTCCTCAGTCCTTGTTTCAGGTGTACAGATATTAGTTTTATGTTAAGAATGGCTTAAACACCCCTACTTGAGGAGCTGATTGTTATTCATTCTGTGCTCCAAATACACCCAGGCTTCAGCTGAAGTGTAGAAAAGGTCATCTTTGCATTGGAGGACTTGTAGAGATTGTGTGTTGTTTTTACAGACCTACCAAACTCCAGGGGCTTATGCTGGTTTTCTTGTGGGTCAAACCTATAATGTAGTTTTTGGTTTCTTCAGGGAGGTTTAAATTTTGTTTAAATAAACCCTGAAACATCCAGTTTTTCATTCATGGACAAGAAATGTCCAGCATGTGTCACAGTGGCTTGAGGGAATTTGCTTCTCTTGAGCTGCTGAGACAGTAGACATTTTTCATTAGTGCCTTTATTTTTTTTTCTCCCCTCATTTTCCTTTTCTTGGTCTCTGCTAATCAAATCTGAACTTAATATTTGAATCAAACTCTGATGTTCAAAGTAGATCGGCGATTGGGCTGAAATAATTCTGTTTATGCTGAACCCACCTAATCTACCTACGAGTTGTATTCTTGCCCTTTGTAGTGTAACATTTCTGTCACCCAAGCAAGAAAAATAGGTCTTCACATGCTTGCCTGATTCGTGTAAGCCACTGTTTAGTGAATAGGCCCTTTGGTGTGTCTTTTTTCTGCTTTTTTGATAAACTTGAGACAGTTACTTTGAAGATTGGGCATTATCTACCTGCTCTGGGAACAGTTCCATGAAAACTGAGATGGGATCTTTGGGCTGCTGACAAGCTAATTCTGGACATTATTGCAAGCCTCAAGGTCAGCATGCTTTCAACAGCAGAGTAGAATTTCTTGTGCATTCATCTCTCACTTTAAATAGGTCTCTCTAAACCTGAGCTATGCTTTCCTGGTAGTATGAGAATTCAGGCTTATATACATTGTAGAGGATTTTAAAGATACTGAGATAGGAAAGGAAGACAACCTTTAGACTCTGGAGAGATGATTAAGTAACAGTGTGAGCTTTCACCCTAATGACTCTCCATCCAGCCTCTTGGATGAGTAAAACCACCCTACCATGATATAGTAACTGATGTGAAAAGAACTGGTGAACACATGTTTTCTGAGAGACAAATAGAAGGGGGTTCTTGAGTGATTGTTGTTATTTATA
This sequence comes from Calyptomena viridis, assembly GCA_013390005.1. Taxonomy (NCBI): domain Eukaryota; kingdom Metazoa; phylum Chordata; class Aves; order Passeriformes; family Eurylaimidae; genus Calyptomena; species Calyptomena viridis. The sequence goes on from WEIV01008308.1 coordinate 480,290, forward strand.
GGCAGTACTGCAACAAGCCCATTTGTTGGCAGTTTCAGTGGGAAGGTGAAGGAGCTGAAAGACAGGGATGCTGAGCTTGATTTCTGCAGAGTAACAAGGGTGTTGATCTGAGGCTGAAGGGACCAGTGCAATTTGTGGGTCCCACTCTTCTCTGATTGTTTGGGGACCGTTTGCCCCCAGAATTCACTTCTGGCAGTTGGGTGCAGTTAGAGGACTGTGCTGCTCAGAGAAAGGACTATTGAGTGGCTTGTGCTGTGCTGTCAAAACCTGCTTATTCATTATTGTCAATTAGTCTTAGGCAGAGTGTATGTTGACAGTGTAGAGGAATCTGGCAAAGATGATACCTGGCTACAAATAATAAATTGTAATTCAGTCTCACTGCTGTTGTCAAACACACTTTATGCCATTACCTGCAGACTGGCAGGGGTTTTCATAGAGCCATAGAATAGTTTAGATCAGACGGGGCTTTTAAAGGCCATCTAGTCCAACCCCCCTGCAATGAGCAGAGACATCTTCAATTAGATCGGGTTGCTCAGAGTCCCATCCAACCTGACCTTGAATGTTTTCAGGGATGGAACATCCACCACCTGTCTGGGCAACCTCTGCCAGTGTTCCACTATCCTCATAATTAAACCATTCCTATTTGCCCTATTTGCAACTATTGAAAAATCTGTTCCCATTTTTCTTGCAAGCCCCCTTTAAGTACTGAAAGGCCACAATAAGGTCTCTCTGGAGACTTCTCTCCAGCCTGAACACCCCAGCTCTCCCAGACTGTCTCCATGGCACAGGGGCTCCAGCCCTTGGAGCATCTTTGTGGCCTCCTCCGGACCCACTCCAACAGGTCCATGTCTTTCTTATCCTGAGCCTCCCCGAGCTGGAGGCAGCACTGCAGCTGGGGTCTAACCAGAGTGGGGGAGAGGGGCAGAGTCCTCCCCTCCCCTGCTGCCCACACTGCTTTGGATGCAGCCCAGAACCTGCTTGGCTTTGGGGCTGCCAGCTCACATTGGCAGCTCGTGTCCACCCATGAAATCTCAGTGTCCTGCTCAGCAAGGCTGCTCTCAGTCCCTCAGCTCCCAGCCTGTGCTCCTGGCAGGGGTTGCCCTGATCCGGGTGCAGGACTGTGCACTTTTTAGTACCAAGTCTCTGCAAAGAACCCGAAATAGATATTGGACTGGGCAGCAATTGAAATCTGTAAGGAGGCCACCTCCTTGTGGAGTGTCAGGGGAAGCTGGGCCGGCATCCCCTGCCCTGGGAGATCAGGGCTCCTCAACAGGTGCTGGGTGTGCCAGAACAGAGGATCCACCTCTTCCCTGGGAAGTCAGCCAGGGGGCCTTGCTGCTGCTCACTGCAATCTCCTGTGTATCTCTGGCCAACAAATAGCTGCAGGGTGTAAATCCCTTCCCAGGCTAGCTGCAACTGGAGAGCATTGTGACTGAAAAGACCAACAGTAAGAAATGCTTCCGTTTTCAAGCAACAGGGTAACAAATATAAACACAGTAACATGCAAAGCAGATTTAGGAGTAGAGAGTCTCTAGTGCATTCATTTGCAGGCAATGGAGAAACAGAGAGAGGATGTGTCCTGCAGGAGATATCCTGGGATATCCTCCCCGTGCACGAATGTGTGCAAATTGTTATCTCTTTCTGTGCTTTGGTTTCTTCAGGAAATAGGGAAAAATTTCAGTCAGATGAAATATGCCATGTCAATTATTTTTCTTTCTTATGAAAGATCCTTCCTCTTTATCCACACCCTGAAATGTGTGCCACGTTTTGCGTGCTCTCTCTGAACACTCTGACTTGCTGACCTTCTTTGGGCAAATGAAGGGCTGATGTAACTTCCCACGAGTCCCCTGTGACACAGCTTCCTTTTGAACCCATCAGAGCTGGTTTGTGATGACTGCAGGGAATGCTGCACAGCTCCCAGAGTTCAGGTTCTTGTCTGACCACTGTACACCCCGACTGTCTGGAAAATCAAAACTGCCTCTAGAGAGAATCTCTTGGCCTGTTGGAAAGCAGCAGAAAATGGCAGCTGTATTTAAACTTTAATAAAAGTCTTTTGAGTGGAATTAGGTGTTTATGGAATGTCTGCACTAGTACATAGTATTAAAGTATATCTTAAACTTATTACCACTACATTCAAGCAAGGGGGAAGACTCTGCAATTTTTAATGAAGTGCTTATGATTGCAGGAGTGTCCAGCTCCCAGTGCTATGGGACTGCAGAGTTCCTGGAGAGGTGGTGCTTAACCCTGAGCTGGAAAGACCATACTGTGGAGAGGTGAAAGGGAATTCACTACCTGAAAGTGTTGTGACTTCCCTGGAAGACAGACTGCCAAGTGTCCAAAGTTAGGATGATGATGTGATGAGGACCCAGCATTAGCCAGGGACATTCATGGAGGACTCCAAAATCTACAGTCCCACAGAGTGGGGGACATGAAGGTCAGCACGAGGCCTGTGTTATTCTTATCCCCACTACACTGAGGTGCCTTGGAGACCTTCAAGGTAAACCTTTTGATGTCTCTGTTACAATGAGCTGTTTCTCTACATAGTTTGAAATATCTAGTTCCAATGACACTAAAAATTTGCTGTGACTGAGAACTTTTCCAGTGCAAAGTACTTGTTAAAATATAACCTGTGTCCAGACCAGACTTGAATAAAGATTGTACTATTCTTCATATCCTATTGAAAGTTTGGCAATTTTCTTGAACTTACAATGTAACTTTCCATTGAAGTCTATTTATAAAGTTTAAAGAAAAATGTCTTTCCTGTTTTATGAAGAATAGTGAAGTCCAATCTCTGGTTTTGAGGTCAAACATTCAGGGATATGTTGCTATTTGACACTTTTTAAAATTTCTTTCTTTTCAACAAGCGATTCTAGAAGTGTGTCATCTTTCTCAGCCTATTTTCTGAGCAATGCCATTTCAGTTTGCTGCCCTAGCTTCATCACAGTCTGATAAATGTTTTTTCTGGACTATTTATGTCACCTTTCTCTGTGGCACATTTTTGTCCCCCTTGGTGCAGGTCTTGTGTCTTTGCCCTTGTGGTTGTTGTTTGGCCCTGGCCTGTGTCTGTTCCCCAGCTCGTGGGGGAAGGTGCTGCTCCTTTGGAATGTTTCTGTTTGGTTTGAGGGAAGTTTTCTACAATAACAAACGAGTGGCATTTTCTGATAAAAGGAGGGGTATTCTCTGCTCTTGAAACCAACATTGTCTTCTCAGCCAGCCATTTGGAGTCTGAGAGCTGAAACGTTGCTTTTTATTTATAAATTTCTAGTAGTCTTAATGCAGCTACCTGTGCTGTCAATCAATTTAATTCAGTGAAAGCTCTGGGGTAAAGAGATACTATGGAAAAACTACTTTATTTGATTCTGAGGATCTTCGCAACATTTACTGTTCAAGTTTAGCTGATTATTTTATCATTTTCCACTACAAGTGAGATTTAAACTGTGCAACTGTGTCCAATCATCACAAGAGCTCAAAGCCTTTAGCACAAAATATTTTCAATGAGAGCTTAATACACCAGATAAATTCAATCAAAAGCAATTATTTAAATCTTTCCATAGCAAATACCAGACAGATTTTCAAAGAAGGCTTGTGTATATGCATTTTTTTTTTGTTTATTCGTGTTTTCTTTGCCCATCTTTCTCTACCTTAAACATGACAGGCCAGAAATTGTACTTTTGTTGATGCAGTAGACTTTTCATTTTGGATCCATATAGTCCTAATGACTCTTGGGACTTTAATCAGAATGAAAATCCTTGATCATAGTTATAGGAACTCAATAATTAAGAGCTTGTTCCTTCTGACATAATATGGCTAATCAGGCATTTTTTATTTTGGTAACCTTGGATTCAGATCTTGAGTCCATTATTCTGGTCAATAAAATACTTTCTTGTAATGCCATAAAGCTTGGCCATTGTCGAAAGGAGAAAGAAAATAGATGGAAAAAAGTTGGGGAAGAGGATAGAAAAGGAAGGTTGTGGTATTTTCTTCTTGAAGAATTTATAAATGTTGGTGTGAGTCTTATCCAGCATAAAGTATGTAAAATATTAGAAATGTTCCTTCTCTATCAAAGTTAAGTTTTTTGCTCTCATAAATAGTGAATATTAGATTTTGAGGGTAGCTAAGGCTTGGAATAACTCAGTCTCAGGAATCTCTGCAGAGCTTGTTTTCACAAAGAGTCTGATTTTCAAAACAAATTCTCTTTTGCAAATGGTCTGATTTTACTGTTGATTGTCAGATCAATAGTAAACCCCTGGAACAATCTGAGGTTTAGTCATCATCCCTCTCTTCTCATATCTTTGTATGTTATATAAGTGCTATGTAAAAATGTACTAACACCATGAGAGATTGGCATCTTCCCCCCAGTTACAGGCTGTGGTTATGATTTATTATATTTTGGCAATGCTGCAAGTCTGGGACTCCCACGTGCTGGGTACTGGGCAGGCAGAGGAGAAAGTTTCTTCAGGGAGGACTCTGTGTTTGCTTCAGCCCTCCCTGGGAGGAGGTGGCCTTGCTGCTGAAGTCTCCCAAAGGGGTGCAGGTTTGTGTTGTTGCAGCTCTTGAAGCATATTCTTTACTTGGCACTGACCCCAGGAGTGAACTGAGGTGGGTCAGCCTGGAGAGCTGCTGGGAGTGACTGCTGAGGGCGTGGGGGGCACTAGTCCTAAAATCCTGCTGAGAGGAACAAGTGCTGTAGGGCACATTCCCTGGGGTCCTCTCGAGGTACTCGTCGATGTTTGTTCGAGTACCTCTTCTTATTATCAAAGTCTGGTACCAGATAAAGGAATAAAACTCGCAGCTTCTCAGTTTTTCTTGCTGTTTATTGAGCTTTATCACACTTCAGCATGTCACCCAAACCTGGGTTTAACATACCAGAGCGTGTGCTGCAAAAAGCATTTGCTGCAAAGCGAGGAAGCACAAAGCGAGAAGGGAGTAGGGTGTGGAATGCCTCAAATGGCGGCTGTATCCGGGTTTTTAAGGACACTAATGACCAATTAACAGATAGCACGTACCCTGTTTACAATTCGGTACCAATAATCCTAACTTACTACTAACACGTCTGCTCTACCTCAAATCTATTCTACCAATGATCAAGTGCCAGCTCTGCTGCAGTGCAAGGAGCAAGAAGAAGAAGAAGAAGAACAACTCAGGGCAACACCCAAAACTCTCCATCTTGTTTTCTTTTATATCTATACTACAAAACCTAAAACTATAAGCTTCACTTCTATAACAAACTAAACCATGATCCAAATTATTTTTCTGCTGCTCTTGCTTCCATCAGTTTTGGAAGTCCTTCCCAGGGACACAGATCAAAAACTGTATCCTCCTGGGGTCTCTGTAAGGGTCCCAGACCCTCCAGGGCAATCTGAGGTGTAGACTCCTCATCCTGGACTCCAACAGGGTCCTTCCAGTCTTGTACTCACATCTCGTTTGGATTTGAGCAGGTGAATGACTTGAGAGCCCATTAGCAACCATTTGACCTACTACACTCCCCATTTCCTTTCCCAGCTCTGACACTCCCCGTAATTTATGTAGCTATTACACTTCAGTTGTAACTCAATTCCTGGTTTGTTCCTTTTACAGAAATTAGTACTGAAAGGCATAGCAGTGAAGGAGGGCTTGGAATAACCACCAAGTTATTTGTCTATTAAATATACATTTTTTTTAAGTAACATTTTAATGTCTGGGAGAACACAACTGAGCTGACTGTGCTTCAGAAGCTCAGCACCAGTTTTCAGACTTTTGAATTTCAGGCTGCACCATGAATGCTGAGTGATATCAATAAAGAACTGTGAAATGGAGAACTACCCTGTCCCCACTTCCTATTCCCCTTGCAAAATAAAAAGCAGAGGAGAAAAACAACGCTACTCTGACTTATTTATCTTTATTCAGTTCCTCTGTCAGTGAGGGGTTGAAGCGAAAAATTCAGAACAAAGTAACTTAAAAAATCAAAGGATTAAAGCCCCATGTATGTGATCCTGATGAATTGGATGATTCAGGAGATGTTAACCAGAGCAACAGCTGTAATGGAAGGAGAGCCTGTAACAAACAGGTTTTCTGATTTATCGGGGTAATCAAGCATAGAAGTGGGCAGGCACTGGGTGGTACAGAATACCAACATTTTTTTTGTGCTGCCTGGGAGATATATTTGAACCTCTAGGGAAGAATTGCCCTCTCCCCCTTAATTCTCCTGCAGATTTTTTTTCTCTTTTCCTGAAAATGAAAGCAGGAATGAGCACTTCCCTGAATCTCATTTTAAATCTTCCTAAGTTTAAAATACTTACTGCTTGTTTATTATCGTTGGTAATGTAATGACCCTCACAGGAGACTAATCCTGCTTGTTGGGGACTCCATTCCCTAACATAAGGGAGGTAATAAGTGTAGGGAAAGTGGCAATTATAAACATAGAGATGCTGGGCTGCTTAGAAAAATGCAACAAATGCCCTGTGCTTTTGGCAGTGTGGTTTAGTCTGGTAGCAACCAGGATTCTTTGGATTGAAGGCTTCTAAGAAAAGAACTTACCCTACAATTACTCCTAAACTCATCTCTAATGCTATTTTCCTTACTTGCTGGTGCAATGTCCCAACCTCTCTTTCATGTGTAAAATCAAGGGGAACATGATGCAGACAGGGTTTACCATGACTTGACTGTGCTGGTTCTTACAGATAACCATCTCTGCCCAGTGCAGTGGGACTGAGGCTTTCAGCCAGTTTTATCCCCTCTAATACCCCTCCCATTTTAAGGTGCTGTGCAGGTTTGTGCCCAGGGAGCATGTCCTGCAGTACAGGCTCTCTAGTGATATTCCCTGAAATCCCTCGAGCTGGAAAATGCCAAGGCTTGGAATTTATCAGCCTCAGCCTGGGCATTTTCTCCTGCAGTGCTGTTTTATTCTCGACATCACATCCCTGAAGAGAATTCCTGTCTAGCCTTGACTGGGCATTTTGAGCTTATACATGTCTGGTTGTATTATCTGTTTACTTGGTTTTGTTCCTTTTGGGTATTTCCCAAGTCACCCCAGCAGCATGAATTGCTCATCTCTGTCCCATCCACACAGCACCTTGCAAAGCTGCCTCTGTGCAACACCAGCCATAAGCAATCTACGTGTGGCAACTCCAGCCACTCCTGACTGGAAGGAGGAAAGCTTTTGTTTTCATCAATATCATGATTTTTTTTTTTTTAGTCTTATGATCTTTCTTAGTAGCACTTTTGTCTGTTGTATGTTTATAAAGAAAATAATTTTTGTTTGCTTTTTACAAGAAGAAAGAAGTTCATTGCACACATGGAATAATATTTGTTTGATTTCCTGATGTGTTCCTGAAGCCAGAGTGTGAAAATGTTGATACTGCCTCTTGAGATGGATATCACAGGGAAATAGACTTTTCCAATGTTTGTTCATTTGATTGCTTAGATTTACTTATATTTTTAAATGATCATTATTATTTTAGTGTTATATGCATCTTAGAACAGGGTTTTAGTGGTAATATTCTTTGTTGTTATGGTGGTTTTTAACCAGACACGTGATTTTGTGGTCAATAATTTCTCTGCAGACGTTTCGCAAAAGCTGTTACCGGGTTGTGAGTTTGCTGACCCAGCTGGATTCGGTTTCTCTTCCCTAACTGGATGCAAAGTTCAGAACCATGGCCCACTCTTAGCTTTTGCCATTTGCTCTTTCTGCTGCTGGGTTTGGTACAGTGTGAGATGAATTTTTCTGTGATGGGAGACCGGTTGCAGGCTGGGGAGCCCTTCCATTAGGCTGAATACAGTGTCTCCTTAAATGAGAAACGGCCTAAAAATAATATTGGAATAATATCATAGGGCACCCAAACAAGCCAAAGAAATAAGAAACAAATGAAGAAAACAGACTACCTGCTGTGCCTTCAGGTGGAGCAAATCTGGGCTTCAGTAAATATTTTCCCTGTGTTTGTGATTTCATAGCTGAGCGACTCCCAGCAGAACCACCTGTTTGCCAGCTTTTTACCAGCCCCAACTACTCCTTTCTTCCCTGAGCCTCCCGAAAATTTTCCTGCTTTGAGCACCCCCAAATCAAAGCCCCCGGACCTGCTGTGTTGCCTGCCTGGCTCCAGCTGCCCACCCCCTCTTCCCTGCCATGGGCAGAGCACCAGCTCTTTCTGTCTCGTTGGCCACTCTGGTCCAGAGTCCACCCATTTGTTCACCTTTCACCGCAGAAAGCAATTCCCACCTTCTGGGGTATTGCTCTGGTAGCAATTTAGCAATTAGCTCTGGTAGCAATTTAAGAAAACCTGGACGCCAGCTGGGACTTCCAAGGAAGAAAAATAAGATGTGTCTGAGAGAAAACAGGTGCACCACAGCTCTGGGTTTGGTGAGCTCCAACAATACATCTGATGAAGTAGCAAAAATATTTTTGGTAACCTTAAGAAAAGCTGTCTCCTGCACTACATTATCATTAATAATGGCACATTCCTGGTTTCAGTAAGTATATCAAGGATGTTTATTTTAAGGAGAAAGGGCACAGTTTATTTTGAACAGAACATGTTTGGGAATGTTTGTCATGATGTGTCAGTGACAATCCTGAAGACCTGTTGTTGCCCTCTTTGCCTATCACTGACTCCCTTGGCTCCCATCAGTTTGCATTCTTGGTATTGAACATCTTTCTCCCAGTGAAATGTTGATAGTATTTTTAACAAAAAGAGCCTTTGTATAATTGATATCTGCAAGAAATGGAGCTCCAAAAGCATGTTTTAACCTGTGTATTTTGTAAACACAACATGAAAAATTTACAGAGAATTTCTGTTACATCCTGAGGCAACTGCAACTCTTCCAAAGTAAAGGCAAGGGGGCTCTGTGGTGTATAAGGAAGAGAAAGTGAACAAAGAGAAGCCAGATGGGAATGTACAAGTACAACTTGCAACAGTATGTCTTGAGCACCCAGCAAAAGCTATTTATTGTGCTGTGGCTACAGGACAGACTACTTTGTGGAGGCACAGTGTATTCTGTTTTGTGCTGGTTTAGAGACTTTATCTTCCTGAACAGCAGAAGGTACACTGACCTGGACTCTGCTGCTTGCACAAATCATCTTAGTCCCTGGAGTCCCACCACAGTAACAGTGTCAGCTACAGGATGTGCATTTTCCATGCCCTGAGCTGACCTTGGGTGTGCAAAAATTTGATGCAGCTTTACTGTGTAGACGTGGCCTAAGGCAGGTAGAATTTGCCAAATGTAGTGTCTAATGAGACAGCCAAGTGAGAGTAACACAGAGCAAGTTCAGTAAAGCCCCTGGGGCTGGGGGCTGAGGAATGTGCTGTGATGTAGCAAAGTGAGTGATCCTTTTCATCCACCTCCCTGGTTAGACAGAGCCTGGCTCCTCAGGGACGCAGCAGGGAGAGGCTCAGAGCACAGGGAAACAACAGACCTGCCTCGTGAAGGGTCTGGCTGCCCTCCTGTTGTGGTGCTCCCAGCACAGCCAAGTCCTCAGGACATGGAACAAGAGGAAGGGCCACAAAGCCCCTGTGCCTGGTGTGGTGCAGACCCAGTGCAGGGCCAGGCAAAGGGTTTTTGGTGTCGTGGGAGAGCTGTCCAGACCAGGGCAGGGTGTGTTGGCAGAGGGAGGAGACATTGGCACAGAGGGAACACATCCAGGCAAGTACTGGAGATGGCTCAGTTGTGAATTTACTTTCTTGTTATGAGCTTCTGGTATAGGATATTTCATGTGGGATCCCCAAATTGGGACACTGTATTTGGTACCACTATGGAACAATCAAGTACATAATTTTTTTGTTATAAACATAGTTATTCTGAAAAATATATTTACTGATTAGAACAGTCTTAGAGGTACAGGAAGAAGAGTTAGAGGTACAGGAGTTGTGTGTTATTATATTCCCCTAAACTATTTTGATACCGTCATCACAAATTCTGTACCTCTCTGTGTAAGTTAACCTGCACCTCTGCACAAAGAGTGTGTCATGTCACACACACACAAGTCAAAACTGCTTATTGCCCTCTAATTCTCAACATTTCTGCAATTGGAAACACGAAGAAAAAACTAGTAAGTGGATTTCTAAAGACAGGTTTTTGTGGGAGGGTTTTTTTTTTTTTTCTTTTCTTAAGTCAAATCTTTTATGTTTTCTGCCAGAAAAGCAGCTCACCAGTCTTGTGGACTGTGGATGAGGATCAGAACCCATTGGTCTGTCCACGGGAGGGAAGGCACTGAGCCCTGGGCAAGGCTTGCCTGTTTGTTAGCACCTGCAGGTAGATGCAGCACCTTTTAAATGTCTCAAAAAATGACATTTGATTGAATTTTGTTTAATTTTTAGATGAAGTTATTTTCTCCTTCCACACAGCTTTTGTTCTTTTAGATTGATGTAATCATAGGTTAGACCCATTAGAAACACATGGTTTGAGAGCCCTCCTGGACGTGCATCAGACCACACCCAGCAGGTTTGTCTGTATTTTGCTGGCAGAAGTTTAAACTGCAAGGAGAACCAAATGGGAATGTTAGGAGTTGTAGTTCTAAAAACTGAGCTCTTCAAGCACAATCTCTTTGAACGTAAGAGAAATTAGTTCTGTTTCATCAAGGAGATAAGAAAATAAACATGATCATTCCTTGGCTCTGAAATGGTTTTTATTCAACAAAGCAATCTCTGTTCAGAAAGACATTTAGAGCTCGTCTACTTGACAGTAGCTTGTTCTCTGACACTCTGCTGTAGATTGCAAGAAATAAGATGATAATGCTGTTAGTTTTGTAGGATTTGGAAATGTGTTGAGAGGACACTATGAAACAAACAGAAGTTTAGGTCAGAATGAAGGCCTGGAGGGTGGAAGCACAGCCCTGCAAAGACTAAGGTAGAGCTAAGGTATAGCAAAGGCAGGCAGAGGGAGGGGGAAGGTTGAGCCTGTTTGGCTCCCCTTTCTCCCATTCCTGCTCTGTGAGCACAACCCAAAGCTGATCCCCTGCTGATATGGAGGTCACACAGTTTATTTCTGTCTCACTCACGTGGTCTTGCCAACACCAGGGGAGCATGAATCAGAAGCTTATTTTAAAACCAAAAATATATGTGTCACTTTGTATTATGGTGGCTACCAAGCACCAGTTAGGATCAGGGCTCCATCTATTACGTGCTGAATATATTACAAGTTGAACATAGGTTGTGCTGTTGATACTCTGAGAAATTTCAACCCAAGGTGCAACAAGCTGTAGGAGGAGAAGGGAGGGAAAAGGAGCTGAAGCGTTGGGTGGTCTGCATAATGCTGCAAGGGAGGGAGAAGGTTATATGCTAAAAACTGTCACTTAGAACTGTTTAGCCAAGTAACTGAAAGACTTGGAACAGAGGAAAAGACCTTCTTTGTTTAACTAAACACTAAAGACATCTGAAAGATCTGGAGTTGATGTGGGGCTGGGGTGGGAGAAGGCAGGACAGGCAGGTGAGCAGACTAATGGCATTGTTGCAGCTTGCCCAGATGGTGTTTGGGCCCTTTATTTCCTCAGCTATAGTTATCTAGTGGGGTATTGCTGAGACAAGCTTGGTCTGGAAAAATCAAATCAACTTGTTTGAAAAGGTCAGCCTCATGAAATTGTATGATTGTGTGCCCTCACTGTTTTTCAGGGCTGGTGTGTGAAGGTGTGACTGACAACAGTTGGGATTGCCCAACAAACTGGAGAAGAGATGAACAAACACCTCATGCTGAGGATGTAAAATGGGAAGGAGAGAGAATGAAACCAGTTTGTCACATGATGCAAAGATGTCTCTCTCTCTTTGTCACATTTTCCACTTATTAAAAACAGTATTATTCTCTCCAGGCACTCAGATGAAAAGTCAGAAGTGATCTGTGCATGGACACTACTGGTATCTCCAGAAATAAAAAATGAATGCTTAATCAGAATCATACATTTATTAGACTCTGTCTAATGATACCCTCTTTCAACTGAGCACTTTGGAACAGAAGCAGGACACTTAAAATCTTCCTGTCTCCTGGAAGGTCCATGGAGTTGGAGGCAGTGTCATGGAAACCTTGGTTAGGTATGTAGTGTTCAGCAACTTCACAGAGAGCTTCCAGGAAACCTTTACAGCTTTTGTAATAAAAATAGCATTCATATATGGCTTTGTTTATGGTGGGGCCCCATGGTGAATTGTTTGGGTTTTGTCTGTAAAATTTTTAGCCAGTTGGTCTTGCAAAGAACAAGTGTAAGTTGGAGCCTCACAGCATTTAAACTCTATGAGAAGGAAATAATATTTGAAGAGAAATCATATTTTGGGCCCAGCAAGTTTGACACTGACTAGTGCTGGCAGAGTTTTTAATATTATTGAATTCAACAATCTTTTCCACCAAATTCCAGAATCATCTGGAACATTCACATTACGTGAAATAAATGCTTGCAAGCTGCCAGGTGATTAACTCTGTTAACTGAGATGTGAGGGTGCCTCAGGAGACTCTGCTTTGTTTTGCTACTGTAATTTCCAGTAAAGATTTGGTCAAGACTTGAAACTGTCTCAAATGATGTATTTTGCAGCTTTAAGTTAAATTTCAGACTTGCCAAAATGTTCTTGATTGTTAGTTTTTCTGGCTGAAACCACCTAGTTTTTCCACTGTGCTTTGTCCATCTAGTTACAGATCAGAGTTTTATCTCTCCGGCTCACGAAAAGACAAACACCGTATCAGTTCCTAAATGTGAGAGGAAAAAATCCTACTGAAATATAAGTAATCATTTTCAAAGGATTGCCAATTAATCAGATGTTGCACAAATAAACACTGAAAGTGTAGGCCCTAGTGAAAAGATTTACAGCCTAAAAAGAGAGAAACCATTGGTTGTGTTTAAAGGAGAGGGTAGAAGTGGAGAAATTAATGGGTTTTAAGAGGAATCTAAATTGAGAGGGCATTTGGCAGACAAAATGAAAGACTAATCAAGCATAAAGAACCATAAAAAATCAGTCATAAATTAAAGTGAGGAAGAAGCAAAGTTAGAGAGAAGTGGAAAGACCAATAGAAATAGAAGTGGAAATGAAACCAAGGATACTTGGAGTTATTTTGTAGTGGAACTAGTGTGATTTCAATTTTGTTTATACCACACACCACACAAGACTGATAATTTATTATGTGCATGCATGTTCATTCCTATATACATTTATGTATTTACAGTGAAACTCTAATGGAAGCAGCATAAACATCACAATTAATGACTTTATTGTACTACAGAATCTTATTTCAGATAAGAAGCGATAATTTGTGTGTCTCCATTTTGTATTTATACTTCTGTATAATACTTGACATGAATGAATAGGGTTTTTTTACCAGTTGGAAACCATTCTTTTAAAGTTCTTAAATATTCTAGATTGGAAAGTATAATAAATGAAAGTCATGCTTTTGTGGTAGGAAGATTTTATTATTCCTTTTTTGTTTTATTTTCAAGATTTATTTAATTTGTTTAATGTGTTACAAAAAACACAGAAATGGTCTTGTGCAGTGTGAGTTGAGGTGGCTCTGTTGGTTTCTGTAAGAAAAAGAATATGAACCAGCAAAAACCTCTGCACTGGTAACTGAATGGAAAATTTATTAGATGAATCATTTAAGCTGTGATATTTGAAAATTTGAAAAACCAGGCTGGTGTTTGGGTTTTCAAAATCAAGTCAGTAAAATGACTTCAATTATTTAGTCACTTTCACCTTTTCAGAGCTGAAATACAGTTAAATGTATTTAAACATTATTTATAGAAAAGAAATGCATTTGGAATAAAAACCTCTCGGATCCATTTTAACATTGCTGCTTTCTAACCCGTGGCAATGCAGGTTTATAAAGTGGTACTAGAGATTCCAGAACCTCCTCTGCCTTATCCTCCAGCTGTGTCCCCCACCACCAGGCTGTCTCTGCTCTCCTCCAGCAGCACCTTTGTCGTTTTTGTAGGTACAACAGGGGTTTGTGTGGTAGCAGAGTGCACGTCCCCTTGCCCCCACTGAAGTGCCTGGATGTGTGTGTGGTGTGTGCCCCAAGGAAGGGTCACTCTTCAGAGGAGCATTCACTTGTGCAAAAGTGGAGAGGCAGCAAGATGGGTGACAGGTCTTGCTCTTCTCACACTGCTTGAAGTTTGGAGATTCCCCATACAAAGCAGATCATATGTGCAGGAAATTTTCTGGGATGAAAGGCCTTAGATAGGATGTAACTTATAATTTCTCTATTAGACTTTGATATTCAAGAGATTAGTTACTATGGGGAGACCTCAAGAAAGTGACACTGAAAGGACAACTCAATTTTCTTGAAAAGTATACTGTCAACAAGACCTGGGAAAGAGCAAATCCCTAAAATTTTGCTGAAGTGCTGCAGTGCCAGATAACCTCCCACAACAAACGTGAGCAGCACACAAAGTGACATGGAAGATAAACTGAGAAAGGAACTCAAACAGTTCCTCCACAAAAAGAGTCAACTCTGTTTTCTAGGTCAGCAAGGCACATGAAGCTCTCAAGCCTTCCTTACATAACCTATGCAAGTGATCCTGCAGCCTCCTGGGCACGGGCCAGGGCAGAGCTGCAGTGCAGGGATCTTCACTGGCAGGAGCAGGAAGAGATGCACGGATTGACCCAGTAGGTATTTCCCCTATTCTCCAAAGAGGAACAGGCCTGGAGAAGCCATGGGGAGCACCACACCACCAAACAGCCTTCTGTCTGCTTATAGTGCCTCACCTTCTATTTTTAACTGTCTCGTGGAAGCATTAAGGACAAGCAATATAAAAGAGAAAGAATGTAAATATTATGGTTTCAAGGATATCAGCTCCAGTCAAAGTGCAAAAATCTGACTTTCAGTGAGAGCTTTGAGGGTCTTCTAGTTCAAAGGATTCCAGGAGAGGCAGCTATGCACATTATTTTCTTCTCTATTGCTGGCAGCCAGGCTAAAATGAAGAAGAGTATGCCTCCTAAGCAGTTCTGAGAGGACAGAAACACTGGCATGGCAAAGAACATCTACAAGCTGGTAAATACTTTTTCAAACGACAGGATAATTTTTCTGCCCGAGGCTGGAAATGTCAATGTCGAACTTCAGCTTGTGCCTCAGACCTTCTGATGCAATTGACTATTTCTGTGCATGGCACAACACTCAGGGAAACCCCCCCACAGTCTTAAGGCTTTATTTTAGGAGGGCTTTTTGCTCTGCACAAATGTAGTGGCCTTATTCTGGTTTTATTTTTCAGGTTTAAAAAACTACTGTCAAATATCTTAGGAATAAAATGGGGGTAAGACTTTGTTTTTTACAGAGTAAAAAATGGGTAGGAATATCTGTGAGTTGGAAAATATATCCACAAGACCCATGGAAACTGCATGTTTTTATTTAAATGCAATCCTGCTGTGTGTAGTGTCAGAGCTAGAAATGGAACCTGGTATGAACAGAACGTGAAGCAGAAAACTACAGTTTCACTCCTCAAATCAGTGAATGGCAAAATCAAGTGAGGTCCTGAATGTAAGAAGTGAATACTTAAAATATTCTGGGTTTAATCACAATTCTTTTGGTTAAAGACTTTTAAAAAATGACTGTTTGCTACACTAGCATCTTATGTATCCACAGACTTGAGATCAGTCTCTTCTGGTCAAGTAATCCTTTGCTAAAGCACCATAAGAATACATTCAAAGATTTTGTTGCTTTTCTGACTCTTTTCTTGTCTCTGGATTTGCATAAGGTCTCTGTGTTGACAATATTGAAGTGCTTTCTAACTTGTGATCAGTGCATAGCAGCAAGGGAAGAGTTGGCATGAATAGCTCTTAACAAGTAAGGTATGTGATTCTTTTTTATCTCTTAGCCAGGGCTTTGTCAGAGCAAAGGAGCTGAGATTGGTTAATACTCAGACAGGCTGCTGAAGTTCCAGTCTGGTTTTCTAATTTAAAAGCACTACTGGATGACATAAATGGTAGGAATAATTGTAAATTCTATGTGAAAAAATAAAATGGGAGTCATTGAGACTGTAGGAAAAGGTCTAAAGTAATCCTTTAAAAGTTAGAAACAGCTTCAAAAATTATTATTATACTACCAGTTGGAATGTTTTGCTTATATTTCAAGTGAATAGTTTTCTCACCGATGCACTGTTTAAACTCACCTTATGATATTTATTCTGCTGTTTAGTTCAAATCAAGGAAAAGAAAAAGACCAAAAGGTAATCAGTAGGTTACCCTTGGAAAAATACAGTACTGAGGGGCTGGACAAGAGAATTCTTGTTGTTGAGAGGTTTTGGGACTGAAGTTTGTGAGAAAACAAAGTAGAGTCTGTAGTGCCCTGTGGGTGCTTTCCATACTGCCATCCCTTCCCCTGGTGACTTCTTCCTTCAGCATCTGCCACTTTCTTCTCCTCCCAAAAACCAATACACAACAGACAGTATTTAAAAACTATGCATTGGACAGGCTGCCCAGGTGCTGTCCTGTGCCCATGTTGTGTCTTCACGTGCCTGTGCTCCCACTGCCACTGCACAGGGTGCCCTGGCACCAGCAGCTCCCCTCTGGGGAGGGTTGTCCCCTCCTCACACACCACAGTGTCACCCTTTGGTTCTCCACGGAGCATGAAATGAATACTTGGCTGGGTCTGTGGCATGACTGCTGTGTTCCTTCCCTTTAGATCACTCCCATCCTGATCAACTGTTCAAAGGAGAGATATTTGATCTGCAGCAAAAGAGTGTTTAGTCTTTCCAGACCCCTTCTCATCTCTGGGAAAAAAAAATTGAGGGTGAGGGCAGATAATGGCAATATATGTTTGAGGAAAATATTGGTCCTATTGTGTTTCTTTCTATTCTTGTCTCATCTTGCCTTTTCTTGTCTTGTTTTTTCTTGTTTGTTTGTTTGTTTGTTTTTCCTATTTTTTTCCCACTGTGCAGTTTGAATGGAGAGGAACATAGGAGACTTGAGAGGAAATTTGTATCCAGAGTGCTTTACTGTTTCACCACAGACTCTTAGGAGGTGGTTCCCTTCCTTCATCCCTTAAATTAAAGGTAATCTTAGTTTATCTTGCTCCTCAGCTAATCTGCCACAGAAGGCCATATCAATATTTCAGAAGTACCAAGTTTATTTGAAGACCATTAAATCTTGCAACCTTGGAAGAGGGGCTCTCTGGGCTGGAAATGGGGGGGACCCTGAGCAGTCTTAATTGATGAAGGAAAGAGATAGTGGGGACCTAAAATGCTGTGTACCTGGGACTGGACCTGTGTAAACCATCAGAGCTCCCAAATACTGGCTTTCATACTATACTTCAAGTGAGACCAAAGAATGGAAAACTGGTTGTTTGAGCTATACTGAGGTTTTTATTATGTTCAGGGATTAATTTGGATGACAACAATGGTGTTTTCAGTGCACCAAGTAGAACTAAATAAGCAGTCTGGCAGAAGATCTGAGAAGCAGAAGGTGAAAATAAATAAAATGGAGCAGTGAAGAATGCAGAAAGAAACAGAAAGTGTTCAAAGGCATGTAAACGATGAAGGCTGAAGCCAAATTCATATGCAAATATCTAAGGTACAAATCCTCTTCCCTCCTTTTCTCCTTGCCCTGACGAGGCCTGTACAGCCCCTGCCCCTTCTTGTGTTTACTCTGATGACAGAATTTAAGCAATGGAACAGAGGAAGAAGGAGGCAGATGTGACTATGTGGGAAGTTGCTTTGCCACTCACATGTGAATGGGAACCACATCTTTTTCTGTAGTTTGTGGGAGGTGGATTTATTCTTTCAGCATTTTGAGAAAGACTTATGATTCCACCTGGATTTATGCACAATAGCTTTGCTGTCTGTACTCTTTATCTTTCTTTGAGAGCTTTCTGACTAAGTTATTTTCCTCCTGGGATGTATAAAGTATACTCTCACCTACGCTGGGATAAAAGACTCTTGAATACAAAGGCCTCTGCTGAAGACCTTTTGCAAATATTGTCCATTCCCATCAAATTTCACCTGGAGCTCATCTGTTGGGCCTTACTCAGGTTGGGTCATGTGGTGGGGCATTACAAATTCAAAATGCTGTAGCTGTGTGTTACGACACTCGTTCTAGGAAGTTCACACCAAGGCTCTAAACCAGCAAGACATTTAGTATTTTTAATCTAATGATTTCTAAATCATCTCACTGCAGGCAGGGGTACAGGGCCTGAGCTGAAAGCTGAAGTCTGACTGGAGTGCTCTGCTGGCTCACAGCCCAACCTGGCTCTCAGTGTGTTACAAGCAGCCTTTCCTGGGATGGTGGTGAATCAGAATTTTGTGAAGTATTTCTAGCAAGATGACAAATCACCTCACATCTAAAGGTTTTATTGCTTTTTTTGCTTTCTATGAACTAAAAAATGAGGCCATTTCTATGAAAAATTGCACTTGAGGATATGAAATTTCCAGAAGAAGTGGAGATCTGTTAGTAAACCAGAAGCTAAATGCAAGGTGAACAATAATTTTTGAAAAGAGACCATTTGCTGTCTCTGGAAATAGTCATCACACAATTCTGCAAAGCTTTAGACCTGCAAAATTAACTAAATGCTGGGGTCTGGGCCTAGTTCTAAATTAAATTTACCTTAGTGCCCCAACCCTGTGCTGAGGTCTGCCCAGAGCTGGCATTGATGGGGCTTCAGAGAAGCCTGGGGTCTGCATGTCTGTGTAGCCTGAGGTGATGGATGTGAATGTTCCCAGTGCCTGCTAACAGTTGTGTTCATGAGTTCTCAGTACAGAGCTGCCTACTGAGTCCATCCATCACCCTGTTCCTGAAGAAGAGATTGCTGCTTATGAAACAGAAAATAAGTCACGACCAACAGTTAAACAGTATCTGATAGTTTCTGCTCTTCTTGGTGTGCTTCTCCAGGCACATTTGTTGTGCTATATGAAGGTACCCCAAAGGGCCCTACTCCTCTGTACTCTGTTGTTGCAGAGTGAGTAATTTGAAACCATGTAATTTATTTAATGCCATTTCACTACTTAGCTTGCAGAATCTCTGTGAGAAATATTCCAGGTCCCTTGACCTTATTTTTTTCAGATTGGTTTTGAACAGCATGTCTGGAATATGTGTTTCATGTGTTATATTTCCTCCGTGGATTCATCTTTGACATTCAATGTGTGAACTTTTCTTATAATTAGTTCTGATCAGTAAAACTAGTTCAGGTACCACTGTAGATAGTTTAACTTGGATTTCTTGTTGGCAGTCACAAAACACAGGATGTAGTCCTGCAGCCGAGCAAGAGTGGAATTCTGCCCCTACCTCACTTTGTACTGAAGTCAGAGGATACTTGGACACACTTTGTGCCCACAGCAGGTCTGCAAAACCAGGGATCAAGTACTTATCAAATGTCCTCAACACACAAATTTCCACAGATCCCTGGCTTTGTGCACTAGTTAGATAAATCTACCTCCCAGCTGGATGAGGTTTTATTCCACATTTTCACAAGCACTTGCTTTACAAACATCCATAAATGTAAAGTGGACTTTCCTTTACCAGTTGGGTTTGATTGTTTGAAGTGACACCTGAAGAGGAAGGCAAGAGGAGCATTTCAGTGGTTAGGGCAGACTCACTGAATATTGAAATATTCCTTTTTTTCACTTAGTTGCTTAGAGTTTTGAGTAGATTTTAGGGAGGGATGTGTTAATCAGTCATGGGAAAAAACCCAAAGTAACAAGATCATAAAACCCAGACTGCTCCGGAAATGGTGTGAAGTTTTTCTTTACCTTTGATTGTATATCTTGCCTACGCTTTTTTTGGCAGCAATTGCTGAAGTCTTGCCTGTTTCAGGAAGGGGATGAGGCCACTGGAGAAGAGTTGGCTATTTGATTCATGATTAGCTTAGTAGCATGAAATAGTGCACTGTCCTGTCCATGCTTATATGTGATGGCTTTTGTGCCCGAGTCCAAGGGCAGAAGCAGCAGGGAGCAGAGGACACAGGGTGCCCTCTGGAAAGGCCTTTTGTGAGGGAACCTGTTGCCCGTGGCTGGGAGGCTGTTCCCTGGCCCCGTGTGTACATTCTGCACATTCCACCCAGATCTGCTTACATAACCCTGCCTGCCCTGCCTCCCTCTCCCCTCACAGGTGACCCACGGCTGCCCCGTGCCAGCCCCACTGCCCACCAGGCTCTCTGCACTTCAGAGACTTCTCTTGTTTCCTTGTGGGGCACTAAGGAACCAGTCTCGAGGTATTTCTTTTCAGGGCAGAGTTAAGGCAGTTGTCTGGCAGCTGCAGAAGCCGAAGTGGCCTTGTATATTATTGTACTTTCCTGTATTGAACTCTTGAAACCTAAAAACTGCCCCCCCGAGGAGCTGCAGGGCCACCCCTCAGCAGCCTGGGGGTGCTGCAGGAGCCCAGCCTGGGAGGCTGCTGCTCTCACTGATGTACCTTGAGCTGGGCACTGGCCTGGGCTGCCTCTTCTCTCTCCAAACAGAAGGGAATGGTAACACCAACCTGTTAAAAAAGCACCCAACCAACACACAACCCCCCAACCAAACAGCCCCTCCAAACCTCTGAGATCTTGCACACAGATGTGCTTTAGGTACCAAATGTACCTACACACACAGAGAACAGATTCATCCAGGTCATGACTTCAGGCTTCTGCTTTTCTTGCCAGGTGCTGGTGATTCAATAGAAGTGAGCATTTTTCTGTTTAGATTACTCCACTCATGCTGTCAATAATCTGTTGGGAATAACTGGTAGTAAATAATTCTAATGATAATGTTGTCAATGACAGTAATATAAATAAATATAGAATTATATTTATGCACAATGGCAGGTTGCACAGGAGTAATAGTCTGAAAGGGCTGTGTTCTAGAATAAGCTTATTGTGTTTTACTGGTTTAGGATTTTTAGTTTTAAAATTTGGTTTCCAAAGATTTTAAGTATCCCCTTTAACTATCATCAGACTCATCCTTAGAAATTTCTGCTGAAACATGTGGGACAGTTTTTACTTCCAAAACTGCAGAGCATTTCTGGCTCCCACTGCAGTCGGCTGGAATTGTGGGCATGCAGGAACTTTAGGAATGAATTGTTAGTTGTTGTTATTAATTTATTTGGGAAACACAAACAGTATGACTCATCAACTCATGTCTTGAAAAATGCTGTACTCTTTCTTCACTACTGGAAAGCTCTCCCTTCCAAGAGTGACTTGAAGTAGAATCTGAGCAACAAATTATGAATGGGAACTTACTTCAGTAACCTGCAGCTCCCTGGAAAACCTGTAATAAACAACACAGACAAAAACACAGGAGCTCAAAATCATGTGCTTTGTATCTTTAGTGAAATCACCAGAATATGTCTGAATGACATAGGAAATACATAAATATGATGTCACCAGTTTGAAAGCATGTCTTCCTGAGGTTTTTGCATTGGTTCCTGATCTGGGTTTCTAATTTTGATGCCATTGATTTGATCACTATATCCTGTTTCTTCTAAAATTCTTGGCTAATTTACTTTCTCTTGCTGTAATTTCCATTTCCAAATTCTTTGATAAGTGTCAGCCAGTGCTTTTTCAGACATTTCCTCTCTATATAACTCAGAGAGCTGCTTAATCATAAGTCATATGTGCAGCAATATGGTTTTATTATTATTCATGTCTTTCTAAAAGCTGAAGCCAAATCTTAGTTTGAGAGCACAATATCTGAGGCTTTGAAAAAAAGAGAAAGAATAAGTCAGTCACTGTGGACCCAACAACTTCCTTAGCAGCTTTCATAATAAAGGGCTCTGTAAAGTACTTTTCACTCTTAAATTCTGTCCCCTGTGTGTCTTTGTGTCCCCCTTTGTGTCTTTTGCTCTTGTGCCAGCCCTTGCTCAGGAAGGCTCCGTACTGGAATTGATGGGATGTGATACTGAGAGCTGGACTGCAGAGAAAAGCTCCTTCCCGACTTTTCTTTGTTGTGTTTCTTTTTTGAAAGGGCAGAATTCCTTTGGGAGGGACTTAGATGCCATGCAATTTGCAATGTCATCTTTGAGGGTGGCAACAGTCCCAGCACCAGCACTGAGTGCCATAAACACCAAATTTCATGTCTATGTCCTTAGTGAGGAATAGAAAGAGAAATCAAAACCAGTTGGGCAAATGTGTTCTGTAAGTAAGCTGAAAAGAAATGCCTCCTGCCTGCACTGTGACTCCTCTGTCTGTTCTTCCACTGATACATTCTTCTTCCTGCTTGTAAATCAAAATCACTGTGTCTGAAGATACTTGCAACTACATCATCCAGTATAGAACTATTGAAAGAGTGATCAACTAGCACAGGAAATATTTTATCGGAATGGAGAAAAAAAAATGGAGAATAGAACTAAAAAGGCATTATGTTTTGCACTGTTAAACATTCTAAAAATAAACTGGGAACATAAAAGTGTCTGATATTTCTTTCTTTTCCTCTGTTCTTATCCTTCTCAGACATGTGTACTCATAATATTTAATGGAGTGGAATTGCCTGAAAGAACAGGATTGTTTCTGATACACCTTTCTGTGGCTCCCTGGTACATATGTGAACAATTTTAATAAAAATTGTTGATTTGTAGTGATTCTTAGACGTCCTGTGGTAGATCATCTGTACCGGGCAGATGGATTTGGTCACTGTAAGCCAAATAAATAAATTAGTGCTATCTTTGAAATGTATAGCCACAATTGGCATCTGCAGTTACTGTACTCCCCTCCCTCAGCTCAGATGCCTTCACCTATTCTGCTGAACTGGCCTAACTTTATATTCTCTTTGGCCCTGAGTCAGAACAGAGGACCACCTGCATGAGAGAGATGTGAAATGTTTGCGTGCCTTTGTAATGGGATAAAGCACCAGAGTACCAAGTCTGCAAATATTTTACTGAGCAGGTCATGTATTAAGTAAAGCACTGAAAGGTAAAATGATAAATGGTGAGGTCATCATTTTAGAGCCAGTGTCCAGGTGGTGAAAAGCCAAAGGGCTGGGACGTAGAAAAAGGACTTCCTTCCAGCTTCCCTGGCATGGTGTGTTGCCTTCACTGCACGGGATGGAGCTGGACTGCCTTGGGCAGTGCTGTGGTCTGTCTGTGTGTGGGTCTGCCTATAAAGCAGGAATGCTGTAAGGGAAGGATATAGATCTGATTTGGACTGTCTCAATTCATCTTTTCTAGTGGCTGCAAAAATGCATTCTGTCTAGTGCTAGATTTTTACCTAGTCTAATGTAATTATTTGTGAAATGCTTTAATTAATTCTGCCTGACAAGGCCAATCCTGGAGGCTGAATTTAGACATTTTTCTTCTCCTCCTTCTCCCTGTTTTTAACCCACAAGCTGTGTGTCAGGTAGTACCTGCAATTTCCAAACCATCCAACTATAATATAACTATTATTATCCCACTGGAAATAACTTCAGGTGAAAACTTTCTGTCCTGTCCTATCTTTTGGAGTTGGTTTTCTGTCAGACCACTTGATTGCAGAAGAGTCTAATAACTGCAGGAAATGGGGTGAAAGGTACTGGACTGGAACAGGGCATTTCATGCAACTTTGCTGTTTCTTTCATTATAAAGTGTTGTTAGTGTATCCCAGAAGCAGATTCTGTTTGATTTGAACTGCTTCTCTCATTTGTGACTGTTCCTTTAGTTCAGTGTGTGATCTGGGTGCCCGGGTGTGAACATGTAGACTGATGTGGGTAGCACAAAGGTATGGGGTGGAGGGCCCATCAGTCATTTTTCAAAGCACTCCTGCTTTGTCAACTATGCAGAAAGCTGCTTTATTCTCCTTCTTCTGCCTGGGGCAGTGGAACATCAGTCAAGTATTTTCAGAGTGAAAGTCAGTTGTTTTCTGGTGGCCTGAGGAGCTGAATGTTCTCCCTAAGGGTCACTTCAAGCCAGGACTGATGCAAAGGGAGAAGTGAGATGGCACGGGCAGGAGGAGGGCAAGGAGGGAGAAAGCTGATCTTTCTGTGGCAGCAAGTTGGGAGCAGGTAGAAAAGCTGGTCCTGTAAACTGGCATAATTTAAAGAGAATTTCACAAAAAGAATTCAAGTTTGAATAATATGCACGTGTAATTGCTGCCCTTAGGCTCCATTCTTAAAGAATAAATTGCACAGATCTTCAAGAATAGTAGGTTCCTTATTTCTCAGGGACTTTGTTTCCAAAGGACAAACTTCACCTTCTCCTTATTGCCTGTGAGTGCCCTAATGGGATTCCCATTTCTGTCTGTCATTGCCTCCTTTCCTAAGTGGAAAGCTCATCACAGATTCAGAGGCATGAGTGTTGGCCTACTGCCATTTTCCTGGCACTCTGAACTACCTGAAAGGCACTATCTTGTTTCATAAAAGGTCTTCTGATGGAAATTAATTCTGTGGTGCCCCTGCCAGGGCACAGCACTGGTGAAGGGACAAGACAGTTGTGTCCATGCTCAGTGCCAAGTCCTGGACTGTGTCCTGAACCTTCCTTCTGCTTGGAGAGAGGAGAAAGTAGGAAAATGCACACCTTGCCTAGGTGTAGGAGGGAATAGTCCTTGGGCAGGAGAATGACACCATTACCCCATGTGAATTTGTTGCTCTTCCCGTGTATGTGTGAAATAACACTTGGAAAGCACACAAACACTCATGGTCCAGCTCCGAGTGAGGCAGCCTTGAAGCAAAAAGTAGACAAATTTGAAATTGTTTGGAGACTTTTCAGAGCTTCTCATGATTTCATTTGTGTATTTAATGATTATTTCAAGTGCACTCATCAAGAGTTTTTGAGGTTTGGATGCCACTGGAAGTGGTTGGAGGCACAGAGAGACCTACCTGCAACACGGGCAGTGAGTGGCAGTGCCTGGGGCAGTGAGGGACAGTGAGGGTCAGTGCCTGGGGCAGTGAGGGGCAGTGAGTGGCAGTGCCTGGGGCAGTGAGGGGCAGTGCCTGGGGCACTGCTGCCCAGAACGGGACGGGTGATGTGCTCTTTTCACATGGGGAGGCAGGAGTTTGGAAAGAGCTCAGGTACATTAAGTGTGGAAATACCCCTGAAAATCAGAGGGCTTTTATGATTTTGGGTCATCTATGAGCTTTTGGAAATCACATTGTCTCCGGACTCTGCGGCAGAAGCTCTCAGCTCATGAAACTGCTGAAAGCAGCAAATGCTCCTCACACAGCGCTGGGGGCAGTGGTGGAACCCTGGGTGCCTCGGGTGGGTGTGTGTGTGCTCCAGGAAGCTGAGGAACTCACTGGGTTGCCTCTGTTGGAATAATTTGCCTGAAAGATCATGAGATTGGTATGGGATTCCCATACATGTGTCACAAACCCAGTCCTAACTGAAAAGAGAGAGGCTGAACAATAAGGTTTAGAGGTTTTTATTTGTAATTTGCTTTTATTACAATGAAATATGGAAGTTTGAAACTGAGGGCTGCTTATAACTCCTGTCCAAGGCACTGTTTTCTTCTAAGTAAAGCAACAGGATGCAGTGAGGTGAAGAAATTATACCACAATAATTGAGTAACATTTTTGATGAATTAAAAAATTAAATGAAAACCTTCTGTAAAAAATCTACAGATAAATCAACTCTTTCTTTCTGTCTTTCTTTTTCTGTCTTTCTTGGAATCCACCCTGAAACAGATGTTGGAAGTCTGTAGTTTAGTGTTTTTGGATCACTGCCCAGACTTTTACCTATCTTTTCAGCTATTTACATGGGTTTTATTTCTCCAGCTGCGCTTTCACTGATACTGTACAGTCACAGACCTGCAAAGAGAGTCACTAACAGAGGGAGTTACTGGATTTTCATTGAGATGAGCAGTGATACAAAACATCAAATGGAAATAATTTCACTTAGCTCCAATAGAAAGAGGATCAGGCATAATGAAGGGTGTGAAGACATCTGCTGAGGACAATGATAACACAGGAGGAGGGAAGGGAGTGGCACAGGAATTTTCTTCCCAACACCACCACAGAAAAGGAGCAGGCAGCTGCTGGGAAAAGGTGTAGTTAAATGTCTTTTGTTTAAACAGTCTCAACTTCTGTTTTGTTGTTTGGCTTTAGGTGTTTTTTTAGTTTTGAGGGTTTCTACTCTTACATTTTAATTTCCATTAAAATGATTTTCTCCATTTTATATTTAATAATTTTTAAGGATTTTTGGTTAGATTATTGATCCATAAAGATCCAGTATGGAGGAAATTCAAGGTTACTGGCACAATGGTGTGTAACCTCCATGCTCTGGGCACAGAGAACTGCTATATTTGTCTCTTGTGTTAGTGTGTATGCACTGAAAAATCATGAGCTTACACGCCTCTCATCTGAAAGCCCAGTAAATCCAGTGCATGGCATTGCTCAGGCAGTTGCACCAAACCTTTATTTTGCATGTTTCTGAATTACATCCTTCCAGCTTGTCTCAGCTGGAAGGTTCAGATGGAGGGAGGAGAAAGTTCCTCAGCAGAGGATTGGTAAGGGCTCTGCTGAGTGAAGGAGCAGGATTTTTAAAGGTGTCCTGTGGCAGCCTGCCCAAGACACGGGCTTCACGTTCAGTCCTGACTCTGGATTTAAGCCAGTGCCCTAGAGATGAAATATTCCATAGCCTGTTACCAATCCCTTGGGCAATCTAGTGTCTCCAGGTGCTAGGCTTTTACACAGACTTCTTAGCAAAAGCAATTTCATTGGCAGTAACAATCAGCTAGTGCAGTCCAACAGGAATTTTTTAATGAAGTCTCTCATACCAGTTGAGCTGAGGATCATCTAATGGAAGGAAAGGCAACAGAAAATGGGGATATTCTGGAAGGCTGTTTTGCAGGGCTGTGTCTAGGAAGAGGTGACAGAAGCATGTGTCTAAGAATGGGTGTGATGAGTCCAGATGTCTGAGCCAGCTCAGAACAAACATGTTGCTGAGTTTGCTGTATGACACACAGAAGTCATTATTTCCCAATCAGAATTAACTGTAAGCCCAATTATCTGAAAGAAATCCCCCTAAAACATAGTTTGTCAAAAGGGATATAAAATGGGTGCTTGAGCTATTGTCAGTCAGCACAGCTGACAGTGGTGGCCCTTTTCTTTAAGGGAATCCCACAATCACTATGCAAATCTGGATAATTATGAATACTAATGCAGTACTAGTAACTTCCTTTAGGCCAGTATTTCTGAAGGCAAGTTGAAATGACACAGATTTAGAGAGCTAGAAGAAGGGGACCAGTAGGTCAAGACCTTGTATTTTGTAACCCAGACTCCCTCACTGGTGCTTGTAAATCAGTTACATATTTTATCTTTAGAGCCAAA
The DNA here is from genome assembly GCA_013390005.1 of Calyptomena viridis. NCBI lineage: Eukaryota > Metazoa > Chordata > Aves > Passeriformes > Eurylaimidae > Calyptomena > Calyptomena viridis. Next base: position 507,360 of record WEIV01008308.1, read on the forward strand.
TTTTGGGCCCACACCATTTCTTCCACATCATTTTCTACTACAGACAAGGTCTACTACCACAGCATGAACATTTATATTAGGACTTTTTTAGCATATGAATTTTGATCCCTTTAATTCCCAAATAGAGTATTGGTAATTAGATTTTTGTTAAAAGATTGAAAAAGTGCAGAGTTTATGTGTGAGAGGTATGAATAGATGGGTTTGCACCAAAATGTACATCCACGTGAGCCCAAAGACTCTGTTCAAAGAGCATTCTCTATACATTTAATTTGTGCAATTTGTTAATGCTCTGTTGCATTTTAAGTGGCTCTTGAGCCCATCAGGTTTATGCCTTGGGTGGATGCTCTGTTGCTGACACGGCTCCTGTTAAAATCCAAAGGCTCTGGTTCTCTACTTACATTTTGATTGTGATTCGATCCTTATTTTTACAACTCACATTTCAATGTTTTCTTCTCTTCAATTTTTTTTCCCTTCAATTTTTTTCCCATCCCAGCAGCCATCTGGTACTTTCTTCTGTCAGCCAAGTTTCTGTTTTTTACCTGGAGCCTTTCAAACAGCGACTCTCGAAGAGAGTGGATTAACAGTTGTCACTGGAAAATGAGTTTACTCCCAGCTGGAAAAGCTGTGTAATATAACGATTTATTGATATGTTATGCACTTCTTGTTACACACTCCTAATTCTATTTGAAGGCAAATGCCTGGAAATAGTTTTCTTTAAAAATCTGTGAGAAGACCCTTAGTATCTTTAAAGTGAGTTAGCTGACTTCAGTTGCTCCTATTATGCATGGAGTCTCCAAATAACAAATGTGTTCTTTAGCAGGCAGGTATTTGAGATTAGCCAAAAATGAGTCTTGAGACTTTAATCTGTGTCAGATTTAGTGCAAATGAAAGAGATTTGTGGCATTCTACTATGCTTATTTTTTTTTGTTAGTAAACTCTGAAGTTTGTATTTGCCCTGAACTATCTTTATTCCTTTTATTATAATAGTAGAAGTGCATATATCACTTGAGAGGCAACCTATTCTCTTTTCTGTGTAAGGTTTATTATAAGCATCCAAAGAGTAAAATTTGCTTGTGTACTTTTAACTATTTCAAGCAGCAAAATGTCTAGGATAGTAGTAAAAGTGTTATGAAATTACTGTAAGGTTGCATGAGTTTTGGTTGTAAATCTTATTCTCCTTGACTAGATCTCATACTTTAATTCACTGGGGTATAAAATACCATTTACATTAGTTCTTAGTTCACTTAATCATAATTAAATGACTTCAGAGGCCAATAATTCCTAGGAGACTTTTCCTTTGATGTGACACAAATAACAAACTGTGTTGTAATGTGAAGGTGTTCACTGTTACATTTGCCCCAACCTTATAGAGCATATAATGTTCTCTTTAGATACAGACATATGCTCTTTTACATGTACCATATGGGTCACAGATGTGGCTGACATGGCTACATGACATCTTTTTTAATTTCTTTGCACTATACTAAGGCTGTGCACAGACCTTTTCGTGATGATTTGAAGGGATTTCTGCTCAAGATTTTAATTTTTTTTCCACCAGAATGATGGGGGTGGGGGGAGAGCCCCACTTTTTCTGCTATCAGATTATATTGTGGTCATAAAAACCCTCATGAAGATAATATTTTGTGGCTGGTGAACTCATTGTCACCTTAAGTGTGGCTTCACTGCAATGTACTTGTTGTTCTGTTTTCACATGTCTGTGTATATCTAATACTTGAGCTTTGCCTGCTTTTCCTCTTCTGCTCACAGTCAAGGGTGATTCTGAAAGAAGTACCATCTATAGATTTTTCAGGAACTTAGAGTTTGAAATCCAGTTTTAAGTTTTGCATCTACATTTTGATTTAATGCAACTTAAGAAATAATTTTATGGTAAGGAACATATTCAGAAGTAGAAGGCTCTAGCTATTCAATTTTGGCTTGGTACATACAGTTTTACTGATCTGAAATGTTAATATTACCTGTGAATATAGAGCAGCTCACTTAGCCTGTGAGTTGTGAACCAGAGGGACAACACATTGTTCTCATGTATCATCTTCAATCCATGTACAGTAATGCCAGGGAATGGCTGGAGTTGTGTCAGGGCAGGGGGAGGTTGGAGCTCAGCACCAGGTGGTTCTTTGCCCACAGGGTGGGGGGGCACTGCCCAGGCTCCCCAGGGCAGTGGGCACAGCCCCAAGGCTGCCAGAGCTCCAGGAGGGCTGGGATGATCCTCTGGGCACAGGGGGGACTCTTGGGGCTGGGGCTGTGCAGGGCTGAGGGTTGGACTCCAGGATCCCTGGGGGTCCTTCCCAGCTGAGGATATTCTGTGGGTCTGTGAATACAGCTGCCATGGTCCCTGCTGTGGTCCAACCTCAGCATTCCCAGGCACAGAACACAGACCACCAGCTATGAATGGGACATTTGGATGTTGTCTCAATCCAAATATCTATCTATCTATCTATCTATCTATCTATCTATCTATCTATCTATCTATCTATCTATCTGTCTGATTATCTAACAGACTAACAAAAGGCTTAGTGAACTCTCAGTTTGGTAGTGTCAGGTTGGAGGAACAGAAGTTATCTCAACATTAGTGCTGGTTGGGAAGTGAGCTAATAAAATCCCAGGGCAATACTTGTTAAGAGACTCTCATCATTTATTAATGATCTTTTTATTGTTGCCTCCAGAGGAAGCTGGATTAGTTCCAAGAGGAAACATATAGTTTATCATATCAAAGTTGAACAGGGGATTATTTGTGTTCTTCCAGCAGCAGCAAACACAGCCATGTACAGAAGAGTGCCCAAGATAGGTTAGAGGTGAAAGAAGGGTGATGACTTGCTTATTTCTAGTAATCAACAGTGGACAGGGAAGGACCCCAGAAAGGGCTGTTTGTATAGGCAGTTGATCCAACACTATCCCTGTTCACCCACTGAAAACGACCTCAAACCACCCAAATGGTTTCATTATTTATTGGGAGTATCCTGTGTAGCCTCCTGTAAGGATGAGGGGACTGAACCAGCATAAAGCCCCAAAGGACAGGGCTGGAGCACCCAGGGATGGGGGAGAACCTGTCAGACTTAGAAACAGTCTTTGCTGCAATTTGAGGTTCTTTTGTATGGCCTGTGAAAATCCTAATGGCTTGTGAGTTGGTACCTCTTAGGGTAGAAAAAATTGTAATTAAGCCAGAAGCTTTTTTATTAAAATATTTTGTACATGGAAAAAATTCTTCTTTTCCAAAGCATGAAAAAACCAGTGAGATGTGCAAGTGTGGCATTTCTTTTTCACAAAGTGACCACATCTGAAACCAAACATCAAAAGGACATGGACTAACGTGGAGCTGCTTCAAGACCTCTGACAACCCAAATAGTAAGTCTTGTTCCTTTCTCTGAGATGGAGGATCAAGGGTGAGGGATGTTTGGGGATTTTCAGTGCACATTTATTCATTATTCTGAAATTTCTTGCTTCTATCTAAGAATGAGACAAGAAATCAGAAACACACATAAATTCTTTGACTAAGTTTCATCTAATGCCTGTCTTTTTCAAATAATTAAAATGTTACTACTTCTAAAATGCAAAATATTTTCCATAATTTAGTTTAAATTTTAATTAAATAAATAGAATAATCCGTAATATCTCTTGTTAGTAATATCCCTCCCTCTGTCTCAAGACATCAGGAACGCAGAATCAGAACTGTAGATGAGTAACTGGGAATTCCGTGTGTGTTCCAGTTACCTGCTTTCTTAATAGAAGCTAAATTCATATATTGCTCTATATTATGTATATTTTCTAATGTAAATGTCTGCTAGTAGGTAAATGCAATGAGAACATATTTTTCTCTGGGTAAATTTGCTGCATGTAATTCAGGTGTCCCACCCTTACTGCAAACCACTGCAGTTTGCTGAAGGCACTTGACCATTTTTTAACACAGTCATTTTCAGTGTCATTTAACTTCCCATATGAGTTTGTGTGGCATCTCCAGCAGTGATTTGGACTCTCACTTCCCATGTGCCTTTGGCCACTGCAGGAAGGTGTGGTGGAGCTCAGAGATTTGAGCTTTCTGAGTCTCATGCACGAGGAGCTCCCAGGGCAGGTGGTGGCTTCCTGTCACTAATGCTGTCTAGGAGATCAGGACAATTCATGTCATTAAATTTGGAAAGTTCTCATGTCAACTTTGACCTTTTATTTGAATATACATTCATTTCAATTTAAAAAGCAGAAGTAGATTGCAAATTGAAGGAACTCATTTATTCAAAATATTTTGGAAAGGACATTGGGACAGTTTCAAAAGGTCTTGGTTTTGTTTAAATGGGAAATTTGCCCAAATTAATTTATTTCCACAGTTTCTGTTTTGCTGAAACAGCAGAGTCTTCTCACCCCTCCCCATCCAGGTCATCCCTTCTTGATAAACCTCACTCTGAATCTCACTGATATTGACAGAAATTAGATATGAATGATATTCATGTGAAAAAAAGAAATTCAGAAATTAGTTTGAATTGACATTCACCAGTGTTGGACATAATTGGACTAATTACACTAAATATGCCTCTTTGTTTGCAATCCAGAGAGGCTGGGTACTGCAAGTGGAATCATCTCTGGCCTGAACCTCTTGATCATAGTTTTCTCATCAATATATATAATGTGTTTAAGGTCTTCCTCAATTCTTTAAAGCTCTTAAAGAGTTGTTTCAGATACAGCATTGGACCTTTTGTCCAGCTTATTTTGTAAAAGATTATGCAAAGGCAAGTAATCCTATTTCTGCAGAATAATAATTATTAAAGGTCCTGGCCTTCTTCTTCCTTCTGAAACCTTAGAAGAGCCCTAGGTTTTGTATCCCCTCCACACATTAAGCATCCATTTCAAAGCAGTGAGTGTGGAAGGTGTACACACAAATTTTTCTAACAAATAATGGGATTTATTTTTTACTTGACCATTTTGAGAACAACTTTGAACACTTACTCAAGAACTTCTATCTGAAAAGTCTTCAGTCACCACTTTCTAGGAGAGAGAACGTATGGGCAAGGAGGGCTTGGGCTTTTTTATCTGTATGGCTAATTTTATCTGTATGGCTGGAAGGAAAAGATAGCTAATTGTCTCATGGCTATTGAGATTCCCTGGGACAACTGCTGCCAAAGCTGACCATGGCAGGGTAATGTTACACTGGATCCTGCTTATATCTGTAGGAGAAGGGCTGTCCATAGCCTTGCTGCAGGACAAGGAACTCATTTCCCAGCCCTGTTGCTGCCTGACAGCCCATGCTGTTAAACTGACATTTCATCCTCTCAGCTGGTTTTACATCAGCTTTTCACAGCAATTTGGAATGTACTTTTTTTGAGAGACTGTTTCTCTACATCCTATTCAGACAACTGAATTTCAGCTTTAAACCATGGCTATTCTGTGAGGAGGAGTTTCTAACACAAGGGAAGATCAATTCAGAAGAAAAACCAATGGCCTATATTCCTTAGAGTGAGGGAGAGAGATTGACAGATGGGGCTGTGATGGTGAGTGGGAGCTGAGATTGAAGTACAGGCCATGAAGATTAGTGCTGAGTATTGAAAAGGAAGACTGAGAAAATGATCCCCAGGTTCATTCCCGTTTTTTCATGTCATAAGAGTCATTGATGTGAACAACTTGAAATTCCCCTGGCACGTTTATCTGCTAGACCTGCCTAAACTCAAATGGGCTGATAATCTTTCCCACTAGAGAGACTGTGAAGTCCCAGGCAGGTTTCTTAGCACTTCATGATGCTGTCAGTCAAACCCAGGCATTTGGCAAATCTGGCAGAGAGGAATTCTATGAGCTTGGCTTCAGCAAGGCAGAGACCAAACTTGTACTGAAGGTGAGAGATGTTTCATGGATTCAGGACAGGAAGTGCAGAAAGGCAGCTGAGACCAAGTGTGACCATTTCCTTCAGACTGTCTGTGCCCTGAGAGGTTCTGGAACAGGAAAGAATGGGGCTGAGCCAGAAGCAATCTAAGGAAAAAAAGAAGCAACTAGATTAATTAGATGGGATAAGTCTTATAATTATATAACCAGATACAGGTTTTAGCAAGTCAGTTTTTGGCTGTGCACCCCAGACATTAAATCTCCAATATCACAGCATAATTCTCTAGTCTAAATACCAGTATCAACTCAGAATAAATCAGGAGAAAAAAAAATCTCTATTACCTCTTAAGGAATGAGGGGTGAGGGTTGTTGTTTTTGCACAGTGAAAAACAATTGCACCTACCCTTGGATGTAGCTGTAGATGAGGTGTTTCTTTAATTGTATATTGCTACTGATCTATGGTCTCCAGAAGGAATCCTCCATCTGGATGCATGATTCATTCAGATGAATTACTTATCCAATCTTGGGATCTGTAGTAGGAAAGCAGCAATTAATCTTTCCTAATAAGAGCAAGAAGTAGCCTTAAGGAAGTTAAAATGAAGGAAGGAAGGAAGTAACTGGTGTTTAGTTTCCAGAGCAAGTTTTAACACCAGCAGATGGTGCTAAAATGTCCATTAAAAGAAAAAAAAACCAACAACCAAACATCTCAAATTTCCTTAAATTCATAAACTGTCAGGGAAAGATAAATTGAGATACTTTAGTTAATTACTGTGGAAAGTTGAATCTAGGGTAATCTTAGTCATCTTTATACTTAGACTAGCACAACACACTTGAAGATGTGTGTAGCCCCTATTTTCTAGTTCGCTTTCAAGATGGATCAATTTTCCTCAAGTCAGGTCTTTACTTTCAATAAGGTGACTCAATTATTTCAGGAATTTCCATTCATATTCAAAGTAGGGATTAAAAACTTTGTTGTATAATCTTGCTGGTTAATTGTAGTAATGAGTTATATTTTTAGACTCATTTTCACTCTGAATAACTACTTCAAACAACTGGCAATTGTTTTTCTAAGAATATTACTATATCAATTTTTCAGTCACTTCACAGAAGCTTTGGGGGTTTTTTATATACAGAACCTCCTATTATCACATGGAGAATAACCTTAAAGATACATTGTAGAGGAGTTGTATGGTTGAATTAAGACAATTTGGCATAGGAATGAAGAAATTTTCTGTTCAGCACTGGTCTGAAGCTGGTAACTACTGGGAGCTGCTGGTCACTAAGAAATGTGTCAGGAGGGTTTAGTGGGGCAGCCTCAGCCAGCCCACGCAGCCTACAACCAGAACAAGAAATCAAATTCTTCTTGACAGCCTCTACAAAGGGGAAACACCATGAAAATGGCTCTTTTCATTTAGGTCTAAATCTAATATGGATTTGCACGTGTGGTGGCACAGAGAAAACTGGGGTGTGAGTAGGTAGGTTAAGGAAAGTGGTTTGGAAGTGCCCACTTTTGTTTGGTTCCCTGCTTGGGTCTCATGCCCTCAGGGGTGTCTGGGTGATGTATTTGATCCCTGAGATCCATGGGTCAGTAACAGTGGGGATTTAGGGTCAGTAACAGTGGGGATTTAGGGTCAGCACTGGGCACTTTTCTTTAAGGAGCATAAAGAAACTACACTGGAATTTCTGAGCATTAGTGCTCTGATAGAGGACCAGAGTAACCAACAGACATTCCAAATGGCATATTGTAGCTAAAAACATACAGCCCTGGGGGATTTTGGAGTTAAGGACTCTGCAGCAAACTTGGCTTAGGCTTAAAAGACCCTGGCTTCATACCCAGTGACTATTTTATGTCACATCAAAGGATGAAGCAACATATCAGTATTGTGAGTGTAGAGAAACTACAAAGCCAATCCTACAAAGTGACACCATTCTTTCTAAGGATGTGGAAATTATTCCCAGAAAGATTAGTAATATAAAATTATTTCTAGCAGAATAGTTTTGCCTAATGTATCCAAGAGTGATGAGCTACATCCTGGTGTCTCTTACATGTGCTTGTGACTTAGTGGTACCTAAATAAGGGCTGAGAAACACCTTTGGAGTTTATCCCAAATTAATGTAATGCAGTTTTCAAATATTCATAATTGTCTGACCACTTGGGACTGTACATTTGTACCTCCCTGCTGCTCAACTCAGCAATACCCCTCTGCAAGAATCAGCCACGTGACAGTAATGCAAGGTGTAGGTATACACAGCCGTGCATTATAATATCCTATTTAATTATTTTTTGGCAGGAAGATGGTGTATAATTATTTACTAACATATTGAATTGGTCACTGAATGACTGTGAAATTCAGATTCTAAGCTGCACTGTCATTTTGATAATTAGAGGCTCTGCCCTACGAGAATGTGTGCTTGTTAAGTTGTAATTTGCTTAAAAAGTAATTAAAGACAGGTTATTTAGGAAGAAAGGCTTAAGACCAAGATTATATTCAAAGGAAATTAAAGACAGGAAGCCCCAGGGTATTCCAGCCCTGCCACACAGCTCCTATTAATGAAAATGAAGTCTTACAAGGAACACAAATAGTGATGTCTGCCACGAGGCTGCCCAGCACCTTCTATTATAAGATCCTGTTTTCTCTTGCTTATGACTTTGCCAAACTTAAGTCATTTGGGCAAAGATTTTCCGTGCTAGCTGCCTTGGGCAAATATTATTGAGAGTTTACTCTAAATTTCTCAGCCATTTCACCAGCTGGGGTTGGGGAAAAAAAAAGATCTTGTTTTGCCCATATTTACAGGGTTATGTGTAGGTGTGAATGTAGTCTGGCCATGTGGATGGGTACATATAGAACGCTGTCCTTTGAGAAATACTGGTGCTTCCATGGCCTGCAGTTAGGTGTGAGGGTTTTAGTTTTTAATCTCAAAAATGACAATTTTAACATGCTCAGGGGAGAGCCATTTGAATCTGCCAGCTCAGTGTTTGGGAGATGCCAACAGAACACTCCAACGTGGAAGCAGCACACATGCAGCCCACCAACTGAACATGGGCTGGAGGCCTTAGCGAGCAATTGCATCCTCCTGGTTGCACTGTAGCTGTAGGAAGTCTGGTCAGAAGATTGAAAAACAGGACTGGCCAGTGCTCCTGAGCTGTCTGTGCTCCCCTGACTTGTGCTAAAGCAGTGGGGAAGAGAAGGAGTGTGCCTTGGTGTATGGTAAAGGTGAAGGGTAGTGGGAAAGAATGGCAGGGTAATAAAGGAAGAGGAATTTAGGAAGGCAGGGATATAGAAAGAGTGAGTGGTGAAAGATTGGAAAGGATGCTCTGGAGACCATGTAGAGAAACAGGGACAGAAGTACTTTACAAGCACTACAGCTCTGCACTGAAACCCAGGGACATGGTTTGCTTCTCTGTCTCCAGTGGCAAAGTGGAGCAGGTACGTTGTGTATCCTGGGCCTGCTGACCACCCGTGGGGGTGGAATTCTACTGCAGGACATTTGACCTGCAGTGTAAACATTTTAAAGGATCTATTCAAGTCCATAAATACCCCTCTTCCCTCTACAAACTGTTAAAATAGTCTTTACAGTGTGAAGTCTAAAGTCTTAGGATGTTTAATTAAGAAGTTAAACATTGGTTCAAGGCTCGTGGGATGTCACTGTACACTTACATCCACGGGCCAGTGACCTACAGCTCTCCCCGTGTGCCTGTGGTACAGCTCTCCCCGTGTGCCTGTGGTACAGCACACCCTGCCACCTTCCAGAGGACTCCCTTACCCCTCTCCTCCCTCACAAGCCCTTATTTGCACGTTGCTGTTTTGTTGTCCTTTTCAGATCATCTCCCTCAAATCCTAGTCCCTTCATCTGCACTTTCCAATTCATTCCTCCCTTCACTCCAGGAACAGACACAGCATTCTCCTTTGCTATGGGCTGTGTCTTGGGTTCTTTTTCAGCCCAAACAGCTCTTCTCTGGGGAAATCCTTCTGCCCCTTCCAGCAGGGCATGCAGAGCCCCTGCCCTTTACATCACACATGTGCTCACATGCAAAGGTGTTTCTGGGCTCCCCTGAGCTCAGGTTTTACCAAAGCACTGCCCTCCTCTCTGCTCCTGCTCTCTGCCTCTTCACCCTTGCTCAGTCCCTTCAAACTCTGTGACTTAGATCATTTTCCTGGCTCTTCATCCTGTTTCACATGTTCTGCTGTCTTGCTCCTCTTTCTTCCACTTGTTCTATGTCTCAGCTGGTGCTGCATCATTATTTACAGCTGTCTTCACTTCCCAGCAGTGCAAGCTTTTCCCACATGGTAGTCTGCTCCTGCAATCATTTCTACACTTTCTCTGCCGTCCTGAGGTGTCTAAGAAAAGCTAACAGCTTATTGTTTGAAACTTGTAAAACTACCTTTTATAAAAATGCTTGCTGAACAATGCTGGCAAGCCAAGCTGTATGAGCATCTCTGTTCAGATTTCTGCTGCCTTGTCTTTTCATTCATACTACTCCAAGTCACCCTTTTTCCCCCTTTGTTCCTTTGTTTGCTGAAATTAACCCAGATTATAAGGTATGACCTGCCTTTTTTACGATTCATGTACAGGTCTGACACTATATGTCTTTCTCCAATCCTTGACTGGCCTCAGGCAGCAGCATGATGTACATAACATTATAAATAATTGATGTGAGTTTGAGAAAAACCAAATAATTTAGAAATGTGCATTTTGAAAAATAAGTCTTAAAGGACTGTTTCATCATAGTGGGACTATCACAGCAGTAGCACACTCTCATTTTAGGTAATTAGGAGAAAATATCCTGTGTTATTGTGGGGCATTGTAAATATTTGTGGAGATTTTTTCTTTAATCATACATTGTGTGTGTTGTCTTTGCAACAATACTTTTTGCTATGGTTACAACTCTTTTATTGGAATCCAGAGCATGAACTTGTAATGCTGCATTGACCCTATTACTCCTGAGACAAATTAACTTTACGAAGATTTATTTTGGTCAAACTTTCAAGGAGGAAACAAAGTGTAAAAATGTGCATTAATTGAAAAAAGGCTTACTTTTAAGAAATATTTCCCATTATTATTACCATTGTCATGAGAGCCTTAGGTTTGAAGACATCAGCTTTTTTTATTTTTGGTAAATGACAGGGTGGGGACTGTTATTTTGCTCCCATTATTTTAGTCTCATAATTTTGCACATCAGAACGTGAATGTTTCTTGAGTCAAATGCACAACAGCTGGATATTCCTGTACCTCCTCCCATTCTTCCAGCTGAGGACCAACAGGAGCTGTGGCTTTGTGCAGAGGCACAGTGTGAGATCAAGACTGATTTAACATCTCCTTCAGCTGATATGAATATGTAATTATGATTAGGAGCTCCAGGGTCCATCAGCACATGTATGAGCCTGGAACTGAAGTTGTATTTTGATGTATTATATGTCTCAGCTCTCTGGTGGGTAATAAACCTGCAAGCCAAGAAAAGCCAGAGGTGAGAACTTTGTCTGGAGGTACTGCAGGGCTTCCCTGGAGGTCCCTGAAACAGTGAATCATCAATGCTGAAATGCTTGCAGCTGAATTCCCAGCTCAGGCTCAGCTGCAGGAAGAATGAAACTGTAGGCAAATTGGGTAAATGAACTGTCTGCTCAGGGTGCCTGTGCTTGATAGACTTCTTCTAAAATTGGGACAACAGTCAGTACCGAGTGCAACGGTGCCTGACTGATCCCAACTCTGCTGCATGCCAAGGACTTTTGAAGATCTTTCAAGTATCACCTTTTGTGTCTAAGGTCAATGGGGGACACTGTCTAGTAATCAAGGAAAGCCAGCAGTGTCTAGGGCTGTTCACTTGGCATCAGGCTCACAGACTGTGCTTTCCTGAGACAGGACCTTGCATTTCATAAGGGGCCTCAGCTCTCTGATCATTAGGACCAGATAATGTTGTAACCCTCTAAAACAGGTAAGGATTTATTTTTATTTTTTTAAATGGGTTAAAACAGATTTTAGGGTTTATAAATTAAATTCAGTGTATTCTTCACCCTTATCTTTGGACTAGTAGTTACTAGTAATTTTTGCCCCTGTTCCACCTTTCAGATACCATTTGTTTTTACTACATAGTAGTATAAATAATACAACAAAAGGCTAAAACCACAAATTTTCACTCAGGCAAAACTCCATGGATATCAGTAGGTTCAGATCTCATTCACAAAAAAGTCTTCCCACAGGTTTGAGGTGAATATCTTAATGGGATATTCAATCTCACAGAATTTAGGAACTAGAACTTCCCTTCTGCCAAACACCCTGCTCCAGTTGCCCCAACTCCTGTAACTCAGCCTTTCCAGGAAAGGTCTGCCTTCAGTACAAAGGCAGCACTTGGTCTCCAGAAGCACCAGAAATCAGTTCTGGATCGAGATTTGCTGTTGGCCATGGAGAAAACTTTGGGTGAATGTGCAGCTGATCCTCTCACTGCACCCGTGGGCAGTAGCCAAGGTTTTCTCTGTATTTTAGTGCCCAGGAGAAGAAGGAGGTTTCACTGATCAAATCAATTTGGCAGTAATTTATGAAGTGACTGATCAGTATGTAAGCAGCATTCCTGACAACACCACTCTTGCAGCCACTCAGTAATGTCAGAATGGTCAGGATGGTGTTGTACCCCATTTGAGGTGAATGGCAGCCAGGGCTCAGGGATGGGGGACCCCTCACAGACCCAGAGACAGTCGTTCTGCCCCAGCCCCTTTGATCTCGTGGTCATGGTGAGCGACAGCTTCCCTGAACGAGACTTATCTACCTGTGGGGAAGGGACTATTAAAGGAATAATCTTTCATATCCACCTGAAGAAAGGAATTTCACAAATGCCAAAAAACCCAATATGTGTAAATGAATGTGTGCTAATGGGAACTGTCATCAGGGGAATCTTGTGCAAGCAATTCCCAAACGGATGCAAGATACCATGGATAACCAGACTGTCCAGCTCTGGAAATAAAATAAAGCACCCATAGTGGAAAATGTTTAACACATTTGCAAGGAAATCTTCAACATCATTTTTATGGAAAAATGAATATGTTTCCTTCTTTTGAGATTCACAGGTAACCTACAGTGCAGAAGACTTTAACTGAAATGATCTCCAGATGCCATATTAGAATATATCACAGCACACAACTTCAGACAACAACTTCAGGTGAATGCTAGATTATAGGAATCCCATTTATTTCATACTTAAAGGAGAAAAGAGAAGACGTTGGTGATTTACTAAGATTTATACTAGTCTTTCCCCTCTGGTAGGCCTGGTTTCCTTTCACTTGTTTGTTTAGGTACAAAGCTTGTGTGAACACTTCAGAGCCCTGTGCTGGGTATTTAAAATACACCAAAGCAACGTGGAACAAAAGCCAGTTAATATCTAGCGAAGGAGTTGGGTGGGACAAGGACCTTTGGGAGGGTAATCAAGGATGAGAGTTCTGTAGTTTCACTCTTCAGCTCTTACTCAACTGAATAATGAAAAGAGAGAAGCATTTAAGTGAGGCCCAGAACAGAAATTGCAGAGGAAGCTGAGCTCTGACTTGTGCTGTGCTGGAGGATCCCCCGCGCTGGAAATGAGGGGCAGGAGCAGAATGTGTTTGGGGAAGGATGGGAGTGCTCAGGATTCTGTGGTGTTCCCTGGCCAGCCCTGCAGGGAGCTGTGAGCTCGGCTGGAGCCCGGGCGGCTGTGAGGCTGTGCCCAGGCTGGGCTGGGGGCACAGGGGCTGG
>WEIV01008308.1:521071-566496 GCA_013390005.1 Calyptomena viridis
CACTGGGACTGGGGGGGCACTGGGGCTGGGGGCAGGCCCCGATGGCTGCTGGTTGAAACCTCACATCAGTCCCTGCACGGTGCTGGTGGGTCACTTGGTCCCCTTCTCAAAACGCAGACCCAACCTGCAGTAACAAGTTAGAGAGAAAAGTGCTTTTTTCTCAATGCTGGCTGGACCCAGGCACTGAGAAAATTGTGCTGTTGTAAATTTGAGGGCGGGGTGAGGGTGTCTGTAACAAGGAAAGGATGCTGCTCATGGCTGTGCAAATATTAATTTTGATGTTAAGCTCCTAAATGCTGTAGCTCTGACTATTCATGCCATTAACAAAGTGAGATACTTTTTTAGTTTCAAAGAATCTTCTATGTGAGTGTGAATTGGTGATTTCTTAGACATTTCTTAGACATAACATTGCAGTTACTTAAGAAAATGAGGTCAATTATACATATTTGGCAGCCCCAATATGTTTCCTTAATTTAATTGCTTTCTTAATTTTGTTTAATTATAAGGGGTTTTTTTTAAATTGTGCTGTAATTACCTAGTTCTATGTGTTATGTAGAAGGATGTTGAGAGACACGTGATTATAAAATCCAGACTCTGTGTGCTGACATTTATGGCTCTGTCTCTCAGCACTTGCATGAATAGAAGCTAAATTTTCTCAAGATAAAATGTAGCTGGAAGGTTTCTGGTAAAAAGCAATTTGCATTTTTGGACAACAAACAGAAAAAAAAGATGATACAATTTTCCAACACCTGCTCTGGTTTTTAACTTCTTCCACTGAGTCCCTGTATTGTTCAGAATTCATTTACTGCCTTTCACTGGAATGTCTAAAATTGGCTTCTGACAGAAATAAAATATTAGAATAATTGGGTTCTGTCCTTTCTCATTATATCATTTTCTCTCTTCTTCAACATGCAATCCATAGAAGAGAAGTTTCTAACATTTCCTGAAAAATGTCTTTCAACCTGTTTCCATCTGCTTTCGGAAAATCAGAATATTTTATAATTATACAATCATCTTGCTCAAGTTATTTGTTTTCTATTAAAATATTTTGTACCATTAGTTGTGAAATCTAAGAAAGATTTAGGAAAAGTTAGAATTAAAGTTCACCTTTCTGTCCAAAAACTACTCACAAAATAAGATAAAAGAACAGACTTACTTGAGGGTTTTTTTAGTATGATGTCAGAATATGCCCCTAGATACCAATTATTTATTAGCTTTTGAAGGAATTAAATATTATTCATCTTAAATATTGAGTAATAGAAGCCCTTGCTCCAAGCTTGTTCCATAGCTCTGGTTTAATGGATAAACTCTCCACTGGCTTCTCAAAACTGCTATTCCAGCTTGGAGCTGATGGACTCAAAGTAAGTTTGGATCATTAAGTCAGAGGTTTATAGAATCATGGAATAGTCTGGGTTGGAAGGGACGTTAAAGATCACCCCATTCCCCCCCCGCCATGGGCAGGGACACCTCCCACTATCCCAGGGGGCTCCAACCTGGCCTTGGACACTCCCAGGGATGGGGCAGCCACAGCTTCTCTGGGCACCCTGTGCCAGGGCCTCCCCACCCTCCCAGGGAAGAGTTTCTTCCAAACCTAAAGGTTGCCATGAGTAAGGGTCCAGACAAAATAAAACTAATAATCGGATTAAACAATTACCAGAATGGTAATTGGAATCTGTGAAGATATTTGAGGCTGAGGTAAATTTGGAGGAATCTATGTTTTCAGTTTTTAATTTCTGTGATTGTTTGAAATCAGCAAGGAATGAATAAACCCACAGCAAAACCAGAAGAATAAAATTTATAAATCATCTGTACTGAGAAAAAAGAAAAATAACATCGCTCATTTGAGCCTTGTCAGGAATAACTCTCCCCCTGCTTGTTATTCATATTCTTGCCCGTGTCTGCTCAGTGTCTTGACGAACACGTTGAAATTGTGAACAGGACCAGAGGAAGGGAAGCTCTGCCTTCCTCTGCGCGGTTTTGGGCAGGGCACTGCCTGTCCCTGTCCCTGTCCCCGCAGCGAGGTGGGAGATCCAGCAGGGCTGTGCACGGACCCCGCTGGAATCCCAGCAGGGAAACCCTGGGAATTGCGGTCCCTTCCCGGGGGGCTCCGGCCGCGAGCGCAGCTGCACAATGAACACACTTGCAGCAGGGCACGGGCAGGTTAAGAAAACACTGACTTATGTCTGCAAATGGTTTGAGGGGCAGCTGCTACCGACACGACAAACCGGCTCCGGAGAAGTGGCTGTTTCTGAAGGAAAACCCTGCAATACGATGCCAGGGATCCTGTGAATTATTAGGTTTGCAGTATGTAAACCATATATTTTAGCTTAGTTTACGTGTGTATGGCTCAGTCCTGGAAGAAGCCATGACTCCCACTGGCTCCTCTGACCGCTGCAAGTGCACATCTCTGTGTGTGATACGGTTCGTCAATGCTGTGTTTAAAGAATGGTGAAGCTCTGGATTAACCCTTCCAAAGGCAGAATTCCTGCAAAAGCACTCCCACTTTATTGTCTCAGGTTTGTGTACACAGGCACTTACAAGCTGTAATCATTCTCTGCATCACACCAGAAGGTTTCTCAGGTGCCAGGAACCCTCACCCATGTGTGATACCTGCACGTTCAGGCTTCACTCCCGAGTTGCCTTGAATTGGGTGTGAATATGCAAATCCTCTGCTTGTCCAAGAAGCTGTATCGACACAGAGCAAATTCTTCTATTACACACGTAGAAGTTGTGGAATGGAAACAAAAACCTGCAAATTTGATAATTAGATTGGATTAGATCCCTGTGCACTAACATTGGCAACACACATTAAAAGAAGTTACTGTGTTTTGATTTTAAGAGCAGACAAGTAACTTTTCATGAAGCTTATGAAATCAGCTGGTAGGGTGAAAGATGTGTTCAAGGGAAATAGGCATGTGCTCATCCTTTCCCATTCCAGCCTACAAACAGATAATAGTAGTGTGGTCCACACGATGACATCCCACATGTGTGGTACTTTTAGATTTAAGCAAATTAGGTTATGTTTTCACACACCTTCTTTTATCATAGAACATTTTGAGGAACCATGTTGTTTTTTGGTTATGAAGAGGAACACTTTAGTTAACAAAGAATATAATATATGAGAGGAGTTAGAGGGTCACACCAGACTGCCTTGCCATACTCTTTTCTTACACATTTTTCTCCCTGAAATATCTTTATAATAATGAAATAGGTTTTTGCTTCAAGTTGCAAACTGTGTTGACACAAGATGGGGAATGATGCCACTGAATCAGGTGGATAAACATCCTTCTTGTCTCTAGGCAGAGGCAGAGACCAAACTGCACAAAAAAAGTGTTCATGAGCTTTTAAGGATAACAATTGTTTGCTTCCTCTCTCTCCTTTGACCATTGGATTAACATTCAAAGCCTCTTCCTTTCTTCCAAAGCTTGAACGCATTTTGGGTGCATTCTTTACATTCTGGGCCAAAGCAGAATCTTTTTCAAATCTATTCATTCAGGAATGAGTATCAATGCTGTCGTTTTGCTCCTAATTTTTGCTTAAATGTAATTTAGTAAAGAACCCTGATATTATCTTCCTATACTTACCTGAACTGTTCAGCAAAGTGTTGATTTGCCTGTGCTATGCACAAGCTGTAAGAAGGCTCTTAGGAGCAGAGCCTGCTCAGGACCAGCAGATTTATTTGTGGTTTATTTTTTTCACAAGTGTCCAGGGTATCAATCAATACATAAACGTGAGAATGTAAGTGAAGACATAGAAGGGTAGTTCTGTGGATATATCTCAAAATAAATACTACTATTTTTAATATTTGGTGGCCACACCTGACCACTACTGTTTGCTCTCTTTCTTTCTCAGCTGCATTTTTTCAGGCTGAGGATTCTGAGGGCACAATCTATCTAAACTATAGATAGATAGTTTAGATATAGTTTAGTATAGACAGGCTATATATAGATATAGCCTGTGCTGAGATGTTTCACTGCTTGGCTGGAGCTGGTGGATGATCCACGTCTGAAATGAAGGGACAGTAAAAAGAAAGACATGTAAGAGTTTTCCCAGACCATAGCCTTGATATAGGGAACATGTAGGAAGCCAACTAACAATGACAGAACATACTAGTCCTCACTGTTCAGAGTGGAATGGCCAGGAGGGAGAGCAGAAAACATGTATCTGAATGGTCCAGTGTGAATTTAGACACACGTACTAAGAATTTTTCTCATGAAAAAAAAAAGAAAAGCAATGCTGGTTTGTTTCTAAAAGATGATCGTGAAAGCCAGAGACACTGGTGGGACCTTCACTCTGTGTGTACTGTGGCCATTTCCTGGGACATGGAGGAACATGGATAATTAGGTCTAATATTAGTTAGGTTTAATATTCAGGATTATGTGGATATTTTTAGAACCAGAATTGGAAATAGAGATAATAAGAGATTCCTTTTTGGGAGTATTTTACAGATTGTGTTTATAGGGGTGAATAAAAATAAATAAAAGCAGCAGAGGTGGGAAAACAACTTAATGCTCTTTCACCTCAGTTGAATCCATACTTGTCAGGGAAGGTAAGGCTTAAAAAGGAAACCCTCTGGAAAAGTTTGAGAGCTGCTACTTTAATCTTCACCTTCTGAGAAGTTTCAAATATCAAGAGCAGGGAGAAGTGAGAGGCTGAGTCTCTAATTAGTGAAGGAGGCAGGTAGGACATTAATTGATTTGCTATGCTACTTCTTTGACCTGAGCTGTGTTTGAGAACAATAGAGGAGCTGTAATGTCCCTCCACAGCAAAGCAGAGCTTTTATGTAATAGCAACTTAGAGACCTTTGATCACAAACTAGTGCTGTAAATCTGTAATCTTTATAATAATACTTTTTGGTATGTGTATTTTATTTTTAGTAATTTATTCTTTGCTTAGGAACCAGTTTCTCAGAGTTTGGACTACTTTCTCATTTTACACAGTGTTTAGAAAGTCCTGAAATCAATGTCTTTCTGCTAATTGTGGTATAATATAAATCAAGTAACATCTGTGAGAAAGTGGATAGTCTGGTTTTACAGATGATCAGGTCATTATAAACCTGAAAAGTAGGGAAAGAGTGGAAAGAAGGTGCAGAAAGATAGAGGAAGGATTCATTTGTATCTGTCCTGGATTTCCATTTAGGGTCAAACTTAGTATGTAACAGTGTCTGTCATGACTCCACAGTCCCAAATTTCACAGTGAAACATGATACTGTCACTGCACAGTCCTTTGAAAGTTGCCTTTAGTGAAGGTGTTTAATAGTGCAAGGAGTATAATTAATGTTTTCGAACCAAGGAGACATTTATTTTCAAGAGAAATATAAAAATAATGCTATAAAAGGAGTGTACTTTTATACTGTGACAGTTTGATGTTGAAAACTGTTGTCTTACAACAATGTGTGGGCTTGAGCATAATTTAATCAGTTTGTTGTGAGCAGAAGCATTGACTGAGAATTTGATAAAAATGTGAAACACAAACATCCAATGTGTCGAAAAGAGAAGAGCCAAGAGGTTTCATCTGCAAACCAAAGGGCCCTGACACTGAACATAACTCCTGGTGTTCCCTTTTAACCTTATTTTCAGAGAAGGGCTGCTTTCCCCAGTCCCAGCAGCCAGTTTACACAGGATCAGACAATTTGCCTGAGTTCCAGACAAAAATTAGACTTCTGTTTGTCAGAGTTTTCTGTGTAGCCAAAAAGGAAACAGAGATGATCCATCACNTAATATATTATTTATTTAAATATTTATTAATTATTTATTAATTTAAAATATTACTTGTTTATGCCTCTCTACCTTGAACCATGCTGGTGCCTGTCATTGTACAAGGTTTCTGATTATGTCAAAGAGCAGTTATGTATATTGGGTACAGATTATTTATTAATTATTTATTAATTTAAAATATTACTTGTTTATGCCTCTCTACCTTGAACCATGCTGGTGCCTGTCATTGTACAAGGTTTCTGATTATGTCAAAGAGCAGTTATGTATATTGGGTACAGAATTAGCAAATTCCTGATTTTGATCCATGCAACATTTATGTTTTCTGCAGAACACAATTATCTATTTGTTTATTAAGCATCACTCTCTTTTTTAGTGGAAGAGAAAATAATTCATGTGCGTGAGAAGAATATCCAGTCGTGCCCTGGCAAAAAAACCTTTCAGCCAAAATAAGTATTTGACTGTTTTGCAAGACAAAGTCTCACATGATGTAATATCAGGCACCTGGTGCAGTCTCATCATCACTCCTTGCAGCTTTTGTTCATGACTAACAAAAATTAGGCAACATATACCAAAAAAAAAAAANTTGATTTGCCTGTGCTATGCACAAGCTGTAAGAAGGCTCTTAGGAGCAGAGCCTGCTCAGGACCAGCAGATTTATTTGTGGTTTATTTTTTTCACAAGTGTCCAGGGTATCAATCAATACATAAACGTGAGAATGTAAGTGAAGACATAGAGGGGTAGTTCTGTGGATATATCTCAAAATAAATACTACTATTTTTAATATTTGGTGGCCAGACCTGACCACTACTGTTTGCTCTCTTTCTTTCTCAGCTGCATTTTTTCAGGCTGAGGATTCTGAGGGCACAATCTATCTAAACTATAGATAGATAGTTTAGATATAGTTTAGTATAGACAGGCTATATATAGATATAGCCTGTGCTGAGATGTTTCACTGCTTGGCTGGAGCTGGTGGATGATCCACGTCTGAAATGAAGGGACAGTAAAAAGAAAGACATGTAAGAGTTTTCCCAGACCATAGCCTTGATATAGGGAACATGTAGGAAGCCAACTAACAATGACAGAACATACTAGTCCTCACTGTTCAGAGAGGAATGGCCAGGAGGGAGAGCAGAAAACACGTATCTGAATGGTCCAGTGTGAATTTAGACACACGTACTAAGAATTTTTCTCATGAAAAAAAAAAGAAAAGCAATGCTGGTTTGTTTCTAAAAGATGATCGTGAAAGCCAGAGACACTGGTGGGACCTTCACTCTGTGTGTGCTGTGGCCATTTCCTGGGACATGGAGGAACATGGATAATTAGGTCTAATATTAGTTAGGTTTAATATTCAGGATTATGTGGATATTTTTAGAACCAGAATTGGAAATAGAGATAATAAGAGATTCCTTTTTGGGAGTATTTTACAGATTGTGTTTATAGGGGTGAATAAAAATAAATAAAAGCAGCAGAGGTGGGAAAACAACTTAATGCTCTTTCACCTCAGTTGAATCCATACTTGTCAGGGAAGGTAAGGCTTAAAAAGGAAACCCTCTGGAAAAGTTTGAGAGCTGCTACTTTAATCTTCACCTTCTGAGAAGTTTCAAATATCAAGAGCAGGGAGAAGTGAGAGGCTGAGTCTCTAATTAGTGAAGGAGGCAGGTAGGACATTAATTGATTTGCTATGCTACTTCTTTGACCTGAGCTGTGTTTGAGAACAATAGAGGAGCTGTAATGTCCCTCCACAGCAAAGCAGAGCTTTTATGTAATAGCAACTTAGAGACCTTTGATCACAAACTAGTGCTGTAAATCTGTAATCTTTATAATAATACTTTTTGGTATGTGTATTTTATTTTTAGTAATTTATTCTTTGCTTAGAAACCAGTTTCTCAGAGTTTGGACTACTTTCTCATTTTACACAGTGTTTAGAAAGTCCTGAAATCAATGTCTTTCTGCTAATTGTGGTATAATATAAATCAAGTAACATCTGTGAGAAAGTGGATAGTCTGGTTTTACAGATGATCAGGTCATTATAAACCTGAAAAGTAGGGAAAGAGTGGAAAGAAGGTGCAGAAAGATAGAGGAAGGATTCATTTGTATCTGTCCTGGATTTCCATTTAGGGTCAAACTTAGTATGTAACAGTGTCTGTCATGACTCCACAGTCCCAAATTTCACAGTGAAACATGATACTGTCACTGCACAGTCCTTTGAAAGTTGCCTTTAGTGAAGGTGTTTAATAGTGCAAGGAGTATAATTAATGTTTTCGAACCAAGGAGACATTTATTTTCAAGAGAAATATGAAAATAATGCTATAAAAGGAGTGTACTTTTATACTGTGACAGTTTGATGTTGAAAACTGTTGTCTTACAACAATGTGTGGGCTTGAGCATAATTTAATCAGTTTGTTGTGAGCAGAAGCATTGACTGAGAATTTGATAAAAATGTGAAACACAAACATCCAATGTGTCAAAAAGAGAAGAGCCAAGAGGTTTCATCTGCAAACCAAAGGGCCCTGACACTGAACATAACTCCTGGTGTTCCCTTTTAACCTTATTTTCAGAGAAGGGCTGCTTTCCCCAGTCCCAGCAGCCAGTTTACACAGGATCAGACAATTTGCCTGAGTTCCAGACAAAAATTAGACTTCTGTTTGTCAGAGTTTTCTGTGTAGCCAAAAAGGAAACAGAGATGATCCATCACACCACAGAGAGGGGGCTGAGACATTCAGGATACAGTGTCCTGGTTAGATGAAATATCTTTTGCCAGTGCCTGTCCAACATCAGAGTCCAATGGCAACAGAATGATCTTAGGTCTCACTTTGTGTCAGCTGAACCATGGATACAAACCAACAGAACTGCATGGGAAAGTTACTCCAGTACACACTGGTATCTGGGCAAGTCACTTTGGAGGGGATTTCACCTGAGACAAAGAAAACCATTTTTTCTTTGGTAGAAGAATGCCTAGACAGGGAAATGAGCTTGTTTATTTGTAATAATTTAACCCAACATCTGTGTATTTAATAAAATTTTAACTGTGGGACAAGTCCATATATCAAAGCAAAGTGTTGCTTTTCCTGAAAGGCAGCACTTCTCATGTGTGGCCAGATGGCTCAGTGTGTCTGAGAGCTTCAGGCAGTCTGGTAAGGGATGAGGTTATTTTAATATATTATTTATTTAAACATTTATTNATTAAGCATCACTCTCTTTTTTAGTGGAAGAGAAAATAATTCATGTGCGTGAGAAGAATATCCAGTCGTGCCCTGGCAAAAAAACCTTTCAGCCAAAATAAGTATTTGACTGTTTTGCAAGACAAAGTCTCACATGATGTAATATCAGGCACCTGGTGCAGTCTCATCATCACTCCTTGCAGCTTTTGTTCATGACTAACAAAAATTAGGCAACATATACCAAAAAAAAAAAAGGGAAGAACTGTAGGCCAGATGGTTTTTGAGAACTGACTAAAGTGGGAGGTGAAGTAAGCATTTGACAATGCACAGGGAAAAGATTAATCATCACTTCATGTTGTATGTCCAAAACAATTGTGTCTTTGTTATCTGCAATGCCTGATTTTGATTAAGACAACAGGCATTGCCTGTCAGGGACACTGGACTGTCCCTCCGAAGGGAAGCTGGGATTGGGCAGGTACAAATGTCCTGCTTAACTTGAATATCCACAGAAATCATTACAGTTATTTACACAATCTGATCACAAACTACCATGAGAGCCTGCAGAAGGTAACTGATGAACTGTGTGAAGCACAGAACAGTGCACATTTAAAGAGTTCAAAGTACTGGCACCTCATATTAAATGTTGAGTTTGTTCATTTTCAATAGGAGCCACAGGAACATTTTGGGAACACACATGAAATGTGTCAAATGTGTCAAGGTTGGGAAGGCACCTGCACATGGCACCTGCTTGGGCTGAACATTTAGCTGGGAGCATGAAATGAGAGTGATGTGCATGTGTGAAACCATCCCTTGTGTGATGTACATGTGTGAAACCATCCCTTGTGTGATGTGCATGTGTGAAACCATCCCTGTGTGTGATGTACATGTGTGAAACCACCCCTGTGTGTGATGTACATGTGTGAAACCACCCCTGTGTGTGATGTACATGTGTGAAACCATCTCTGTGTGTGATGTACATGTGTGAAACCATCCCTGTGTGTGATGTGCATGTGTGAAACCATCCCTGTGTGTGATGTGCATGTGTGAAACCATCCCTGTGTGTGATGTGCATGTGTGAAACCACCTCTGTGTGTGATGTGCATGTGTGAAACCACCTCTGTGTGTGATGTGCATGTGTGAAACCATCCCTGTGTGTGATGTACATGTGTGAAACCACCCCCATGGATGTTCCCACACACCTAATGCTAAATCCCTGCTGCAGGCTGGATGCAGGTGATGTACAGACTGAGCACTGTACTCTAAGGTATGTGTAAGTATGGACTGGGTAAGTATGGACTGTGTAAGTAATGGGCTTCCTTAAAGTGACTTAATAAACATTTGTTGTGTAGTTCAGATGGCAAACTGGAACAGAAGAATATACAAGGGGATACAGGCATAGAAAATCATAACTAGACACTCTGTCTGCCTTTTTGTTTGTAAAATACGTGTCAAATATGTTGAGTTTTGCATTTTAATGGCAATGCCAAGTATGGTACACCAAAGTATTCCAGCATTTTTTAATTTTATAGTCAGATCTCAAAAGCAATGATCCAATAACGATTTGCATAGTTGGACCCTGGTGTAGGTTTATACCTCTGTGATAAGAATATTTTTGTTAAATACTGTCCTTTTGTGGCAGTTTTTCTATGGACCTGACACTCTTATTTTTCTATGTATATACATATATATGTATATACATATATAAGTTGTATATAAGTACAACATTTGCACAGTATAAATTTCTGAATTTTTATGGCCCTGATTTATATTATCTTGTAATATTCCATGACCATTTGATACACTAAAATCTGTCACGATATTTAGACTGTTAACACCATTGCAAAAGCCAACCCTTTTTTAATTTTTTTTCCTTACTTTCAGGGCTATCAGCCCTCATTTCACATCCTGTTTTGTGAAAAGAGAGGCCAGTTTCAACAGGTTTAGATTTCACTTTTGGGAGAGAGAAGAATTAGTGGTTGAGAGACAGCTCAGATAAGCCTGACCTTAACTGACACAATGGTGTGTTAGTTTCTGCTCAGTGAAGGAGAAAAAGGACAAGCAATATTGCCAAGAATTCAAAAATCATGAAGATTTCAATTTAGATTTTCTACAGATGACTTAAAACAAAAGACTTACAAATTTCTACAGTTAAATATATTCTGTCTCAGTGACCTCCCATCAGATGTGAAAGCAGGGAAATCAGTTTCCTCCAGGGAATGTCTCGAGACAATCCCTCTGTGCCGGGAGCACAGACCCTGCTGAGGGGGAGACTCCCCCCTTTGGGTTCTGCTTCTGACCCCTCCGGTTCCTGCTGCTTTCCTGGCACTTGAATTGTCACATTGGATGGCTCAGCCTTTGCTTGGAAGTAGCTTAGGTTTACTGGCTTCATCTTTCTGGATTGAATGGGCTTTGCAATTGCAGAGCACCTTTTTCCTTTTCTGTTGCTCAAATAACTTTGACAGAAACTTCAGAATGATCTCTAGGTATGAGCTGCTTACAGATGAGTTTTGCAATAGCATGAGTTGCCTTTGTTCATCTAGGCTGGTGCTCTGCCTCCAAAACTGGGAAAAGGGTGCAAGAAATATGACAGTTACTGGTTTCAGAAAATCTCCCCCGAAGGAAATACTCATTCCTGATCTCTGGTAATTAAAAATTCGTGTCTTAAGGATTTATTTCCATTCTAATTCTTCATCGAAATTGTTCTATTTCTTAGTAACGTAGTTCTTGATGTTGCTGCCATTGATGAAATATTTGGGTCTCTTTGTATGTCACTTTACTCTGGGTCCTCACTGTGTCACGGGGCACTGGGTGCCCAAGGAATAAACACACTGCAGGCAGCACGTGCTCCCAGTGTGATCCAGCCAACATTCCTCAGCTCTGACCCCAGGACCACCCTGGACACGAGTCCTTAGCAGTGAGGGTGGCTTGGTGTGCCAAGCCTGGCAGCAGGACAGGCAGAGCCAGCAGTGCTTGTACAGCAGGGGCTGCTTCACCAGCTCTTCTGTCACCACTGAGGGCATTTCACAGCCACACCAGCACATTTATACTGTAGCACATTCACGGGCCCATTTCACCTGGAGCTTGAATCTGGACATCTGGCAAATATCCAATTCTCTAATGCATTTGTTTCCTCCAGACCAGGCACTTCTGTAACTGTTCCTGTCTGAGGTGTATCAGGAATCCCACGGGCACTGGCCACGCTTTGCAAACCAGTAGATGTTATTATCTCTTTAAAGATGAAACCTTAGAACTGTTGAATATTTTCTAAAAATCAAGCATTTGAATGACTATCTCTACTCTTACCTACTCCTGATGTAAGTAGCCCTGTTATGAAATTTAAAATATTCTTCATGTGACTTACTATTCACCTAAATTACAAATACTTTCTTTTCCTTTGCAGATAGTTGACGTGGCAGTTGCTGGTTTTCAGTTCTCCAGAGTCACTGCCATATAACCAGAGTGGCTGAGAGACCAGTTTTCTTAAAAGCTTTGGTCCTGCAGATTTGCTCATCTGCTGTTCAGCAGTGACACAAAATAGCAATGCAGATTCCTATAGAGCCAAATCATCCTGACTCTGCAGACAGCTCTGAACATAATGTCCATGAAAAGATTAAAAATTTGTCAATAATTTCTCAATTAATCATGGCTTTCCAGTCATATCATTTTCCTAGGATGACCTTAAAACATTTTATAATTTTATTTCATGTATCTGTCTGCACATAAAACCGAGATCATGAATCATTTGACACTCCTTGACTGAGGAGGTCAGTGTTTTGGCAGAGCTGGGTGTTGATGTCTTTGTGGATGGAAAATTTTGGGTTTATATAAGTAATTCTACAAGATGTGATACTGGGATTTAGGGATCTAATCTCCCAGAAGACAGTGGATGAGACCCAACTCTATTCTTGTTAATGTTTGAGAAAAAGTCTGAACTAGGGGCACCTGCAAGTGCTATTTAGTTGTTTGCTGAAACTGAAAGTCTGAAGTACAACAAAATCATCAGTTTTACTCCAGCTCCAGCATATGTGTTTATAAAATATCCAGATTCTCTTTATATTTTAAGTAAGACTTAAATAAGCCTGAAATATAAAATATATTTCTCTTGTGATAGGATTCTATGGAGTATTTTTTTTCCTTTTGTGCAATATTTTTTGTCTTACAGTCTTACATCTACAGTCTCACAGCACAGAGAAAAGAAATCCTGATGATGTTAAACTCTGACAATTCCTTGCTATGGAAACACGATGGGCTGTTTTCTGTTTCCTCAGAAGCTTGTTGGAATTTACCTTGGAATTCATGTGAGAGCTTCAGGTCTGTGTTTCTCTGTCTGTGACCTGAAAACATTGACCCTGATTTGCTTTGGCAATGATCTCAAGGATCTCAAGGATCTTTGCCTTTCTTCTCTTCTGCAGGAATTAATGTTTCACTGTACGATAACTAATGTACAATAACTAATGTACAATAACTAATGTACAATAACTAATGTACAATAACTAATGTACAATAACTGGAGATCAGGTGATCAAACCAGAGGCCACATTTCCACCCCATGTGAGCCCAACTCCTGTGGGATCTGTTTCCTACAAGGCAGAGCAGGTTTGTAGCCTCCCAGACTGTGGGACAGGGAACTCCACAAAGCCTGGGGTCAGGCAGCTTTGCCAGATTATTCTTAATATCCCATAACACTTTGGATCCAAAAGAAGTAAATCCCAAGTTTCTACCTCATGGGCTTTACAAATGATGTCTTAATCTACCAGCACTAAGAAAACTTTTTTATATCTTTATTTATAACACAATTTTTATTTATAACAGAAAAATACAAAAGCAAATCCCACATGATTGCCATTTAAATTTTTAAAATGAAGTGAGCTGTCCTGAGTCTGTCTACAGCAGGCACTGTCAGGACAATTCTATCTTGAATACTTTCTGTTTTAAAAATATTCTGCTCAGAATATATGTTTTAAAATTTTTATCATTTTTTTTAAGTGATGGGCATCTGTTGTTGAATATGTTGAGATGAAGAGGAACGTTTTTCCTGCTAGTTACAGTGTTAACACTTATGTCACATTCCAGATTTATTCCCTAATTTGGGAGGTAGGTAAACAAAGAGGTAGAGTCTCCTCCAGTGAAGTGAAGGGCAGAGGTGGAATAACAAGGTAGACCCAAGTTTTGAAGTCAGCAGTTCAGAGTTTGAAGTTCTGTGCTCAGATCACTACCATTACACTGGCAGATGTCGGTTCATTCAGCCCTCCAGAAATCTAATCATTCTAGAATTTTCAGTGTCTAAGTTCACAATAACATTAATTACCATGCAGAAGTCTGGCTATTTCAAGGCATTAAGAGATATGGAGAGAATTGGTGGAAGAGTGAATCAGGGGTCACAGTCTAGTTCAGAATACAGCCAACCAATGCTCAATCTGACAAATGAAAACAAGATACAAAGCTTGAGAGGAGCCAAAAAAAATCTTAATAAATAACTAGAGCCTGCATGTTTCAGGGAGCCAGGTTTTCTTGGCGACAGTGGGCAGCAGCAGCTTCTGAACAAACAAGATTGAGATTTATGGCTCAGTGGAGTGGCCCTGGGAGCCTGTTTGTCGTGCTGCACAACGACCCTTTCCGACGCTCTCTGCCAGATGAATTTCCTGTGTGTGCCGGGGGTGGCAGAGAAGCTGCACATGGCCAGGATGTGCCTGAGCTGAGATCCCTGTGTGCCCCAAAGGCAGCCCGGGCAGTGGGGGGCAGTGGGCACTGCCTGGGACATCTGCTCTGCACTAATCCGAGCTGCCCAGTTCCACGAGTGCCCCGAAGGTGCTGAGCTCCTGCCCCAGTCGTGCCCGTGGGGTTTGTGCAGGGTCAGCAGTTGCAAAACCAAACCAAACAACAAAGAGTCAGGCCCAGAGGTAAGAGCTTCGTGCAGCTGTGATTTACAGGTGCCTGCAGTCCATGCACATTGTGTGATAAAGAACATAAATGCATCTGGCCAGCCTGGGGACACATCACCAGCAGCAGCAGCAGCCAGCTCATGCTCTCGGAAGAGCTCTGCCACAAGGTATTAGCTGGTGGCATCTGTAAAATGGAACCTGAGCAGCAGGAAACAGCCAGTGTTGCCTCTCACCTCATTTGTGTGTTGTATGGTGTGGAGCCCAGGCTCTGGATTATTTTCTCTTCCCACTCTCTAAGGGATGTTCCTCCCAAGCTATTGCAGTGCAGAGTTGGGGGTGAGCAGACAGAGAGGCCCTGGAGCAAGGGGCACGAGGGGAGTAGTGTTCACTCTTTTCTGCATTTGAAAATTTGAAATTTGAAAGACTTCGTTTGCCTCAGGCAAATGCCTCTCTCATTCCCCAGTGGCCTTAAAATGAAGGGTTCCCCTCTTTCTGCACCCTCCCTTCTGTGCTGCTCCTCTTGTCCCCCAGCTGGCAGGGGAAGAAAAGAAACCCAGGTGTAAAATGAATGCTTTCTCCCTTTTCACAGCACTATGGCACCATCCTTTTCTCCCCTTTAGTTCCAGGGGACTGTGTGAGCACTGACTGCCATCATCACTTTACCTTTTGGGACCTGAGGCTGGAGGGAGAAGTGCAGTTAGTGGTGGCCTTGTGCTGTTGCTGATTGCAGTTGGCTCTGATACAGGGGGTACAGTCAATGCTGGAATGCTTGGAGATGTTGAAGCAGAGCTAGTGGGAACTGGTGGGTCTGGGAGAAGCAGCTTGAATTGTGGAAGGAGGCTGGATCTGGGATAGCTTGGAGTTCCTAGGGAGAAGCTCGACAGCTGAACTAGAGAGTCTTAGTTCCTGCTGTTGTGGCTCAGCCTTCCTAGGAAGACACTTCAATATGTGTTTGATTAAGAAGAAAATGGGCAGAACAAGTGGAAAATAACAGTATATCTCAAAGAAAATTCCAGTGGGCAGGAGCTGTTAGTTGGCTACAGACAGAACCATGCAGCCTTTCTAAGTGACGTGGTTGCTGGAGGTGAGTGAGAGGGGTACAAGTGTACAGCACTTCAGGGTAGGAGGAATTAAAGGGCAGCACAGCTGCTAAAAAATTGAAGTTGATGTATTTGCCTCTATAAATGCAGCATGTTTGCCAGAACTCTGCAGTTGGATCAAACTCAAAGCATATGTTCTCTGGCTTCAGAATTCTCCCTCACTGGGCTGTACCCATCCCTGCTGCTCTCTCCTCAGCACAACAGCTGAAGTTCTCTAAGTGAGCAGAGTTGCCCACCTTGAGTCCAGCAATCCTTGCACCACTTCCAGTTCACTCCTCAAACTTCCTTTTCTCCTTTGCCCAGTTATTTCCCTATATAGGTGCTTCCTGATTTCTTGTGCTTTCTGGTGTCTTTATTTCTAATCTATTTTCCTTAATTTTTTACCCCTCTTTTAGATCCAAGACGTGACTCTGTCATGTGTTCAGTGAATTTCCAGTACCTTTATGTTCTCACTTTTACCTCCTTCACGTGTTGGAGAGGGTCCTTAGAAGCACCCCAAAATAAACTGAACTTTCTGTTTTCATATGCATAAAAATCAGCTGCAATAAGTTTCTCGGTTTCCTAAGATTATTTCTGCTTATAGTTACCAATACTTGCCCAGAGTTTCCTTGCTGTTTTCAGTCTTGGTTAGATTGTAATTAATTCCTTTTTATTACAATTATTGAAAAACTAGGACAGTTAATTCTTGGCTTGTCTTTAAGGCTCCCAGTGAACCCTAAACTGTTGATAACAAAACAATTTAGCAAAACAAAGTTCATCTTCCTATGCAGGATGTTTTCTACAGTCACTGTGAATCCCTAAAAAAGACAACTCTTTTCCATTGAAATATATCACATAGTGGGGACTTATCTTTGTAATTGGCCTGAAATCCAGAGTGGCTGGGAGTCAAAATCCTGTTCTTTGGGCTGTGTTCTGCTCATTACCTGCCTGATGAAGGAAGGAGGCAGGGCAGTTTCTTTGTCATCCATGAAACCTCTCTCTGGGAAAGTAGGTTGGAAACATTATGGTGAAGATTTTTGTTTCAGTCCAGATTTGCTGTTTTGCAGAAACTTAAGGATGTTCTAGGAGGAGATAGGTTTCAATGAATTTACAAGCTCTAAAATAACATGGAGGAAAAAAACCCCATGAAAGTCCATGATCATTCCAGCTGTTTCCAGAAAAAAAGACTCCAGGCTTTCTTCTTGCAAGCAATGGTAGTTGAACTAAGGCAATTAAAGAGAGCATTGTATTGTAGTGGTTTTGCTGTTTTTGTTTGAGTCAATTTTGGTCTGTGAAAATTTGAGACTTTAAATTTTTGTTTTGACTTTTAATAAGAAAAAGTTTAATTCTGCTACTTAGTAGAGCTGTAGGTCAGGAATTCTCCTAGACAGAGCTGTGAAAACTAGATCTGCTGCAGTTACAGGAATATACTTCTTTCA
The DNA here is from genome assembly GCA_013390005.1 of Calyptomena viridis. Taxonomy (NCBI): domain Eukaryota; kingdom Metazoa; phylum Chordata; class Aves; order Passeriformes; family Eurylaimidae; genus Calyptomena; species Calyptomena viridis. The sequence continues at coordinate 538,350 of WEIV01008308.1, forward strand.
ATACCCAGCTTATTCCTGCCAATGGCAAACCGCCAGGGACATTGATTTTTCTTCTCTGTTCTTGCCTGTTTTAATATTCTCAGACCAATTTGTCTCATCTGCACCTTTTTTCAAAGTCTGCTTGACCCAAACTGTCCCTTCTGCCCAGCAGCTCTGTCCTTTGGGCTGTGGGTAAGGCCCTGCTCACAGGGCACTGTCAGGGTGTCATTCTTGGAGCTGCAGCCTCAGTGCAGGACATGAATTATTTCTTACAGCCATCCTGAAGGAATGGCAGGGAAGGGCAGCATCACTGGGAGCTGTTCCCCTGTTCTGACCATGGGGTAAGGGCTGCTGGGCTGGGCAGAGTGTGGCTCCAGGTTTGAGATTTATGTGGCCCTCCCTTCCATGGCACCAACACTTCTGATCCAGGGGAGGCTTCAGATCCACGGGGAGAAAGAGATGCAAAATTAGAATTTAGTTATTACCAAATTTAGATTGATGGGGGAAAATATAATAAAAGTTGGTATTAAAAGCTTAGCAAGTACAAGCACACTGTGGCTGTGAGCCACTGGGATCTGCCCACAGGCAGTGGAGAGAAACCAGAGGGCAGCAAAAACTTGGGAGAAACAGCCATAGCACGGCCCAGAAAGGCAATGGCCAAAGGATTCCACAAGATGAAGGGAAAAAACCAAACTGGAAATCGTGCAGGATAAACCTACCTGCTGTTTTCTCATTGTGTGGTGGAAACCTGAGTTTATAAACTGAATTGCACCAAGAAATATCTGGTTTTCATTATTAGTCTTGTCTCTGCATGGAAACAAGTCAGATCAATGTCAAGGTTTTTTATTTTAAGTGCCATCATGTTTTACTGTACCTTTTGATATCTCTCATAACCATTTTCTTTTTATTCATTTTAAATGCTTAATTCACTAGGCAGTCAGCCTCCCTTGAGTATTGTGGGGTTCTGAATTGATGATTTTGCCAAAAAGTATTTGTTACTGGATAAGAAAAGCTTGACTGACTGCTAAGACAGGCATTCTTTCTAATAAATATTTCTTCTGGGTAGAGCACGCCAGAGAAATTGGAAAAAAGAGATTTCTGAGAAGTGTTCAAACAGTGTTTGTACTTACTGTGGAAGTTGGAATTGTAAGAGGCACTTTACCATTCCTGCCTTGTGAAGATGTTCTGATGGACAGAAACAAATTCTAATCTAAAGAATATTGGTTTTGGTAGGGAAGGAAATGTTATAATGCATGACTTTACAAAAAAGTTTGGATCTATAACTGACACCTAAATGCAGACACAATAGTAATGTTAGACTGATGTACCTGTGCATTTTTTCTGGACCATCATTTCTGAAACTGCCCAGAGAAAGGGAAAGACTTTCTGATTTTTGTCAGTATAATTATATGGCTCTCAAAGGATTTGCTCCTGTTTTCACCAGTCAGGAGAGAAGTAGCAGACTCATAATACACAACACATAAATTCCACTTCCTGCCTTCTGATCTCTCAGTCAGATAGATGAAGGAAGATAAAGGAAAAAAGCACTCAAACAAAAGGGTGAAAGTCCTATTTGGTCTTTTTGGAGAAAATGAGAGTGGAGCTGCCCTGAGCAGGGCTGTAATGAGAGTTGTTTCCAAGGGGAGGGGTGGTGGGAGGTGGGACATTCCCTCTGCCACATTTTGATTTAAACCTGAGCACAATGGTGAGGCACCTGTTGAGAGCTGAGAGCTTTTCTGGAGATTGTGGTGCTAAATGTCTCCTCACAGCTGGGGATTATGTGTAACCTGAGCATCAGCACTGCAGCTCTTGTGGCAGCCCCGACAAGAACTGGTGGGAAAAGTTCCTGTTTTCTGCAGTTAATGCCACAAAATGGTGGTTTGGCAGCTTGTCTTTAATCTCTCCTTGTGCTGCCCTTCCAAGAAAGGGGACCTCAATCTGCAAGTAAAGCCACTGTAAATCAAGGCTGTTGGTTTGAATTGCAAAGTAACTGTAATTCTACTAAAGATTATTATCACACCCAGAACTGAATCCAATCTCCCTTTCTCTGTGTGACAGACCCATGATTGGTTTGGTTTTTTTCCCTCTGTGCTTTAAAAATGCCTTTCACTATATAAACATACTCACTCTAAATGGATCCTCTGATGCCTGGAGTTGCTGATATGGTTGTTAATATTAAAAATAAAGTGCATTTCATGCCTGTGTAACTCTCCATTCACTTCACGCAGCCATCCTGGGACTGGTGGATTTGGCTATGATGTGAATTCAGGGGGTTTTTCTTGTCTCAAGAAAGCAGAATGACTTTGGTATCAGCCTTTTGTCAGTCATGAGGACAGACAATAGGCAGCATCCCTAAAGTAGTTGCTGGATGACATGCAGAAGGAAGAGCTGCAAATAATGAAATTAAGCTCTTAAAGCCTTGTTCTCCTTCATTTACTCATAACCTGAACTAACTCTGGAAGTTTCTCATTCCATTTACATTAAAATGTGGTCATAGATGACAATTCAGTGCAAATCTGGGTTTCTAAATTTACTGTTGCACAGACTCTTTAAAAATAAATAACTAACAAGTAACTTCTTTTAATGTTTCTCATAGGAACACTGCAACATGTGCTTGGAGAATGTTAGGTAAGAGCTCCTGTACAAGCAAATCCAAACAGTTGCATTCATGATCTGCTCTACTTTTTTCATAATGTTTTCCAAATATATTAAAAAAGATTTATATCTTAAAAAATTATATAGGTCTTATACTCCCAGCTTGAACACCCCGAAATTCATCCTTTTTTTTTCTTTTTTTTTTTTTTTTTTTAAAAGGATTATTTCCCCCTCTNTTTTTGAAAGGAAGTGATTCCCAGCCTTTATAGCATGAGCAAACACTGAATTATCTTATTTAGGTTCAAACCTAGTAACAAAGACACAATTTCTGCACTGAGAAACTGGATACTGACCTGGTCAAAATTAATGATGGAAAACACCAGAGATTAATGAGCCCTGAAGGAAAACTCCTGTGTACCCAGCAAGGTACGATGCAAAGCCTTCACCAGAACTGGAAAGGCAAGAGCTCATCTTGAATATTTCACTGAAAGAACCATAATTTCAGCAGCTGACTGACTTTTTTTCTTTGTCTGTGCGACTTGGAGGAGTAGAGCATTGCTTGGACTTGTCATCCTGTGAGCTTTAAACAGCTTCCTTGGAAATGCAAAAATGTTCCTGTTTGATTGGCTTGTCTTCCTGTCCCTGTGCAGTGTTTCCAATGGGCTGCCTGCAGCTCACTAACCAAACAGAAAATGGAATATTCTTCAATGGAACAGGACTAAATCAAAAGGGAGTAAGTCAGCTCAGGATGCTCATTGCAACAACTTGTATTATTTTAGCCCAGCACGGTTCTAAATACAAATCTACTAAAAAGAACCAGGAAAAAAGGTACATTTACACACCACACTTTTAAAAAGCAGAGTCGCTTGTGTTAAAAGCTCAGCTATAGCCTGGAAATACTTAGAACTTTCATTTTTGAACGATTGACTAACTAAAAAAAAAAATTCAAGAGTGGTGAAAGGAAATCTTCTTGTTGAAGAAATGTGAAAGCAACATTTTTGGCACCCACTTTGGGTGATGTCATTCTCCAGAATGTGCTAAAGTCTGTTATTTTACAGCAGGAACTGATTCCTCAAGGCAGGCAGAGTCTATGGGCACTTAGTGTTGCTCTCAACTTTAGCCAGCCAAGATCTGTGCTTTTCACACCTCGTTTGACGGTAATAAACCATGCACACTTCTAAACAGGGGACTCCGAGCCTTTATTTTCCTGCTCAAACACACGCGTGTATCTGTCTGTGCTTGAAACCTTGGGCTCCCCATTTCCTGTGGGGATTTGTCTCCGGGCTGAAGGGGCTCAGTGCTCACTATTCCTCGCCTTCTGTGCTGGGTGCTGCTGGGTGAGTCACAAAAGCACACTGGAATTTGGGAGAGCCACCCCCAGCCACCGCTGTGGCAGCAGTTCCCTGTGAGGTGACAAGTCCTTGCCCGTGCTGGTAGCGCTCGGTCCCCAGGAGATGTGTGGGGTATCAGGGGATTTCACTTCAGGGCACATTCGCTCTTTCCTGGGTGAAATCAGGTCCCGGCTCTGACCCACACTGACCCAGGCGTGAGCTTTTGGTAAACTGCAGAGAGCTCTACTGTATTTAGAACATGAAATAGTGAAGCGAGTGGGTTCTGTGTAAATTATCCAAGAGGGAGCATGAATCGAGTCATCTTTGGGAGTTTAAGGATCGTCCTGTTCAGGGCCAATAAATGTAGATAACTGCTGTGCTAACATAGGGAATACTTGTATTTGTTGTGTTTTATGTGTCTGCTTTTGTGATGCTACCTGCTTTATCCCATTAACTGGAACACAGTCATGTAAAATAGGTAATTAAACCAGAATTGTAAAGAATACAGGTGGTAGCAGAGAGTACTCGGGGCCTGATTCTGGAGAAATTTTGTGGACTGCTAATGGAATAACCTGTCTCCTGGGATAAGTTACACTGGCCTTATGGTTATTGCATCTGAAAGGAAAACTGCTGCATACATTTCCCTTACATTTCTTTCTGAGTTTTACTTCTAGTGACAAATACCATGGCAATAGTCTGAATATAAGTTTTGGTTTGGGTAGATATTGAAATAATGATTTATTAATCAAGATTTCAGTGTCTTCTAATTGTGCTCTTATTCTTGTCTGCTATTGTGAAACTACTGATTTGGTACTTAGTGATTCAGGGATTTCTGCATCCACTAAGGGAAATCTGTTTGATTAATGTCTGGAAAGGAAACCCAGTAAAGTCTCTGCAGTTTTATGAAGTCTTGTTGCTGTTAAGAAAATGAATGTATCGGATCCAATCTCAGTGGGCATTTCTTGTTTTAAAAATGACATTATAGATGAGGTTGTGTATTCTCAAGATAAGTTGGTCCCAATACTGAAAACATTATTTTGGAACTTTTATGTCTGTAAGCAAATGATACTGACTCTTTGACTGTGGAATCACGAAAGAATAGCAACTCCATCATAGGCACCCATGCATAAAGGTGAGAGTGTGTCAGGACATCAATTTTTGTCCCAGGGAAAGATTTCAGGCAGGTTATAGCAGAGGAAGTGTATGGCAGGATTTGAACAATGAAGGTAAGGCAAAAATATGAACAGTTATTCTTCACATTCCCCATATGAGTCCTGGATAAAAAATGGTTCTCAGACAACTTTAAACAATGTTTAAAAATGTCTATGCAAGTAAAAATGATTTGGCAGTAGTGAAAGTTTCAGACTTCATAAAACGCAGTGCAGAATTTTATCTGATTCTGTTTCAAAGTAGTTATTGATACTCTTCATTGGTACCACGAGCCATTTAACATTCAGTTTGCTTGTCAGGAGCTGAAGGTCTAATTTTATAAAAGAAAAGTGCCCCCCAGCAGGGTTGGTTTCCACTGTCACTCCAGGACTCTTGGCTATCACAACCCAAGTAGAAGTTTGGAGCTTGTGCCACGTATTGTCCAAATCCCTACACTTTTCAATGTCACTAATTTTAGCAAGTCTTAATTAACAAAATCCTACCCCTTTCTAATAAAACCGAAATCCATGTCTATTTGAAATATAATAGGTTTAGCACCTAGTTGCAAGGTGTAGCACTAAGTATAATGGAGGCTTCCGAAATTCTTTAACTTTTTTCATATGGTTTTGTATAGGTACAGCTGTGTTTGGATACCCAAATGTGTACTTGAAATACACTCTGCCCTGGGTGGCTGCTGGCTGTGTCTGGGCTGCAGGAGGAGTGTTCCCCTTCTCCCTGAGTCATGATTTTATTAGGCTGAATGGTGAATCAGAGGGGTGCCTGCTGAGCACACTCTGAAGGGGTGACTTTTGGTTACTGCTGCACAGAACTAGGATTTTTTTTGCTTTAAAGTTCAACTTTGCTTTTGAAGTTCAACTGTATGGAGTTATTTGTATGGGAGCAGCAGTCAGAGGAGAGATTGGCACCATTTTGCTGGAAATACCCATGGATTGATTCTTGATTCATGCCATGGATTCTGACAAATTGAACAGGTCCAGCTCAGGAGTGTCCTACAACACCACCATGGATTTATAAGTTCCACTAGAAGTGGGGAAGGACCTTCTTCTAGGGAAAAATTGCTTTATCATACTGTGTATCCCATGTCCTCCCTTTCCATTGTAGGACTAACTTCGTTCCCCAGCATTTAGACTTTCTGGGAGTCTTGTTTTAATTTTACAATGTAAGGTAATTCAGGGGCAGAGACTGTGTCTTATTTATTTTTTTTATGAGTCATTTAGTTCATTTTTGGATGCTTGACAGATAATAATGTGTTTGATTGCATCATGTGGTATGTACCAGGTCTGGAGGAAAAGAGACTTTCAACTCTGTAATGAAGTCTTAAGTTTGATTTACTGTTTACTCATTCAACAGCAGATGGAGGCCAGAATTCAGATCATTTAAATTCTATGGCCCGACTCAGCCAAAGGCAATATAAAAATCAAGTATCATCAGTGTACATCTAATAGTTCACACTGTAATGCTGTCTAGATTTTCATCATTAATGTTCCTGGACTAAACATGGAGAGAAGAAAATTTGGATGGATTTCAGCTGGAAAACTTTCACAGTATCTAAGTGTTCTATAGAATAACATGTTAATGGTTGTCACTTGCAGTAGTTCTTGTACACTCCATAATTCCCAATTGTTGAGACCTACTATAATTAACCCCAATAAAACAAAACAAAACCTTTTTCTCCTTTTTCTCCCGTCCCATGTAATTTGTTCTTGTGTGGGTTTTGGAAAGCTGCAGTTGTGGAAATGTCAACAAATTAATTCTAACAGAATAGTTGAGCTGACAGCTAAAGAGATACTCACTTTCTCAAGCATTTAAAAAATTAATAGTTTTGTTAGAATTTTGTTCCCCACTATTAACTTTTCCACTGAGTGAAGCTGAGTCTAGTGCAGGGTTATGCAGTGCTGGGATGCTGTTGGCCAGGTCTGGGGACAGGATGTTCAGCCTCAGCAGCTGAGCCCTGTGTTCTATTTCCACCTGAGGGACAAGGCAGGGTAGCTGAGGACAGACAGTTCCTGAGCTTGTGTTCAGCCAAGCAAATCTGATCCACTTGTTGCTCCTCATATGATCAGGAAACCCAGCCATGGCCATGGGTGCAGGGGGTCAGAGAGCCCTTGTGTCAGACACACCAGTCAATGTGCTTTGTCCTCCTGCTGCACTGGGGCTGCCACAGCTCCTCCTGAGTTTCCAGCCGTTGGTTTCAAACACACAAGTCCCTCTGCTGGGCTTGGTTCCTGGGGGCCAATGCTGCAGTGCCAAAAGCCAGTGTTAAGGTTGGTGTAACCAGCCTTTCTACTGCTGCCAGGGGACAAGAGGACACAAAGATGGAGCTTTGTTCTCGTAGATCAGGCATATAATTGATTTCCTGTAGCTTACAAGCCTAATGTCAGTTGGCTGAGCCCTGGCAAGTGAACCTGTGCATGGCCAAAGGCTGGCAGAGGTGGCCACTGAAGTGTATGGGGAGCAGGAGATCTCCCTTGGGAATCCAGGAGGGAGAAGCAGAGCATTAGAAGCCTAACTTCAAACACAGGCAGGCAAAGCAAACGTGTGTGGGATGCAAACATGGGCAGGAGAACGTCACTGTTTGAAGGTAAGAGGGAGGAAGAAAGGGGATGAGAGAAGTGGCTGAAGGGAGAGCACAGGAGTGCTGACAGACAGGGAGGGAAATGGAGGGAATGCCTGAGAATGAATGCTACCTGGAAAGAGGCTGGAGCTGGTGAACAGGCTCCTGCTCTCTTGATTCCTGCTCTGTGTAGGAATAAACAACTCTGTGATCTCTGCAAAGAGGGGAAATGTGCAGTAAGGGTACTTGGCTTTACCCACTATTTGTTGTCTTGATTCATTCCAATGTCTAAGAGCCTGAAGTCTGCCCACTTATTTAGGTCAAAAAGAAGAAATGATAATCAGGGGATACTTGACAAGCCCAAAAATTTCTGGACAGTATTATTACTAAGCTTGGAATTTTCAGAAGGAAGAGTGGAATGAGTAAACTTGTCCCGGAAAGGACAAAAAAGTGCTTTTTATAGTGCCTGGGTAGATGGCAAAACCCAGTGGTGATGCAGCTGAGGACAGAGCTGTGGCTCCTCTGGGCAGGGAAGGAATTCAGTGGAACACAGGAGATCTCTGGAATTTCTTGGGGAGATGAGCCATGTGAAAGGCTTAGGAAAGAAAAGAACTTAAATGTGGTGGAACATTAGTTCAGTTTTCTTGATAAGGAAGGGATTTCCAAAGGAGAGAGGTCAAATTGGTCAAGTCCAAATAATGCACAACTGACTTAGTGTATTTGACTCAGATTTATAATGTGTCTCAGCTGAATGGCTGCACAGGCTCAGCAAGTCAAGCAATGCAGCAGAATTTACTCTCAGGAGGCTTGTGCCAGGTAATGCAGGTACTGGGGATGGGGTCAGTCACCAACTCCAGCAAAGCTAAATACCAGCAGGAGGAGTGGGAGGCTTTGGGCAGGTCTGACTGACAGAAGTGCAGCTGGGAGAGGTTGGAAGGGACCACAAGGGGTCACCTGGTCCAGCCTCCCTTCCGGAGCAGGGCCATCCCAGGGAACGGGGCACGTCGGGATCCTGGAGCCTGAGAATTCCCGTCTGAGCACCTTCCTGTCCGAGGGACACAGCTCTGGCTGCTGCTGCACTGGGACTTGCAGGGCAAGATGAAAATGAATGAATGAGCCAGTGTTTTATTATGACTAATATCTTCATAGAAACCTCAGATACATTCAGGTATTAAAGGCTTTAATAATCAAAGAGACGACTTGTAGATTGTTGGGGGGTTTGTTCGTATTTTTCATTGATAAATTGCTGTGTTTTGAAGGACACAAGGCATAATGTCACTATAACTGTTGCTTCTGAAAAAAGATAAAGGGAATATCTGACGCTTATTTTGAAATCTGGAATCATAGCTGTGGAAGTTCAAATATTTTTCATTCTAACTACAATAACTCAAATTTCCAAATTTTAGCTCAGTTCTTGAACCAATAGTAGGTGATAATCTTCTGGTTGAGTTATCAAATAGCTTGTTCCAGAGCCTTCCTATTTGCTTATATTAGACACAATCCTAAGCTTACAGAAGGAATTCTTCATTCCTATAAATTCTACTGCAATTATCCAAAATGTTACACATATGAGGAAAAAAATTTATTGGGTAATCTAGGAAAATTCAGATAATTCTCTTGCTCATTATAATTCTTTATACTGTATGTCAGAATTCCCTACAGACTACTGGAAACTCCTTCCCTCTGTCTTCTCACTCAACCTGCTCTTCCCTTTCCCTCTCAAGCCCTGTACATGTTTCTTGCTGTTATAACAGCAAGTCATGTGGACCAAAGGTCACATGAGCTGCCAGAGTAATGTTCTCCATATGGAAAGAGATCTGTGAGGGAACAATGGGAGTTAAAGCACTGTCAGACCAGAGTTTTCTGAAATGTCTGTTGTAACCATTCTGATGTTTGAATTAATGGCCAGGTTTCTTCTCTAAGCATTTTGAATAGGGAGTTTCTAAGAAACAATATCAGGAAGAGGAGGCAAAATTGTGTTTTCACTGAGGCCTGTGATGGGGTTTACAATGTTTTAAGCAGAGTTGATATTTGCTTCTTGCATAATGGCAGTATCTTGATCTGTAGTTCTTTCCAGGACTCGGTCTCATGTAGCCTCTGACCACATGTGTTCAAAGCCAGAGGACTATCTGGCAAAGCAGCAGGAATTCTTTCAACAGCTCTCTGAGTAAGGATCAGCTACTTCTAATTTACCATGAAAACATTTACATGGCATTACCACAGCACAGGTGATGTACCCTAAAGGTTCATAACCCAGTTTACCCTGTGCTAACTTGTTCATGTATCCATGTTTTAATTTTATGGTAGCTGCTTTATTATGCCAATCAGCTGTAATTAGCATGAACAACATGTTTATGTCATGTAAGGGAAACAAATCCTATTTTAAGAAAAATTTCATTAGATTAAATATCATTATGGTGAAACACACAATTCTGTAACTTCCTCTGAATGCTTAGCAAACAGCATTTCTAATTAAACACATTGTGCTCGCCCTGTGCGCCTTTTGTATTGCACAAATGGTTGGAGCAGAAAATGGTTATGAAAGCCAGGAGTGCCTCATAACTGGTGTGATAGAAAAGCAAATTGGTAGCTCAGTACCTTTTTAAAACAGCTGTAAAGTTTTTACTTGGTAGCAGAAGTCAATTGATTTTTTCCTTTCTTCCTTACTTTGCTCTTGGTCTGTAGTCTGACGATTGGGTTTTTTGCTGCCACAGCTGCCTGGGAAAGGCCAGGTTTGGCAGCTCCCACCTGTGTAAGCACTTGGAGAGGAGGGAATTGGCCAGAGGCTGCTCAGTGAAGCTGCTGTCACTGAGGTGGCTGAGGAGGGAGCTGCTACCAGGAGGGGTTTCCTGCCATAGAAACTAAAAATATTTTAAAAAATACAGGCCTCTGCTTTTCCACTTTGGCCATGTCGTGAGTGTGCAGAGCTTCTTCTAAAGAGCTCCATGGGATTTTTGTTGTATTGTCTAATCAGGATATCAGCTGGACTCCTTGGCCTCTGCTCTTGGAGAGTTTGCTACTTCATGTGTTGCATCAATACAGCACCACTAACAACTGGGAACCTGAAATAAAAACGGAACTGTGCAGAAGGGGGTTGTCCATTTTTATCATTGCAAGTTTTATTTTTCAGATGAATCAAAAAATCTCTTGACTTTTCACTTGGAAACATTTCTGAGAATCAAGTGTTATTTTACCCACTTACAGAGGGCCACAGAAAATCACCTTCCACTGTCCAACCTGCTCAGTTCACAGAAAGCACACTGTGATTTCCTAGTTTTCTATGAGTAATGGGAACAGAGTCACCATGTTGCAAAATGCACAGCCTAAACATCTCAATTCTGTGGCCCATTTCAGGTTGTAATTGTTATTTATTCCTTGAGGATTGTAGCTACAGAAATAGAACTGGTCCCTTTCAACTGTCCTGAGCATCCACCTCAGGCTTGCCCCTTCCTGGGGAGGGACTTTCTAAGAGGCACTGAGCCTACAAGACAGAACAACAGCCAATGAAATCCACCCCATTAGTAAGGACTACTCAGCGTATTAATGCATTATTGGAAAAGAAATTCCAGATTTCTTGTTGGTGTGTTCATTTGAACCCCTTTTTCTGGGATCTTTGAAACTGGAGCAAACTCTGGTGGTATAAAATAAAAAAAAAGGTGAGTAAGTACCCAATCCACCATTGGATAAGTTGCCCTGTTTATCTAGAATTTAACAGAAACCTTAAATAGAAGCTATTCTTAAGTACAGTCCAGGTGAGGAACGTGGAGCTTTGGTAGAAAATGTGGTCTGTAGGTAAATTTGTAGAACATGGAGTTTTTAACCTGCTGGTTTTGACTGTGCACATTTTCACGTTTGCTGTGCGTTTGAGCTCCTTTGTATGAAAGTCACAGTCCTCTCTACACAGGAAATGGTTTGGGTTCTTCACTCTCTGGAATGCATGGGGAGGGCAGAGCTGGAGCAGGTAACTTCTGAGAAAGGTGACTGTTTCTTACTATATTTGAGCACCACCTTGGCCTCGGAGTGAGAATTGCTCTTGGGGAGAAAGGGCGGCTTTGGCAAAAGGGGAAAAGGTGTTTCCTGTTCCCTGGGGTTTGTGTCTCTGCTGGCAGAGGTGTTGTCCTGCCCTGGTTCACTCCAGTCTGCTGCTCTACTGAGTGCTGCCATGTGGTGAACTCGTGTGGCTTATGGCTCATAATTGTCCAACACAACAATTCATTAGGGTTCTATATCGATTGATTCCTTCTAATTTCCTTTGAACTCAGTCTCGTGTGTTCTCTTATTGCCACCTTAAACACATCTGAGCTGCCCAAAGCTGCTTCGATTTATACGATCCTTGAATGTTACTGAAGACCTTATTTTTCACTTCCTGTTTTGGCTGGAAGTTTCAGGATTCACGGGAGAAACCTTACTACAAAAAACCCTGTCCCAGCACTAAAAGGTTTTGGAGGGACAGGGCAGGAGCCCTTCCCTCAGACTCGAAGTGTTGGATGTGGGAACCTGTGTGAACACAAGATGGACTTGGGGACTGGATGTGGGTTTTTTTACTGACACATGGCTGATTAATTTTATGTGGCTGGAGTTTACACAGTGAGCTGTCAGGGATGACTATGAATATTTTATATTAATAAATTGAGCTTGTTTCCAGGTTGGGTCATTGGTCAACACAGTCACCCAGGGGGGAGAAGCTCTGATTTTACAGTGTTTTGACTTAGTCCAGGTCAAAAGTTATAGACCCAGTTTAGCACTGTGCACCATTATTATGGGACAAAAAGAAGCTGTGTACTATGTCAAAGAAAAAGAACATAATCCAAACCAAATAACCCAAACTAACCAAAGCCACAACTAGTTATTGTAAATAAACTCTGTGCAAGTTTTTATCCCATGCAGTATCACTGCCTTCACCACAGATGTACAGTGTGAATCAGTGGCTGCAGTGATTCATTTGTATTCTTTTTCTGTCCTTTCTCTCTTTTCATTTTTTCAGCAGAAATGTGGCACTTGCAAAAATCAAGGAGAAAAAACCATTTAGCTTTGGCAAGCCTAGTGTGGGCAGAGAGTATAAAATTCCAAACACAGCTGTGCCCGTGTGCTCCAGTCCTAACTTACAACATTTCCTGCTGTCCCAGAGCTGGGCCTGTCTCACAGATTGCCAGGCAGGACACTTTTTATGGTGGTTTTGTGCTGCACACAAATGGGGACTAGAATGAAACCAGCAGACTAATTTTAGTTCATGATGTGAGGTTTTGAATCCAGGTCTGCAGAAGTGAAAGATTAGTGTGTATTAGCTCACTGAAAATCTGAGCCCATTCTGCAGCTGCACTGTCCTGACCACCTGCTAAGTTGTTGATATGGTGAGAGATTGGGTTCTTTGGGTCCAATTCTGGCCTCACATACCCTGGTGTAACTTACGGGGCCTTTGTAACATCCACTTCAGTCATTTGATTTCAACTGCACCAAGACCTAGATCTCTCTGGGTTTTGTTATTTTAAATAAAATCATAACACTTTTTTTTTGCTTGTATAACATTTTCCTTCCAGTTTCCCTGCTTCCTAAGCCATCCTTTATCTACCAGTCTTGCTTTTCATAATACCACCATAAAGCAGCTTTTTGTGTTTGTTTGCTGTGATCCCTCTTTCTTTCAGTGACCCAGAATGGACCTAAATGTACCCAATATATATGTGCTCGTTGTCTTGGCACTGCTCTTTCTCTGCCATTACAAAGTTTGGTGGTAATCCTTCAGAGACAGGATACAATATCCTGTTTTGTCATTGTTTCAGAAAAGGAGAATATTGGTTGTATGAGACAGTTCTGAACAGGATACCATGATCCACCTCCTGACCTGATACCTTTTTTCAAATCCTTAGTTGCTCTGGACAGTCCTGGATGGAATTTGTGTGCTTTGAGCAAGGACTCACCTCCTGGGCAATCACTGACCTCGGGGGCTTCATTTCCTTGCTCTGACACACATTTCCTCTGCAGTTCCCACCATCCCATTTAATTGCTCCAAGATGGGATTTCCTTACCTTGTGCTGTCTAGAGCAAACAAACTGCATCCCAACAGCTCTGAAGTGGGTACACACCAACTGGTTTGGCAAAACACACAAAGACCTTCTTGTTTCAGGACAACTAAAACTCTGCTGACTTGTCCAGTGTTTGCAGAGGCACTCAGGTGGATTTTCAGAAATTGATCACAACTTTTTCTTGACTGGTTGGTGGCACAAAGAAAAGAAACATATCAACATAGGATTTTCCCTCTAGTCTGAAGGCTGTTTTTAAACTGCTTGCAGTAAATCAAACTGCTTTCCCTTCTAATTTTTTTTCATTTAGAATAACTAATATTTGTTTATGTGAAACAGAATAATGATTCTATTATTTTATTTATAATGTAGCACTACTATATTAGATGGTATTTTCTAAGACACATTCCCATGTAAAGAATTAAAAATTCAGAATGCAGGTCCCTGCACTGTTTTCAAAGGTGGGTGAGGAAAGGGCTGTCCAAGAGCTGAATGCTCGGGTGCCATCTAGTGCCTCAGTAACCGGGGAGCGAGTGCAGCCTCCACAGCCCCGGGCACCCTGCGCTCCTTCCCCACATCAGCCCAGTGCAGTCCTGACAGTGGGCAGTTGGGGAATGAGCCTTCTGCCGACCTGAAATGCTGAGGAATGGCACGATGAAGGGTTTCCCCTAAACTTGGCATGATTTGAGTGAATTAGTGTGAAATCTCAGACCGGAGTTGCAAGGAGAATATATCATATATACGTATATACAGAACAAGTTACAACTGGTTGGAGTGAAAGGATCTGATCCTTTACCTCATAACGTTGTTTGAAAATTGACTGGCACACATGTGCTGATGCAAAAGCAGTGTGAGTAAGACAAGAATAAAACCATCATGCTTCAGTTAAAATAAACATCTGGGAGTTCGGGAGCTGCTCCAAACTAGAGGAATCTCTTGAGGTTTCAGTATAATCTGGATTTCCAAGTCTTGCAACTTCTTTCACTATTTTGGTTCTTTCATTCACAAGCTCCATGGAAGATCCCCACTGAACTGGGAAAATAAGGAAAGGAAGAGATTTCCTTTATTACTTTAAACTTAGGGCACATCATTGTAAGTTGGTGTGAGTTTAGCAGCTGTTAAAGTCTGCATACACTGCTTGCTGCTTTGCTTTAGAGGGGGAATGAATGATTTAATGGGACATCATAAGCAGCTGGAGTTGGATGATCACAGAGACGTCAGTTTGGATCTGGATCAGAGTGTGATGCACATGATAATTATGATTTCTATGAACTTAGAACTTTTTAAAATGAACTTCACTGCAGGTAATGCTGGAAGTAAAGATGTGCATTTAAATCACAATCTTGTAGATAACTTTATCAATACAGGCACAACCTTTCTTTTCTGTACAGTAAAGACAACTGTGTTCTTTTGAAAGGAAATTAAAATGGAAGAAAAATCTGTAAGTACCTTTGACATTTTTTCAATGTATTTTTTACCTCTTTTTAACAGAGCTTTTTAAAATAGTCAAAAATCTAAAGCTCCTTTCCCCACATTTATTCAATAAATGGTCTCTGAAACCCAGACTGGGAGCTCCCCTCTGATCTGCTCTTCCATGCTTCTGTGCCTCTGCTTTTTGACTGGGCTGCTCCCATGATAAATTTTCTCCTTTTCCTCACAGAAGCAGTTTTGATTAACAAAGTAAAAGCCCTGCCTTAAGAAGAACTGGTCCCTAGTCCAAATAAAGAGGAGCCTCCCCTACCTGAACCTGGCCAGCAGAATGTTTTCCTGGCGTGGGAGTTCTCCAGTTCCACGAAATGACCACAATGGGCTTTCTAAGGCTGTAATGGCTTTTGAAAAAACCTCAATACGTGAACTACTGCAGCTCTGGCTCAGGAACTGCTTCCCAAGTAGTTCTGTGTGGAAGGAAATGGCAACTGTTGCATTTTGTCAGTCTTAAAGCTTTTCCTCTAATCTCTTGTCCTCCTTAGAAATTCCCTATTACAGAGTCTCCCAGTATCTTACACATCCTAGTGAATTGAGCCCCGTGCTTGGCTGAACCCCTCTTTGTGTTAATTTACTGAGCAATTACAAGGGAATCACTTCCACGAATGCAAAATAGGAATTACAGTACTTGGGTGATAATTTCTTTGGCACAAGTCTGTCCATTCTACAAAAGGGAGCACAGCAGGGCCACAATTCCACACTCAGTCCCAAAGTTCTACCACAACCCAGTTACTGCACTGGAGGTCCTGCTGCCTTTATCAGTCATGACACGGGGCTTCTTACTTGGGTATCATCATGGAACATCATCAAAATTATTGGAGCAGAGTGAAATAATTCATATGAAGTACTTTTGGGTTACACTCCTACTGTAGAAGATCTCACATACTTTAAATTGAAGGATGCTTTTGTTCCAAGGTGATGAATGTATCACAGATACTTATGATTTATTTAACTTTCTGCTCCTCATGAAGAGCCAGAATTCCTCATCTGTTTGAATCACCTGAGGCACTGCACAACCTTCAGGAAGTACGTGGAGACTGTCCTCAGGTAACAAGTCTTTTGGAGCAAGTTACTGAAAGTTCTGAAAGTGAAGGTTGAACCAAGGTTCATTCTCATGAACAGACCTTTTAATCTCCCTTTTTGTGGTGAAGAAAACAGTGAGTGAGGCCTTTGGAGTGCTGCTCAACCAATTTGGCTATTGATTTAAATCCAAAGCATTCAATGTTTTAAAGCTGAGCCTGGGTACGTGTTCAGTGCCATACCCTGTTACAAGGAATGACAGGGTGGGTCTGTGAGGATTGTGACAGGGAGATCTGCACAGAAACCTTCTTCCAGTCTGAGGGTGGCAGAGGAGATTTTGACACTGGAGAAGGACTTGTCAGTAATTTATTAAATATCCCTAGGAGCTGTAGCAAGGCCATTCTGAGAACACATCCCTGTGGGGAAGGAGAGCACTGGGAAGGAGGTGCATCACCTGAACCCTAAGTGTATTGTGAGTGCCTGGTCCTGGAGACCTCATTTTTGGTTCAAGTCAGGCCAGAGATGATGTGGTCCTCTGTGATAGGATTTTGTGATGTTTTATAAGCCAAACTATTTTGTAAGGGACTATGGAATTAACTTGGGACACACACACACACACAGATAACAGAATCTCATCAGAGCCAGAGCAAAGGTATATCAAAACTGCTTTACTTCAGAGCAGGCAGCTCTGAAAAACTTTAATTGTAGCAGGTGAGTGAATTGTTTAAGTCATCAAACCCCTGAGAAAGTTGCCCAAGTACAGCTTTTTTTGTTGTTTTTTTACTTTGGGGTTGGTTTGTTTGGGTTTTTCTGTTTGTTTTTTTCTTTTAAATTTGCTCTCGGGGATAGTTTTCAGTGAAGAATGGAAACTGAGCTCTGGCAAATTTTCTTGTGCAAATGACTGATTTGCTGACACTTAGCACTGCACAGCAGTGACCTTGCTGAAACACAAAACTCAGCTGATCCCCCCAGCCAGAGCTGTGATGCTGCAGGAAAACGTGGCCATTGGAACATGCTTGGCTTGGGAGGCTGGTTTTGCATTTTAACCAATTTTTGGTAGAGGGGTTGGAACATTAGGGTTTGGCCTGGGCTCCTCTGTATATAATGAGAAGTATTTATAACCTTGCAGGATTCATTTTAATATAGGATTGGTTAATTGTTGCCCTGAGAGGTTGTAGACTCCCCATCCTTGGAATTGTCCAAGGCCAGGTTGGATGGATCTCTGAGCAACCTGGTCTGGTGGGAGGTGTCCCTGCCCATGGTGGGGGAGTTGAAATGAGATCAGCTTTAAGGCTGCTTTAAACTCAACCCATTTTGTGACTTAATGTTTATGGACTTTTATTCCACTCCTGTTTATAGGGAGTGGAAATCCCTGATTTTTCTGGAAGCTCATATGATGCCTTTTGGTCTGAACTTGTGCAGGGTGGCATGTTCTTCTTTGTGTGTCCTGCATACACAGCTTATTTCCTTGGAATTAAAGGAAGGAGTAGACAAGGAGATGGTCAGAGGTATTATCCTGGGAGAATTCCCTGATTGCACTTCCCTGCACGGTCCCTGCAGTCACAGGCACAACCAGGCTTGGTATTGTCTCCCTCAGAAGGGTGTTTTCTCACAGTCAGTGCAGTTTGCTTTGGCCTGCTGAGGAGCAGATATCCATGGAAAGCCACAGTGCCCAGCCAAAGGCCTATTTTTGTCCTGAGTCAATAGAGCTCTGCAAGTGCAGCTCCAGGATCAACAGAGATCCATGGAAACTCCTGCTGTGCTCCGAGAAGCTCCGTGTGCTCCAGAAACTGCTTTGTCCTTCTAACCTGCGTGTTCTGAGTAAAGCACAAATCAGGGAGGAGGTGGGGGGGAATATTCAATCTGTGAGGTATTTCTCAAACAAATGGGTTGTTCTGGCACTTACAGTATAATCCTTACTGAACTTTTCCCCACTTCAGCCCTGGCACAGGTGTGCAGCCAAGGCACAGATGATACCAGAGGGCTTCACATTTCCAGAGCTGCTGAAGAGGAATCCAGAACAACACAAAGACATCTGTCTGCTTTCATAGCTGCACAAAGAGGATTGTGTGTTGTGATTGTAACTTCTTTTATTTTAATGTGTGACTGCCTTAAAGGTGAAAGCTCGTCCCAGAGGGGAAAGTTGGGCGTGAGGAAATGGACTGGCTTGTCCTGAAAACACGTCACTGTTGGGATACAGTTGGGAAAGCAACCTAGACATTCCAGGGGCCCTGTGTAATCCCCAGCAGATAACTGTGCAGCCTGGTCCTTGCAGGCTCCTAGGGCAAGTTGGTCCAACGACTCAGCTGCAGGACCTGAATCCCAAAGCATCTTCCAGGCAATATTTCCTGCTCATGGATGGAAATGGCACAGGCTGGCACAGGATTCTCTGCATTATTTATCTGTCCTGGTGCTGACACAGGAATTAATTACTCTAGAAAAGGTGTGAGGTCTTACACCACAGGACCTCATTTTATCCAGTGAAAAGCAAATGCTTAGGGAAAAATATTAAAATATTATATTAGGGATGCTTTCTTAAACTTTCTCTCAAGAATTTGGGGTTCAAGAACTGCTGCAGACTTTAAATACCTCTGAATTTCTTTCATTGTCTTGTCTGATCTTCCCTTGGAACTCTGTAGACTTTCAGCATAGACAGGGTCTTGCAGCAAAGTGTTCCACTGCTTAACTGCAGGTTGTGAAACCGAGGAGCTGTGTAAAATCCAGATGTATCAATATTTAAAAATTCCTTTTTGGCAAATTGAGAATAAATGAAGTGTTCCAAGATTCTGTTTTTGTCCTATAGCCCTGCTGAGGGAACACTTAGAAGAGTTAACTGTGGAAACCTGCTTTGTTAATACTTGTGTCTTCCTTATAAGTAAAACAGGAAAAGCATCTGCTCCTTTCTCTTGTATATGGAATGTGGGAAAAGCACGAGAACAATTTCTCACCTGTTGAAGCTGCTCCACTTTGCAGAAAATCTGCAAATTCCCTGAATTGTGTAAAGGTGGAGTGAGTGAGGCTCTGGTTTTGTCCCACGTGAGGGGAAATGGACGTTCCAGCCCCAGAGAGCAGCCCCAGAGGGGTTATTTACAGGGCTCTTTTTGTTCCCTAGGGGGGGGGATCGAGGGATTCAAAACTTTCTGCTACACTTTCCTGTACCACGATTTTAACACTGTTCTACAGAATAAAAGGGATACATGTGCTCAGGGGGAAGGGGAGTTGCAGCTGACTTGCTTTTGAAATGAGCAGTGAACCTCAGAGAACTCTTGGAAATTCATATTGGGATGTATTTTTCTAGTAGTAAGTGGAATGGAATATCCTTCTGTAATAATCTTTTCTCTCTCGGGAATAATTCATTATAATATCTTTCTAAAAATATGCTCAATCACCCCTGATAAACCCTGTCCTTAAAATGTCAAGCCTACGTCACAGTGTACAGGATTATGTGCCATATGAATGAGGTATGAGAGAAATAACATAACTGACATTTAAGACAGACTTTGAGAGTGACTTAGCAATGAAACGACTGATGTAATTCAGTGTAAATAAATGTTACACAAAATTATGCATGTAGGGAAATAATAATGCTGCTTTCACATGCAAAATGTGATACCACTGAAAAGCAAGATCTTGGGGGTGATGACAACAGTGCCAAGGAAAGATCTCAGTGCCCTGCAAGAGTGGGAGGGAGAAAAGCCTTCCTCGTGCAGGTGTCACTTCCAGCTCCATCAGAGGGAAATGCTGCCTCTCTCGCTGGTTGTCTTTAGTTCTGAAGTGAAGATTTCAGCACAGCCCTGACTTTTCTGCAGGTTCTAAAGCCTTACAATGGAGAGGCAGCAACAGCATTTTCTTAACTCTCCTGGGCCTCCTTGCTCAGTGCCATTAGAGAGTTCTCACTAGTATTTTCTCAGTAATTCTGTTAAACAACGTTTCCATCAAAACTTATTCTTGGCATTTCCTGCAGATTTTACCAGAGCTGACACAATATGGCTTGTGTTTCATGCAGTGGAACTTATGGCATGGTGGATTTTAATTTCTAGAGAATTTGAAGTTGGTCAGACAAGTAAATATTTTTAAATTTTTTTTTTAATTGTGAGACTTGTAATGTTTCTCAGTTGAATATTTTGCCACGTCCTCTGTTCAAAGTTGCTTGGTCTAAGAAGTCCACATTTGTTTTAACAAGATGATTTTGTCAGAAGTGTAACCTTCACTAGTTGGGTGTTCAACCTGGGGTTTGGGTTTTGAGCATGAGATCTGCTCTTGATACAAAAATGGACATTATAAACTCAAAGGTGCCACAGTGGAGGAACTATAGGTAGAGTAAAACTGAGGAGCAGGGACAAGGCAGCAGGTAAAGAATGGGCCATGTTGTTGAAGTCATGATGGGTTTGTCTTTGGAGAGTAAAGGCAACTCTGAAATCACAGCTGGAAAACACCTCCAAGTTCATCAAGTTCAACCTTTTATTATTATGGATTTATCAAATATCTCAGATTCCCATGACTGGTGGAGGTTGTCTGAGAACCAGCGTGTTGAGAGGAAAATTACTTTTTCAGGAAAATTACTTTCCTTGGTGAGTTTGAAAAACCAAAAAATACAAAGTGTTTGCACATCCTTCCAATTCCCCCAGCTCAGAGGAATTTGGGAATGGCTCCCTGGGTGTGTACACCCTGCTGCTGCTGTTTGCTTGGTCATGGGTGGACTTGGGAGTACCTGGACAGGGGCTATGAAACTTTAAATGGAAAATAAAATTCTAAATAAATTATCTGCCTCTAAAGGGATCTAAAGAGATCCTCCAGAGGACATAAAGTGTGTATTCCAGAGCCCTTTGCTTTGCCAGCATGAGGAGCTGGATCTGATTCCCTCACTGAAAAGCCACTAAAAAGCCACTAAAGGTTGGTTTTTTTTTTCCTAGTTTGTCAAGGCTGGTCCTTACCAATGTTTTCTGTATTTACATGAGAAGTGAAGTAGGTTTGCAGTTTGTAAGGTTGGTGATAGATGGAGATAGAACTAAATGGGCTGGTTGTCAGCTGTGGTACATTTTATTTTCAACCATTACTTTTGTTTCGTGTGCCTTTGTGGGTTTGATTTGTTGGGCATTTTAATCATTGTTGGCTCTTTGGTTCACTTGGTTCAAATTTCCAATTGACCAAAGGTTTTTCTAGAATTTCTGGAGAATACTGGTGTGTTTTCTTTCACTGGGGGGAAAGATACAATTTCCATTAGCTCCATTTATTACTTTTAACTAAAATGTTTCTGCAACTACTGCTCTTCTTCCCTGGAACTGACTCATTTCTGAAACCCAACTGTGTGAGATGATCAACTTGATATGCTTCTTTTTATAGTGGCTCTCACAGCTTTTTCAAATCCTCTGCAACTGGGGAAACATCTTCTCTTCAGTGGGAAAATACAGAGTTCAAAGAAATCTGATTCCTTCAGGATGCAGAAATCTCGTAGGGAAGTTTTTACAGTATCAAAAGGAGTTGCCTTTTTTCTTTGTTTTGCTCTGTTTATTTATTTTTTTTTCCCAGTGGAATGCATCAGATTACTTCTCATAACTCTGAAATTATTATTCACCTCTGTTACTGGGGATCACAGGGCACATTATGTTTCCTGGTGCCCAGCACTCTGGGTTTTCATGGAAAGAGAGCAAATTCTTTCATTTTTCCAATTTTCTAGAAGCTTTTTTGGACATAGAAACTGGCAGAAATTGTCTTTTCATATGACTATTTGATTTGGCATCTGGCTGGAATTGCTTTGTATTAGAAATATTCCTCCAAAGAGATATAAACATGTGATTTATTAATCTCTGGTATTTTATTTTAAGAGATAAATTTCTGTCTCTCTTTCTTGTTCAGCATGTGAACAAGGTTTACATATTGTCACTGTTAAGGCTGGAATTAACACGATTAAATACAGGATTAGGTGGATTCTGAAGCTGGGCTGATCCAGATGTTTCCAGTAACTGGTATCTTAACAGTTGCAAAAATTTGGAAGCTAATCCTGTTCATATGTAGTTAGATTTTAACTAACCCCTGGAATGCCAATGATGCAGAGCAGTGAGAACCAGGGAAAATTCAGTGCCTGACTCTGTGCTGAGAATTCATCCCAGCTTTTATCCAGTGTATGTAGTCAACAGATCTGCTCCCTGTTACCCTGCAGGGGGGAGCTGCTGCCTGGGGCTGTGTTTTTAAACACATAGGCTTATTCTCCTGCTTGATTATTTCTGCCTAATATTCAATACAAAGGTAAGACATCCCTCTCTAAAATACAAGGGTTTGGGTTTTTGTTTGGTTGGTTTTTTTTTTCCTAAACTGTTGTGGATCAGTCTGTAAAAATCCATTTTGTTTCTCTTATTCCATTATGTGCAAATGCTGGTTATCCAAATACCACATATCCAGCTAGTCTCAGTGCTTGCAAAGGGTTTTTCTAGGATGATTCACTGTATGCAAAATGAAATATATATATGGGGAAATCCGAGATGTCCCCAGCTTTCCACTACAATTACTAATTCCTGGCCCCAGGAGAAGCTGCTATAGGTCTTGCATATCTTTGGAACAAGATTTGGCTCTACCTTAACAGTGAAAGCTTAAATTTCATGTTCTTAAACCAGAAAATTTAGGCCTTGGCTGTATGTAGGCCTGATACCTTAGTGAGAGCAAATATTTGTTTCACGTTCTGCCTCGTCCTCCTGGTGTGGTGAACCAGCCCTGGAGGAGTGTGGAGGGGCAGGAGCTCTGAGGTCCCATATTGTCCTTCTCCCTGTGTGGGGAGACCAGGAAGGAGCTGCTTAGTGACCCTTCTCAGTTAATCTCCTTTACAAAACTGGGGCAGTGCTCCAAAGCCCTCTTGCAAGTTTGGGAATCACGTGGGAAGGAACTGTGGACCAGCATTTTGTTGAATATTTCTTGGTGTATTTTACATCAGTTGTTATATTTGCATTCTCTTGTACTAATAAAAAAAAAGAAAGGAATAAAATACAATTTTACAATTTGTTAAACAGTTCCAAATCTGCAGTGTATGGAGAGATACCTTTTGGTATCTGTGCTCAGTGCCCAGGACTGGCACAGGTCCTCTTCTGATTCACATTTTCCTGAAGCTCACAGAGACTGCAGGGAAGATGGGGAAGAAAAGTAAGATAATTACATTTACAGAAGTGATAGAAACACATAATCCTGATGGCAAGTTTTGGAAAAAGTTTGTCTTCAGTTCAGCTGGAATTTGGGGCCATGAATTCAGCTTCACACATTTCCCATTCCTACTTACCACGCTTTTCATCCTATGCTTTATGCTTTTCTTTGGAAAGATAGTAATTAAGTACCATTTTCTGAATTGACAGGTAAGAAGCATCAAAAACATTCTTGTTTTATTTCAGTCTTTGTGGCAATTCTGTGCTAGTGGTGCCCAGGCTGAGCTGTGAGTGTGTCATGGAGCACAACCAGCAAGGCCTGGTGCATCCACACAGCTCCCTCAACCAGTCACATCCTTGGGGCAACAAAACTTCCCAGTTTAGACTTTCAGTCACTCACTCAACCCTACTCCGAGATAGGAGGCTTTTTATGGATAAGAGAATGTAGGTAGGAAAATGAAAGGATTGATGTGCACAGTCAGAATAGTAGTTACAATCAAAAACTCAGGATTTTGAGTTCCATTCTTGGGCTGCTATGTTACATTTTGCTGTACTTTGTTTTCTGGTGTTGTTGAGGCAACAACATGGGCTAGTTTTTAATAGATTTAATTCTGAAATCTTCTGTGGTGACATCCTTCTATGGTCTGAAAGTATTTCCCAACTTCGGACTGACTGACTGGAAATAACACCTCTATAACATGTTTTATTATTATTATTACTCAAAACCAGGGAGTTAAGATAATGCAAGTGACTTGTGTGATGTTTTTTCTTGCTGGCAGAGACTCACTGCGGACTTGGACCTAAGAAAACTATTGACCTGGACATTCACTGACCAGCTTTTCTGAGGGTTCAGTTCAGGGTCTTCCATGACATTTTGGGTGTACCTCCAACTGTTGCCAAACCCTTTGGAACGGTTCAAAAGAGCGTTGATTGTGTGCAATCCTCCAGAGCGGGAGGTGCCAAAAATATAAAGGTCTTTTTTAATATTTTCCACAATGTTGCAAAGCTATTAATGTAAATTACAAAAAGACTTCTTGGTTATCAAGACAGGCTACAAAAAGGGAAAATGTGGTGTAATTCATATAAATCCCTTGACTAAACCGTGCACAATAAATCCAGTGTTAGTGAAGCTGAGTTTCTCTCTGGTTCCACAGTTTGCTCTCTACAATAAACATTTACTTTACTCATTTGACAGCTGGTCTTTGCCATGGGTCCTCTTCACTTTTGTTCACATCCTTGTGATCTGTAGCTGTGCAACATTGACTTTGTTGGCGTTACAAAATACCCCAAAACTAAAATCAAAAAACAATAGGGAAGTTGCCACAGAAACAGTTAAATATTTGACCCTGTTTACTGCCAGCTTAGATAAAAATCAGATCTATTTCTTTGTGAAGAAAAACCCTTGAACACATTATATGTGCACTGAAAATCGTAGGTTTATTGCAGCCCATTGGAATAAGGGGTTTCACATGTGTTGCAGTGGAGGGAACATTTAAACTATTTGCTCCTGTTTGCCATCTGTTTGCTGGACCAGCTCAGTGCTGGGGTGAGTTTCCCAGCTGCAGATGGCATTTCCTAGGCCAGGAGGAACAGAGAGAGCCCTGCCTCCTTCCCTGGGTGCCACTCGGTCCCAGCAGGGAGGTGCAGGTGTTTGCTCTGCCCAGGGTGCTCTCCTGACCCCATGTCCCCCCCCCAGGATTTGGGAGGACTGAGGTCCTTCCATGGCAGTGGTTGGGTCACTGCTGCCACGTGGAGCACGTGAAACATCCATTTTTGTGCAACTTAGAGAATCTGCTTTGGCTTTTCCTCTCTTAGACCTTGTCATTACCAATGTACCCCTGTCTTTCTCTGCCATCCAACCAGCTGATTTACAATCTTCCTAATACAAATACTAATTAAGGACTAAAGGTTTTGTTGGATGTGCACTGTTAGATGGGAATGAGATCTGTTCCTGGGAGTGTTTCTTTGTTATGGAGCTGGTGAAGACTTGGATACTCATGTTTCTACTTTGGTGTAGAAATCCTTCTGCTTATAACACTGTACTTTGTTCTCCTCCCCACACACAACACCCTCCAAAGGAGATAGCTGAGGGAAGAACATGTAGTTTGTAGATTTGATCAAGCACTCTGTGTGTGGTTGGAATTTTAAGAGCTCTAGAGACCAGTGAATGCCTGGGAACTGAAGAATTCAAAATACTTGCCAGTTTGTGGCAGATTTATCTGGTTTAAAAGACCAACCCAGGACTGAGTGTGTACAGATGGCTTGTAAATAAGGACCTATGCACTGTGCTAATTTTATTTTTGTTGTTCTGTTATTTTTTTAATGATTGAATTGAAGGACTTGTCTTCATATTAAATGCGTTATTTGGTTTATTCAATACTTTTATTGAGGAATCTTAGGATAAAAGGGGCTACAGAAGTACTCTTATTCTGTCTTGGTTTGTACATGCATAGCTGTCTGAGGGTTCTTTTGAGATCTGAACTCTTTGGAAATATTTGTGGAAGAAGCAGAGAAATGTAAGACATCTCTTTGGAAATGTAGTATCTTCAAGAGACGTGTGTGTGAGAGTGGAGAGAGACAGTGTCCTTTGCCCTTGGGATGACAACAGGTGACTCTGGCCATCTTGGCCTGACTCTTCTACCTTGCTGCTTATACCTGTCCAGGATTCTGAGTAGTGACACTTACAAATGTAGACAGTGCTTAGAATTCCTATATTCACATCTGTGCAGGTTTATTTTGTTCTGATCTGCACCTGTAATGTCCTGAGGAAAACCTAAAATAAATTAAGCACTGGTATGGGACAAATGTGTCATTCTTTCAGGAGTTAGTTATCTTTCCCATCTGTTTTTGGTTCTTGAATCTTCCCACATGAGCCCATGGCATTGGCTGAAGAGCAGAGCATGTTGGCTGTTAAAGCTGTATCCTGCACACTGCTGTTACTTGACAAATGCCACTGCCCCATGACACCAGCTGAAGGATTTTGGCAGTGAAACTGATTCTAGTTTTTGTGGAGGAAGTCTAGAGTGTTAGATGTGATGGATTAATGATGTTACAAACCACCAGTAGGCAACCCACAGAGGGTTCAGGGTTTTGTTTCAGAAAAGTGCTCACAAATCTGGCAAGAGATGACAGTTCCAGGGCTGTCCAGGCTCTTGGATGTACAAGAAGAAGACTTTTGCTTGAGATTTTGGATTCAAAGTACTGTGAGCTCTTGCCTGTGATCCCACATAGATACAATTGGGCAAACTCCACTCCTCAGGTCATGGTCTCCACTGTGAACCCAGAGCAGGGGGATGTGTTGTCAGTGGTCTTGGTGAGCAAAGCCTCTGCAACCCTGTTTGCATGAGTGCTGATGCCAACCTGGCTGATGCCAGGGGGTGGGCAAGGAGTATTTAGAGCTGTGTGTGTGACTTTGATCTAAAACAACAAGATTATCCAAATCTTAAGCTGGAGCTGCTTGTAATCTCCACTGTGGGAGCAGCCTTCCTATGAAGTTGCATTTGTCATCCTAGCTGCAGTTTAGGTGAGTATTTACAGTCAGTATTGCTGTGTGCAGGAGATGAACATACCCTCCATTTCTGCCTTGGCTTGCATATGCTCTTTTTGGTTTCTGTGGTGTCAGTGAAGTGCTGGATGCAGGTGCAAGTTGGTGTTGAATTTTCCAATTAATTGTCTAGTTCCAGAGCCACCTCCCCATCTGGCTCAGCAGGCAGTCCCTGTTCAACAGGGGCCCACAGCATGAACAGGGTTTGACAGGCCAGGAGTGAGATGTATTGGCAGAGCTGTGCTGGGATTGAAGGGCGTTCACAGACCAACACTCACTGCACTGACACTGCTGTGGTCAGGGAAAATTGCCCTTTCTCTCTGTCTGGCAGTAACTAGTGCATCATTTTTGGGTGCCAGAGCTGGTAGGGGCTGTGTTTGTGGTAGGAGAAGGAGCAGGGTTGGGCCTGGCAGCCAGGGGTGTGAAGGATTGTGATCCTGCTGCACTGACTCACTCCACGACCTCAGGTTAATCACTCGACCTTCTCCTGCTCGTTTGCTGCAGCTGTGAAAATGGGCAAAAGCAAGACTTCATCAGCCTCCAGATGCTGAATCCGAGCTGAGTTTTCTTGGGGAAGCAGCTCATACAGAATATCAGTTTCTATCATAAGTTAAAAGAAAACTGAGCAAAGGTGCCTGATTAACTTGTAGTTTGTCAGGGAGTTGTCTCCATCTGAGACATTGCCAGTGTGTACTTAAAAATCTATGCTAAACTTTTAGTTCATTTTACACTGTAATATTTTGAAAAGCAACATGAGGTCTTTTTCATTCCAGCTTCATTCAAAAGGAGAAGTGTATAGAACAAAAACTATAAAGCACTTCCATTTGACACCTGCATGTACGTCCCTTATTGTGGTGTTTGAGCTATAATAGATCCTTGTATGAAAGGTTGTGTTTTATTTAAAGATCTTTAAAATTAGTTACTGTGTTTGTATTGGGTTTCAGTGGCCAGGTTTTGGTAGCAGCAGGGGGTTGTAGGGGAAACTTCTTTGAGAAGTTGCCAGAAGCTTCCCCCATGTCCAGCAGAGCCAGTGCCAGCAGCTCCAGGACAGACCCACCACTGGCCAAGGCTGGGACAATCAGGAGTGACAGTAATGACTCTGTGATAACATATTTAAGAGGAGAGAAAATAAAAGTTAAAGGTTAGATGAAGACAGGAGCCAGAGAAGAGCAGAGCAGAGTAAGAACATGTGAACAGCAATGCAGACACCAAGGTCAGTGCACAAGGAGGGGCAGGAGGTGCTCCAGGCACTGGAGCTGAGGTTCCCCTGCAGCCCGTGGGGAAGGTCATGGTGGAGCAGAGATCCCCCTGCAGCCCAGGGAGGG